>VZTA01012687.1:611-40413 GCA_013398855.1 Mohoua ochrocephala | reverse complement strand
ACTCCTCCCACTCTTCTCCTGCTTCAGTGTGAGGTCACTCCCATGAGGGACAGTCTTCCATGGACTTCTCCGACCTGAGTCCTTCCCATGGGCTGCGGTTCTTCACAAACTGTTCCAGCGAAGGCTCCTCTCTCTCTGCACAGGGCCACAGGTCCTGCCAGAATCCTGCTCCAGCACGGGCTTCCCATGGGGTCACAAGCCTACTTTGGGCATCCACCTGCTCTGGCATGGGACTGCTCCACGGGCTGCAGGTGGATCTGTGCTCCACCGTGGACCTCCATGGGCTGCAGGGGCACAGCTGCTTCACCATGGTCTGCACCACAGGCTACAGGGGAGTCTCAGCTCTGGTGCCTGGAGCACCTCCTGCCCCTCCTTCTGCACTGACTTTGGTGCCTGCAGAGCTGTTCCTCTCCATTTGCCTGCCTCTTTCCAGGTGTTGCTCTGCAGCAGGGTTTTTTCCCCCTTCTCAAATACATGATCCCAGAGGCACTGGCACTGTGACCGATGGGCTTGGTCTTGGCTGCTGGTGGATCTGTCCTGGAGCCAGGTGGCATTGGCTCTGTCAGACACAGAGGAAGTTTCCGGCATCTTCTCACACAAGCCACGTCTGTAGCCCCACAACAAAAAGCTTATCACACGACCAAAATATAAGCATATAACTTAACAAATTGATTTTAACAAAAATACTGTCCTTCAGAGTTAAAAATGCTGTAACAGTTCATACCTCCTCAAGTTTGCATGGACAGAGAAATTACCATCTTCTGTATCTGGTGTAATTGTTCTGTGAACTATTCAGATCGATCACATAGTTACAGTGAAACAGTCCATGAACAGTTCAGAAAAAGCATGTCTAAACTGAAAAATCACTCTTTGCATGCATTACAGCTATCCATATTTTGGTGCTTTTAATTTTTATTTGCCTTCTTGTGTCTTTGAATAGCCTCTTATTTTAAGAAACAAAATTACTGCTTTTGAAATAACATAAGCCAGTATATTTTCCAGACTTTGGTGGTGCCAGACACACCATGCTTCTGATGCCACTCTTTGTCAGATGATAGATGAAACTGAGTTCAGCAATGCCAGAAATTAAACCTCAAACCCTACTCAAGTCACTAGGGCACAGGCACAGTAACTGCAGTATGAGCTCAGTGCTCGGCTGCATTGGGCTCTGTGGTGTGAAAGGCTGCCCTGAACTTTTTACAGAAATGCTGAAGTTGGCCCAGACCTGCCCACACACAGGTCAGGCATGGTCCAGCCAGTGTAGCCTGCTGCCCCTGTGTCACTGCTCTGTGCAGGCACGCTGAGGTGCTTGTACAGCGCACGTGGGTGGCTGAGCAGGCTGGCAGCAGCTTGTTCAAGGGGGTTCCTTTCGCAAAGGAGCCCCTGCAGTGCAGTTTAGCACCCGCTGGCTGACCACTTCTCGCCCGTGTGGTACAGCACGCAGCCAAACCCACGTAAGGCAGATGAACTTAGGCGCTGCTAGAGATGAGAGGTGGCCCTCAGACAGGGGTTCCAAAGGTGTTTTATTCGGAGGAGTCCCGGTGCCAAGAGGACGAGGGCCGCTTGGGACCGGTGGAAAAAGGGGGTCTCGAGGGGGCGTGGTTACACAAAAATCAGGCAATAAGGAGAGAGGGGAACAAGGAGTTGGGTTACATCCCTATGAGAGTTTACAAAACTCGATAAAGAAAAGCCTTTTATACCTGAGAGCTGGCCCACCAGCGCGGCATCTCCAAAGTAGGGTCTGTGCACCCCTCAGTCCGCACTTCTGGCTGGTCAGCTAACGCAACATGCTCGGGCTCAGTGCTTCCAAAGCCTTGGTCCGTGCAGGCACGTGTCCCTTCCATGTTGTTGGCGCAGGGTGGTTCTGACATTAGTCCAGTGCATGACCCAGAAATTCCCCACTCAAAACCATGGGACACTAGATTCCCACAAAAAAGAGAAGTGGCCAGTCCTGTGAATCTTCTCCCCCTGGGGGAGAAGCTGTTTGTAGGTGTTTGTCACAATCCCTGTGGCAAAGCAAGGCATTAACTCAAGAGCTTTCTGACTCCGAGACTTTTATCTGTAGGATCCCACTAAGTGTACTGAAAATTTGTAGGGCTTCATGGCCTGGGGAGAGGCCACAACTGCAGTTAGTTGTTGTGCGTGTGTAAATTAATCATGTCATCTTACAGTTTGAAGCAGACCAGAGCCCATTCTGCCAGCCTCATCCTTTATTACAGAGGCCATGTGAAAAGGCACTCTTTTAAGGTGAGGAACATCCCTAGACTTTAATTTTTCTCTTTCTGGGTCTTTAAACAGACCAGTTTATTAGCTCCAGTTAAAGGGAAAAATAGAATTACCTGATGTCAACGCCAATTTTATTTTACCTGTCAGGCCATTGTGACATGTAACTAAGAGGATGGGCAAGCAAACACAATACTGATAAAGGTTCTTGCAATTCTACTGGAGAAGCTGCTCTGTATTGTGTTTGTGAAGACAATATGTGCACCAGCAGAAGTCTGCAGGTTAATGAAGAAATATTAGGAGACAAGGAGACTTGTCAGCAGCTGCTGTTTGTACAAACCTTCATAAAGGGAACATTTCCATCTTTATGCACACAGAGCTCCATTAAAAGCAATCATTGTTAGTAGCAATTATGTTTATTTTGTTAGCACTGAGACGTGAAGAGAGGCCTCTCCTCTCCAGAGGAGAGCTCTGCTCTGCTCCAGAGTCTGGCTTTTGGAATGGGGTGGTTTGAGGGGAACCTTCGGCACGTGCTCCAGGCTTGCTTTTGCTCTCACCCTAACATCACCCTAGTGCCTCCGAGGGGGCACTTCAGTGCGTTGCAGCGAGGCATCCAGAGACGGGAGCCGCAGGGAGTTCCTGGAGCACCACACCCTCTGTCCGCCAGCCCGGTCCTGGCAGCTTTCGAGCCTACAGCCCACGCTCAACCACATTTGATAGAGCTGTAGTTGCCAGGGACAGTAAGGTTCCACATGTGTCACATGTCAAAGAATGCCCAGATGAGAAGGGAAACCTTGTCAGTGCTGAGAGGAAGAAGGGCCACATCTCTCCCTTCCCTTTCCTGGGAAGTGAGCTGCTAGCAGCCCTGTTGACACATTGGCTCAATGAACATGTGGCTCGCTAGCCCCAGGCTGCCTTCCACCCAGCCACAGACCACGGCGGGGTGGGTGGTGAGTGCTTGGAGGTGCTGGTGAAGGACCAAAAGGGATGTGAAGGAGAGCTGGGGGCATTACTGCGCAAGTGTCCAGGGAAAGGAACACTCCAGGCTTGGGCTGATGAGGTCCTGGATGAACACCAGCTTTCAGCAGTAGCTGGGACCACATGGTCTCCAGAGTCCCTTCCAGCCCAGGGGCTCTGGAACAGATTCTCTGAATGCTTGGCAGAAGGTAGATGCTCTAGAAAACCTGAAAGGAAGCAAAACTTTGCGGTGGAGGGGTTGAAAGAGGCTGGTGGGGTTGACAGAGGCTGGTGCCATGGCAGCGGGGTGAAGGTAGGAGGTGACGTGCAAATTAGTAAGGAGACAGGCTTTGTTAGCTCTCAAAGCAGAGCTGCTTAAGAGGAGAAAATGAACATTCATTAGTGTAATTTCAAACTAACAGCTGGTGCCAGACATGATTAAACTCACACTGTGTAAGGCAGTGAAGCCAAAAGTACACATCACCTTTTCTGCAATAGGTGTTCAAAACCTAAAACTCAGGCAGTCTCACTCACATGTCCCCTCCTTCCACATGCAGAGCACCCTGGCTTCTAGGAAACTGTTGTTCTTCTCATTTCCCCAAAGTGCACATCTATTTGTCATGATGTTTTGCACATTTTAATAATTCACATTGTGAATTACAATTATGGCTATTAATCCAAGGAAGGTAAGTGTAGAAAGCTGCTGGACTTTTCCCTCTCAAATTACACCTACAGTAAATCTGCTGAATTTGACCTTTCTTTGTAGTTGTGAGGTTCTTTCTTCAATGCATGTTCTGAAACTGCACATACAGCCTAATGCTACTAATGCCTAATGCTACTGATATCTAATGATGTAAGTTATTCAAATGGTGCATTAAATTTACTCAAATTCTTCATGGTCATAAAATTTTCTGGAATCATCAGGAGGCCTCACAGATGTTCCAATGAGTAAAAAGAAACTAGGACAGGTCAACAGTGTGAAGAAAAGACAGAGAAGGCACAGAACTGTGTGCCTAATCCTCAAACATGTGTGCTATTCTGCAGTTTAAGCCATCCCATCTGCAGCACCAGAAGAAATAAACACAGCATTTAGGGAAAAATAGGTTTGTTTTCAAGAGCAGGCTGTTGCACATATTGCCACTCTTCTTCCTCATTTGCTCAAATTGTTTTTAATGCTGAGCACAAATATTTCCCTTTTCAAAACCATGGCATTTGGGGTCATTCAGGTGTAATCTGGATCTGGAATGAAATAATAACTTTTAGCAGCTTGCTATGTGTTAACGTCAGGTCGTTTTGTAGCAGATTATATGCACGGATGCCAGGCTCTGAAAGAGAAACATCTAATTTCTAAAGAATAAAATAAACAAGGAGCTATTAATTATAGCTCTGCACTACAGCAGAAAGACCATAGGTTCAAAATATCGAAATAGGGGCTTGGGTCTTTTCTTAGAGTCAAGCTTTCAGCCGTGGCACGGGGAACTCTGAACCGCATACCCACAGGATGCACAGCTGATATCTGCACTGATGGAGGATGCTGACATGCAGGAGATTTATATCCTCATTTACCCAGAAATTTCTTTGGTAGCTGAGCAGAGCTCCCATTTTGGCTCTGTACACAGCCCTGAAATAATGCAGGCAGAAGCACTGGGTTTTTTCTTGGAGAGTCTTGCTGTTGAATTGTGAGAGGCCAGTCTCTCGTGTCTGATCATCTGCCTGGATCATCTGAATTGGATGGCAGCCATAATAAAATCCTCTGAACTTGATTTAGGGAGCTCCAGTATAAATCTTGTTCCACTTTTACTGTTTGATTTTTGCTGCAAAACATTTTCTTACTTTGCTGGTTTGGGCTTGGATAGAGTTAATTTTCCTCACAGTAGCTGGTGCAGGGCTGTGGTTTGGATTTGTGCTGGAAACAATGCTGATAACACGGAGATGTTTTTGTTACTGCTGAGCAGGGCTTACACAGAGCCAAGGCCTTTTCTGCCTCTCACCCCACCCCACCGGCGAGGGGGCTGGGGGTGCACACAGGGTTAGGAGGGGACACAGCTGGGACAGCTGACCCCGACTGACCACAGGGATGTTCTAAACCGTACAGCATCATGCTTAGCATGTAGAGCTGGGGGAAGAAGGAGCAAGGAGGGGACATCTGAAGTGATGGTTTTTGTCTCCCGAAGTAATCGACACACGTAATGAGCCCTGCTTTCCCGGGGATGGCTGAACACCTGCCTGCCCGTGGGAAGCAGTGAAGGAATTCTTGTTTTGTTTTGCTCATGCACGCAGCTTTTGTGTTCCCGTTGAACCGTCTGTGTCTCAAGCCACGAGTTTTGTCACTTTTCTGATTCTCTCCCCCATCCCGCCAGTGGGGAGGAAGTGAGCGTCTGTGCAGGGCTCCGTGGGCAGCTGGGGTTAAACCACACGCTTACATAACAGATGACATTTCCCATAGCTTAAATCTAAGCACATTTAGACAAATAAACACTTTTTTTGAATCAACTGCCAAACTTAAGAAAGAAAACAACAACAAAATCGTCTGGATGGAAATTAAATGGATGTTTATCTCTGATAAAACAAGCAGACCAACAAACAGGAACATCTTGAATCAATTCAAATGTTCAGCTTTTCCCGTAGGTTAATTGCAAAATGAGAAATATGATTTTAAAGCCAACTAATATATTTCTTTCCGGAGGCATTGAAATAATTTATTTACTTTTCCAACATGAAACAATTCATCAGAATATCAAATATTTCAGTATTTTTATAATTCTTTCCTCTTTGGTTTAACTGGAGCGCATTGCCAAATTCAACTTCAAATTGTATGTTTCTGCCCCCCACCCCCTGCCCCTTACGACACAAAAATTAATTTTTCAACTAGGTTTGATTAATGGTCTGAGAGAATAATAAATTGCTCAGCATTATGTAAGAAGTCAAAGCACAACAGTAAACACCATGTAGGTGCTTCCTATCCAGTTCCAGCAGATGCATGCAAAGAACAGCTGGATTTTCTTGTATTCACACTGTTTCCCACATTATCTTGCTTGCACCCTGAAATGCAAGTCACTGTACACTGCTGACTATAGGCAGGCAACAAATAGGAATGCAAGTCTCTCACAGCTCAGCAAAATACATAGTAAAGTGAGAAAGTAGAAGATTTGTAACCACCAACACATTTTCATTTGACTCACATAGGACAAAAAAAAGGATTTTCGCATGACAAACTGAGTTGAATGTAATTTTATATCACTTGTGATACAGGATGTAAAGACTGTTACCTGTTTATGTGAAAGTAAGAGAAAAGAGACATGAAATATTCCAGGGTGGGAATTGCAAAGCAAACCTTTACTCTTGTAGAAATATTAATAGAACTACGATAAGACCAGGGTTTCATTGCAAGCTCTCTTGTATTTAAAGATTCCTGGTGTTTTTTTAACATGCTATCCATCAAAATTCACAGTGAATGAGGCAAGATTCCCAGCTACTGCTGGAGGGGACAGTGACAAAGGCCTGCTGATTCCTTGTTAATGCTTCAGAAACCCATGACTGAGTGACAGGAATAACCTCCCATCAATTCAGGAAGGAGCCTTTAGCAAAGATCTTCCTCATCTGACTTCTCTGTGCCTCTGCTGATTTATGCCAGATGGGAAACAGGTCTTGTGTCATGTCAAGTCCTTGCAACGATCAGACAAAATTCAGCTGAAGAGGTTTGCAGCTGAACTTATGAAAGGAATGGGACAGATGTTTTGTCATTTTTGTTCTGGTCTTTCACCAGGTTGATGGCCTGGAGTTGTCTCCTTGAGACAGTGGCTACCACCACTGTTTCTATTTTCCAAAAAGAAAAATTCTATTTTCTTTACTACTGAAAGAATTATAAAGAAATAAAGCGAAAATGGTTTATCATTTCTGCTCTTTCCTCTGACACAAGGATGTCTAGTGAGTCATCTGAATTCAGATTAAAGTCTAGAGAGCCACCGCACTGCATGAGCTGTTTCTACATGACATTCACAGTCTGACATTATCTGTCTGTCCGAATTTGGTAAGTTTTACATTATTCAGTGAGTCCGACTACAGGAATATGTAACTGTCACTGAGATCATGTGAAATTATACAGATTATAAGGGAAAAAAGCCCATCAGATGAAGGCATAAAAATACCCTATTTGTTTAATGTGGATGAATACTTCCTAGAATTTGAGAATTCTTTTCAAGAGAAAGGTACTTGGAATCTCCACCTCAGTCAGGTCCTTGGCATAGACAAGGGTTTCACTGATTTCTGTATAAACATTAAAATTAAGCATTTGAGTTCATACAGCTGAGGCCAGTTTGATTCTTCATCCTATTAATACTAATTCAGATTTAACATAACCCTCTTACCTAAAGATCTACAGAAGATTTCTGGATGGAAATTTATGTAGAATTACAACTGTTCTGAGGCTCAGTCACAAAAAGTCACAATGAAAGAAGTACAGCTAAGGAAGAAAAGTCAGAATATCTATTTCTCATAATTTCCTAATACTTTGAGCTTTATGTACATCCTGACTAGAAAACAGTGTCTTCTCCATAAAACAGATTTTTGAAAATGCTGATTCAAAAATGCAAAAAAAGAATTATTTTGATGTTTAAGGATGAATAGTTCTTATTTCAAGTCAATAGGACACAGAATTGTGAAATTCTTGCTCAAACCCTTCATGCTTCCCCTCCATCCTGTAGGCTGTTTTCTTCCCTGTGACACACCTCTTGCCACTCACTGCAGCTTTCCCATAAATCCCATAGTGCACCACGAAGTAAAGAACTTGGCCTCTGGGATATGTGAGGCATTTAGACTGGCAGTCTCAAAGGAAAAGGACTCAGGGAAAACTTTGACAGAGCCAGATATTGTATTCAAGGTGTATTTTGCCTAGAAATCCCAGATCAGCAGAGTAACCAGAGCAGAGTAACAACTTTGGTATTGCCATACGAGCCCCTAATTACGCATGATGCTGTCTGTAGCACAGAACTAGTCCAGCTCATATACAGGTTTAATTTTTAGGAAAATATTTCTTCTCTTTGACTCACGTTCGGATCAGTCTTTCACCCCTTAAAGCATCTTAAGGCATGGACTTTCGTGAAGAGGTCTGCATTGTTCAGCCAAGGCGAGAGGCACGTACAGCCTGCGTGTGCCGGCTCTCAGCCACGGTGCACCGTGCATCCCTTGAGGAGAGCAGGCAGCCGTTCTCAGGGATGTTTCCTTGGTCTGTTTGCCTGACTGCTTGGCAGCCCTTTCCATTAGGAGACTAATGCAGTGGGGATGGAGATCTCAGGAGACAAAAGCTTAGTCTGGAAACTCTCATCGCTGGGTGTTTGAGGGGGTGACTCAGACCCCCTTCATGAAATATTATCACGCTCTAATCTAATTTAGCACTTCCTTGACTCAGAGATCGCTGGAACAATATGTCAGAAAAACAGTAATTACTGCCCCACACCTTGTCACACAGGGTGGTTAATGATCATTGAAATTAGGAACCAGCCCAGCACCTTTTCCACTGGTAGCAATAGAGACTCAATAAATCTTTCATGCATGATAGCAAACAACTTCCATCATTAAAACAATTGTGTTACTCTTTTTTCTTTTACACAGGCCAGTTTTTTCAGTTGTGGAATACATTGCATTCGTGAAAAACTTCCTTTGGGAAATAATTTAAGCAACTGTTTGGGCCTGATGCCTTCCTTTTTCTTATGCAAGCCACCCACCCACAATTTCCTTAATAAATGACATCACATTAATTCATAGAAATGCAAACCTCTCCTATGCCAGTGTCTTCTTAATAAGAGCAACAAAAGTCTTCTGAGTGAAGACTGAACAAGAAACCAAGCCTGCCCTATGCTCCAGCATCAGTAATACTACAGATTCCTCTTTCTGAGCTTTACCAGGAATTCGAATGGGGGAACCAGTTAAGGGATCAAGAAAAGAAAAAAAAGTCATCTGTTAAATGCAACCCGAGGTGTTTATTAGAAGTTTCATTAATGCTGCTAAACATAGATTCTGGAGACCTCGAGGTTGGCTGGTGGAGATCCAGAATATTTATGTGTTGTGTGCAAGAGTTGAAGCACCTCTTCCCTCACATCTGTGCCCAGCACACAGCGTCTCCAGGAAAAAAGACGGGAATGGAAAAGAACATCCTTTGCTTCTCCTGTCAGATGCAGGACCCTTCTGCTCAGGTCTCAGCAATCAGTGCGAGGAATAAATCCTAATGTGGAGTTTGTGTTAGGGCAAGTGTAGCTTGTTTTTCAGGTTCTTGTTTGCAATGCCCCTCTTGGTGCTGAAGGCAGCGTGCGCCGCTTACGCAGCCACTTCCAAAGGCTGGTTGGGTACGTGCATAGGTACTGAGAAGCTGGGATGTACTGACACCTTTGGATGGGGTAGGGAAGAGTGGAGTGTTTATTACAGTCTGTGTACCAAAGAGGCTTTCCTGCCTCTCAGTGAGCAAAGGTAATTTTGATGAACTGCCCAGTAAGGCTGCTGGAACCAGAAGGCTTTGGAGGTGTCTGCTCTGACACCAAACGATGGCGTGACAGCACTCCACGTCAGTGTGCAACAGCCCTGAAAGCTCCCTTTTCCCATGCACAGCTCAGTCTGAGTTACAAGTGTGCTGGCAGCAGAGCAACTCACAGCTGGGTACCAGAGGAAATGATCTGAAAAACACCTCCCGAAGCACCAGAGCAGTGACCCACAGACACTTCCAGAGAAGACTGTGGTAGTCTTCTCCTGTTGGCAGTGTGGGAGGAGCCGCCCTCAAGCTGAAAAACGACCTGATAGAGGAAGGTCCAGCTGTGCCTTTCCTTTCCTTTAGCGTATATATGAACTCTTCGGGAAAAGAAACAAGGAAATGCTGAGTGTTGCATTAGTAGCAGGCAGGTGATATTGAGTTTCACTTTGCTGTAACAGCAAATCTCACTGGTGATGTGGAAGGGGTGATCTCCAGCCACATGAGATGTTAACTTGAATATGACATCCTCTGGGGCTCAGTTCCTGACCAAGTGAAGCCATGCTGAGAGTTGCTGAAAACAGCACCAGCAAGAAGTACTGAACTTCCCCCTCTGGTAAATGAGGGACAGAACTCCAGCAACATCTCTGGTTCAAGGCTGGTGCTAAGATCCCAAGAAGGTGATCATATCAGGGAGCATTTTAATTATATTGGCCAGGGTGAAAAAACCCTGATATTTCCTATCCAACCTTTGCAATTATTTGTACAGCCTCTGGTATTTTGCAAAATGAAGGGAAGATTATTTCTTGTGTTTGCAGAGTTTGCACAGGGAGAGCTCCAGCTCTCTGTTTACCACTGAGTCACCAGCTTAATATCAACTTGACCAACCCATGTTAAAGCTGCAGCCAGTGACTTCCACCTCGGCGGCAGCAGCTCCCTCTCACTGCCAGCCAACCCCTGGCACGGAGCTCTGCGAATGCTCTTGCCACACTGCAGACAGAAAGTTCCTGCTGGTTTAGGACCAGTTCTTGCTGTAACTGAAGCAGCTTATGAAGGTTTTTATGCACTAATTATGCATCCAAATTGTCACGGTGGCTATTCGTTTTAACTTTACATGCTGGAGTGGCTTGTGAGCTGCAGGACGTAGAAAATAGGCTATATCAGTTTCTGCTTTGAATGGATGACTTGTATTTAAAAAGGGGTTTAACTGAGAAACAGAAATGTAATCATACAGTGTATCTAACTCAGAAAGTACCAAAAATTTAGGCTCAGGTACAAGGCAAGTGCATCTAAAATACAGCTTTCCCTTTCTAAATATTCATCATCTTCATCCTCGATTTTCATAGCAGCTCACTTACTGTTCTCTTGGAACACAGGCTGAGCCTGTAATTATCAAATGATGCATGCCCCGGCTCAGGGTAGACTGAGGCTGTAACTCCCAAGGGATGGGAGACAGTTGCTCAGCACCCATTACCATTTCTCTGACACTTAGGAGAATTAGTGAAATTAGAAATTGCAAGACACAGGAGATTCTCAAGCTATCAAGATTCTCAGGAATCCATGGAAGCTAATTTTAATCTTCCTGAATGTAGGTTTTCCTGCAGAACAGAAATCTGGGAGCAGATGCTGCCCTAGAGAGCTGAAATATTTTTCTTGGAAGAAACCCTATGCTCCTGTGAAATAGTTAGCAGGAGTCTGATCCGTCTCTCCTTTCTGTAAACATCCTAGTGTTTACAGCAACATCACAACGTTAAGTATTACTGTACCAAATCCAGATGTCCCAACTCATGAAAAACTTCTATGAAGGCAACAGGAATTCTTCTGTGGATAAGGCAAGCTGCAGCTTGCTCTAGATGGATGTAACCAGAGCCAAAGTTCACTCTCAGTTACACTGGCAGGAGCACAACAAAACTCCATAAAGCTCCAGATTTACAGTGGACTGACTGACAGCAAAACATGTCCCTAGATACTGAAACATACCCAAAGGAACCAACCTGTTTGAGCATCTCATTGGAAATGGCCAGTAGCACACCTTACCTTTTGACCTTCCACTCCAGCTGTGACTTCCGTTTAGCTTTTAACTGTCAGAAGTCCAGATTTTCCCTTTTCCTTTGCCAAATGAATGCCTAATAATTTTTGTTCTATTAACACACCATCTCCCTTATTCAGGATACCATGGACAACTAAGCAAAGGAAAACTAGATGTAGCAATAATTTCTTATTGTGTGTGCTAGAAGGAAAAAGGTTTCTACCCTCAGGCATTACCCATGCATTCCCACTTCTCTTATTGCAGTTCTACTTCACACATCCCCGTTCCCATCCTCCCTGGATGAGGATTACAGGTCTCAGTCATCACCAGCACGCACTCACAGTTCCTTAAGGCAGGGGCTCGTGGAATTGACACAGGGACGATCCTGTGCAATATCAGCCAGGAGGGAGTCAGGAGCCAGGTTCTGACTCAGCCTTCAGTCATATGCCATGGGTAACACATCCTCACCTGCCCAGAGCCAGAGGGGCTTTCCAGCTCCTTCCCAGTCAAACCTCAATGTGAAATGGATGTTTTCAGGGTGATTCCATTGAAATCCTCCCTTTCATTTCTCACCCTGTACATCCTATTACAGTATTTGAAACGGAAGGGATTTCTCTCTCTCCAGCAAGGTGGAATTACTTCATTAGTGTGGATGCTGGTAAGGTGATGTGAGAAGATGCTCTTATCATAACATGATGTAATGAAAGCCTGCATGTCACTCACCCAGCCATTGAATCAAGGAGACTCCACTGAGGACTTTCTGTGCAATCATCTTTTAATAACTGCACCCCAAAGAGCCTTGGTGCCTTCCTCTTACATCCTCAACACTTTGCTATTTGTTTGTTCCCAAGGATAACAGATCCATAACAGCCTTGATCAATGCGTGCAGTGTTTTTGACTGGTGTACTGCCTTTTTGGTAGGAAAACTTTATCTCCCGCCTTTTTACACCATAAGTACTTCAGCCTATCAGGTCATAACATGCTCTGGTCTGTTAATAGATGTGTTTTTCCCAAGGTCACGCTTTTTCCCACATTATTGCTAGAACGGACATCTCTCAAGGAAGACTGCCTGGCTGCTCAGTGCAGGACGGCTGTCGAAAGCTGTCAGCTGAGCGTGGGGGACATGGAAGACAATCCTGCTCTGCCTGCACACAACACTCAGTAGCAGGGAGCGTTGCAAGGAGCCCAGCAAGTCACAAGAGCCTTTGTGGAGCTGCATCAATATACAATAAATAGCACAGTAAGAGCAGGAACAGGATCCCGTTGTGTGCCAGCAGGCACCGTGCGCGACAGCTTGTGCTGAATGGCTCCAACACCACCGTGCCAGCAGCTCTGGGCAAGGCAGGCAGCCCAAGACCAGCACCGTGCCAGTGCTGGCTGCCCCTGGCCCAGGTGGGCGAGCCTGGTCCCCCCACGGGCTGGGGGAGGCTGGGGCTCCATCTCCACTCCACTGCCATCTGGCTTTGGGCAAGTCCCTTCACCACCCTCACGTCCTTTGCAGCTTCTGTGCAGTATGGTTTCAGGTTGTCCCTCCCTGTATCACAGCTCCACAGACCATTGAACTCGACAGAAAATATCCCATTTTGGATTTGCACTTTGGATTATAGCCCAAGCACTTGTACAGTGCCCAGAAAAATAAGGCCCTGCTGGAGTGCTGTATTAAAACTCACATAAGATACCTTTTTTCAATATAATTTCTTGAGCTTTGTCAAGAAGTTTGGTTTTATGAAATGTATCAGCTATTTTCTTTATTTTTTAGGTTCTATCTAGGTATAACTAAGTGCACATTTTTTTATATTTTATTAAATTTTTAAAATCTTAGAAGGAATTATAAACAGTAACACATGCACTGCAATACACCAGAGGGCCAAAGAGGTCTCCTAATTATACCCCTCTCTTAAAAATAGTTTGTATATATTGGGATTGACCAGGGCTGATTTACAGTTCTAGGAAGGAAAATATGATACAACTGATCCAACAGATAACTTTATCTGGAGATGTCACAGGCCTGGTCTCCATGGAGCAGGAGACTGTAATGAAGAATTGCTGTAGGGAAGCGTGAGCCGTTTCCAAAAGTCAGCAGTTTTGGAGCTGGCTTCAACCAACCACATTGGAAAGAATAATTATGGACCCTTGTGCTTCTACACATATTGTAATTGCAGCTTTGAATAACAATTATTTACACATGCAGAGCATTCCTATCGATCTGTACTATTTAACAGGAACATCTATCAGACAATTTGGTTACATGCTGAGGAACAGGAACACAAATGATTAAGCGCTGTCTCTCAGAAGAGGCACCAGCTCTTTTTCCACAAACCAGGAAGATGGAAAGAAAAGGTATTGAATGTTACATCAGTCAGTATTATTTCAGTAGCAGGATAATTTAAGACAAAAGTTTATGTTCGCAAAGGCTTTGAAATAGCTGCAAAGCTCAAGAGACACTATGATATAATTTTGAGAGCAAACTGAGAATGCAAAAGAAAGGCTATTGACGGGAATGTTAAGTTACTCAGAGACCAAGGAAACATAAGGTTGTGCATTTATCCATACCTAATGATTTTCAAATAAAAATTTAGCTTTGGTACTTTCTAAATAAATTATTTCACTGAAATTACAATAGCTATATAAAGCAAAGAAACACAGAGGTAATCAAAATACACTTTTCTTGGCTTATCATCCAGGAATTTCAGTTTTGGAACACAATGGAAATCTGCTCTTTTCTCTCCTGTGGGTTGCTTTCTAAAAGTCATTAACTTGCTGCTGCAAAAGCGGATTAGTTTCAGTGTTCTGTTACTTGAACAATTAAATTACATGACATCAAATTGTTTGCATATGCCTGGCAAAGTACCTGTTAATATGCAGTTATATGAAAGAAAACATTTTCTATCAAAATGTCTGTAATTATAGATTTAAGTCCACGGTCGTGGCTTTGGACTTTAAAACCTCTCCACAAAATCAAGTACCTCAAAAAATGGTCAAACAGTGTCCTGTGCCCAACAACAGGATTCCTAAAGTGCAGAGTGAGTGGAAACTTTAACACTACTCAGAAAACCTTTCCTCTCTATTTTAGAATCAAATCCCCCGGGACAGGGCTGGACACCCCTCTCTATCATTCCCCCACTCTCACATTTGTCTGAGCAGCAGTGTGCCCTTTAGTAAGCAGAAGTTCATTCACTTCATTCACTTTTTCTACCCCTTTGGTGTTTCATGTCCTTTAATTCTATTCTAGAGGCTTTTAATGAGAGCTGTAAATGATTCAGGAACACCCACTTTTGTTAAGAACAAGTAACAGGAAAGAAACACACACTCCACAGGGAAAAAAGAAAACAGTAGTGAACAGTACTACTGAACAGTAGTAGCTTGTTGATGAAGGAAGCATATGTTAAGAATTCTAGAAACTTTACAGAAAATCTATGCTTACAAGATGCTTGAACATTACAGTACACAAAAGGAGAGATTCTCCAGAAATACCCATGACATGTCCCTCATTTGACACAGCAGGTTCAAACCTTTGGCAAGATTTCTCAGCACTTTTTTCCCTGCACAAGAGGACTGGGCCGGGCTCACTGCCTTTCATTCGTGCTGCAGAAACGGGTGTTCACAAGGTGCAGAATTTCCCAAGTGACAATTACTCAGTCTACTGTCTTGCCCCTTTAGAGACACTTGTAAAATTTACAGCAGAAGTGATTAATTACCTTGCCTCTATTAAGCAAAACTTGCCTGTTTGATTCAGGGAGGTTAATCTGTAAAAGTGTATCTTACAAGTTTGAACTGTTATCCTTCACAAATCCACAGCATTTGACTAGGAAGTCCTATGACTTAGGTGCACAGTAAAACATGTATCCCAGGGGCTGAAACTTTTCAATATTCCCGTTTGTTCAACCACTGCAAAGCCCTGTATGTTCATAGCCCAAGAACTTTCAGTAAGAAAGTGACTAATATCTCAAATCTGGAACACAAAAATGTGCCACTGCATTTAGATGAACATTTAGCTCCAATGAATAGGCTACACTTACAATCTTTCACCCTTTGTTTATTCATTGCTCGTATCAGTGACTCATTCCTCCCACAGAAAAATCACCAGAAGGGCACTCACAGGAACATTTTACAACTATTCCTCATTTTTCCCCCTCAGCCTCCTCCCATCTCCTCCGACTTCATCTAGAACTGATTTCACCTCTACTGCAGCATGTACAACAGCAGCAGATATGAATGGATCACCTGGTCTCAGAGATACCCCCTCCACCTCTTTCCTGGCAGGTGGTGAAGTGCTCTGGGCTTTCCACCTCTGTGACAGGAACTGTAGGATAGAAGGTCTTTTAACCAGATCTGCTTACAAGATCTAACAATGGGGGCAGCAGTCACCACGGTGTCATCATGTCCACAACTCCTACATTGCTGCACTAAGATTCTGTAGAAGACTAGAAGAGAAACAACATATATATGTCTTTCAATAATACTTGGTATGAGAAATATAATTGAGGTTAGACTAGAAGTCTGTAGTTTCCTGGGTCTTCCCTCATGTCCTTCTGGTAAACTGGAACAGCATTAGCTACCTTCCAGTCAGCAGGGAGCTCCCCAGACCTTTGGTAGATGATCAAGAGGGATTCTTCCATACTATGCACCAGCTCCTTCAGAATGTTGGGATGAATCCCATCAGGCCCCATGGACTTGTGAACACTCAGCCAATACAGCTAGTCCCTTACAATTTCACTGCTCTCACACTCATGAACCTCTGTCTCAGGAGACTCCAAGAGTGACAAGGCAAAATTCCATCAAGGTAACAAGAAAGGCAGTCTAGATTTTCTTCCTGAACCAAATGACATAGTCAAGAGAAAGTCTGACAAACGTAGATCATCTGTTAGCATAAAGAAGGGACAGTTCCTAGCAACATAACATGAATCCCACTAGCTCACTTGCTCTCACAGGATAGAAGAAAAAGCGGCATAAAACTCCCCACAACTATCTAAGCCAGCCTAAACCAACAATTTACATTTTGAGACACTCTATAAGCAGTCAGACCTTATACTTGGTAGAATTTGGAAAGGTAGTTTCTATCCAATGTGAAGGTTGCTATCAAACCAAGAGAGGTTACATCATGGAAACAATGACACCTGTTCCTAAACTGATAAAATTTGGTTTGTGTCCAGTTCAATGAATGGAGCTGGGCACTTGCTTGTGCGAGCTCTATAAATACACAAAACAAAGGAACTTGGAAGTTAGCCCTGGAAGGCTGATATCGCGTACACAGAAGAAAACCAAACCAGAGATTCACAGGTATCTCACGATCCAATTGTCTAAGAATTATTCTAGTACTTAGAAACCCTATGTCATCTACTTCTACCCCAGGTGACTTAATTCCTTAACAACATTTGAAAGCTACAATTTCAACTGAGTGCCCTCTTCACACAGTGGATGACTGCAGAATACAGAGTGCCTACTTGGGACTTGAATGCAATCCTACCATGAATCAGTAGTTACCTGTTCCTTCCTCCTTCTCTAAAGAAGAGAAGACAGTGGATACACTGTGATTTGTGAACGTGCTTCAGCTGCACTTTATGAATCCCAAAACTACAGGCTTGGCAAGAAAAACCTGTAAGCCTCATTGCTTACTCAGTAAGTAGATTACTGGGGTCCTTTTTGTATGTCAGCTGTATGATATAAAACCAGATATATAAATGTTAACAGACTGAAATTTAGTATCTGCTGCTAGAGTGGTGAAGAAGAGGGGTAAATGAAAATATTACAGGTACAAAAAGGAATTTTAACAGGCTAAAATTCCCTTTACCTCAGATACTTTTCCTGTGATGCAGTAAGCTAGTTTTACTGTAGCCATTTTATGGATTATAACTCTCTTACTCTACTTCCACTGACCAAACACAAACACTCTTTGTAATAAACTGAGCAAGCTGGGGGTGGGTGGAGGGTGGGATGAGATGACTGACACAGAAAAAGAGAAGAACACAAGCAGAGGGAAAGACAGATGTCTTGCACCTTATCTTTTTCTCCATTATGAAATCCACTTAATCTGCATTTATAGCATATAATCTTGTAAAGACTTCACTTGTTTCAGGCAGCCAAAAAAGGAAGAAAAAAAGCACAGGCACGGTGGCTTTGTAACTTGCCTTTCAGCCTAGAGAAAAGCACAGCATACAGATGTTAACCAGTAAGTCTTTAGATTAAGCTTCAGAAACAGGCTTTATTTACAGCTAGAAAAACCCTAGATTTCCAGGTTTTCCTCAGAAACTCATCTAATTGCTTACCTCGGGAGAGCAATAAATTTCAAGGTTAATTTTTTTCTTACACTGGTCAATGCAAGATTGACCAATACAGACTTTTTCCCCTCCAAATTAAATGAAGCACAGTTTTAACCGAACAAATAATTCTGTGACTCCTGAAAAAGGTAATGTAGTCATAAGGACTGCAGAAATGGATGGAGTGAGGACAGCACTGTTTGTGTCAGAAGAGACACTGGTAGAGAGCTGTTAGCTGGTGTCCAGCTACTAGTCCAGACAGAATTTTACAGGAGGATGTACATCTAATTATGGGTTTAACCAGACACAACTATGTAGGATCCCACTCACAGACTACTCTAATACATTTGCACACATTGGTAGACATGTGGTTTGGAAGGCCTATCTCACAAAAAGCATATTGAACTCTTATGTCCAGTCCTTAATATGGAACTTGAACACGCAAGAGAAGACTGAGGTAAATATCCTTTTGTGGTACCTGACCTGCATGAAAATTCTAGTATATCCTGGACTTCCATTAGTATGTTAAAAAGTTACCTAGCAGGTTAAGATGTAAACCTTTTCCTGGCACAGGCTGATTTAGAGACCAAGAGGGAATCTTAACTTACAAATTCTCTTAAAGATCCACAGTGACATTCACAGAGCTCAATTTAACACCAGAAGTTTAACATTTCAGTTTCCAAGACGATCCTATTGGGTGGTTCAAGGAAGTTCACTATTTGTATCAAGCTTTTACAGATACCAAAATGACAGCTCTGTTCTACAAGGCACTGAACTTTACATACAGAGAGAAAACCTGTCCCAAAATCCTCACCAACTACAGTAAAAAAACCTCCTAACATTCTTTGTCACGGAAATGAAAGAGATAAAAAGTCAACACCAAGGTCTTTGATGAAGCCTCATTTTTCAAGGGACTGACTTCACTGGATAAGTAATACTGTTAACTTGGATCACATTTACATGCTTTAGCAGGAGAACACATGAGAATCTGGTACCTGACTCTGGTGTGTCCACATGAATGTTGTGCAAACACTCTGGATTTATACATGTCCGTCTTCTGTGGAAAATGCCATTTCTATGAGTATATTGGAAGTCTTATGATAGGGCAGACGTTGTTCTCAGCTAAGATATTGTCTTTCAAAAGTGTTCTGATAGAGAGCAAAACCATGACAGCACCGTAAAAACAAGCTTATTGTGCTTTGATAAGAGAAAAGCACTGCAGATGTACAAGCTGCACCCCCAGCAGGAAAAAAAAAGAAAAAAAAGATAAAGAATTCATTTCATGAGAAGTCTCTTAAGACATCTGAAAGAAAAACCTTTGTCAGAGAAACTAAATGTTGCAAAGAATGGAAAAAAGCATTAAATTTGGTCTCTGTGTTTGGTATTATGTGAAACTTGAAGAATTAATTCATTCTACTACTGACACTGGACATATACTCCAGTGGTTAAACCCTCCAATTTCAAGAGGTGCTTTAACACGACTCATGCCCACCTTTTTAATGTAATACCTCCAGAGCTCGAGGTGCTGGTGCTCCAGGGCAGTCGGGAGAGCACCTAAAACCAGATTTTCTGGCATTCCATGCTGTTATGTGAGTATAAAACAAGGTAAACCAGGACTAAAGACTCATGCAGTACTTGATGAGAAGCTATACTTTTGGTTAGGAATTCAAAAGCCACATGTTTATAAATACACAATGAAACCATCATGTTTACATAAATAAGCCAAAACTTAAAGAGGTTGGGAAACCTCTCATAGCTGACATTTTTCAGTTTGCCTCTCTGTCTTCATATTCGTTGACAACTATTCTTCCCACATCTAGTTAATTAAAATGGCAGCTGTGAATGTAAACACTGTGTGCTTCCACAGTGTTCAGCACAGATATATAATTTCTCAGAGTCAATAGCAGCTTCTTGTGCAGTCACATTGTGTTGCACAATATCGAAATTATCTGACGATGATGAGGAAACTGGAATGTTGCTGCCCTCAGAGTTCCTGGAGTGTCTGTACAGCATGATCTCCAGTACACTGTAAAATAACTTAGGCTGGAAGGGATCCATGGAGGTCATCTGGTCCAACACACCACACATAGCAGGACCAGCTTCGAAGGTGGATCAGATTGCTCAGGGTTATTTGAGTTCCCAATATGTTCAAGGATGGAGATGTCACAGTTTCTGTGTAAACTGCTTGATCAATCTTACCTAAAGAAGAGTCTACTACCTGTTCCATTTCCCTTGCTGCAAACTGTCATCTGCAAAGACAAAAATCAGTCATCTCCAAAACAAAATGTACACAGAAAATCGCAGAATGGTTTGGATGAGAAGGCGCCTTAAAGATCATCATTGCAAACTCCCTGCTGTGGGTAGGGACACTTTCCACTAGACAGAGGTCCCATCTAACCTAGCCTTGAACACTTCCAGGGATGGGGAGTCCACAAGCTCTCTCAGCAACCTGTTCCAATGCCTCGCCACCCTTATAGTAGAGAAATTTTTCCCAATATCCAATTTAAACTTGCCCTCCTTCGTCTTATGGTCATTCCCCATTGTCCTGTCACTACATGTCCTTGTCAAAAGTCATTCTCCAGCTTTCTCGCAGCCCCCCTGTAAGTACTGGAAGGTGCTGTAAGGTCTCCCTGGAGCCTTCTCTTCTCCAGGCTGAACAACCCCCACTGTCTCAGCTGCTCTTCATGGGAGAGGTGCTCCAGCCCTGTGATGACCTTGGTGTCCCTCCTCTGGACTTGCTCCAACAGGTCGATGTCCTTCCAGCGCTGGAGACCCCAGAGCTGGACACAGCACTCCAGGAGAGGCCTCACCTGGGCAGAGCAGAGGGGCAAAATCCCCTCCCTCGTACCCTGCTGGTCACACCTCCTCTAATGCAGCCCAGGATGTGGCTGGCTTTCTGGGCTAAGCTAACTAAGACTAACACCTATTACAAATACGGGAAACAGAGATACATTTTCTGTAAAGTTACTCGAACACTCTTGAGAAAATAGTATCCAATTGGTCCAGAAGGCTAACAGAATATAAATTCCAGAAAAACACTTTTTAATACAGTATTATTCGTGCAAATTCTATTCACATTCATTGTCGGCAGCAGAAAACCTGTCTGCCATGTGGATAAACTGACCCGTGCTGCTCAAATGTACGACTGAAGACAGAACTCAAGCAGATCAATAACTAATGGCAAATCTATTTAGCAGACACGATTAAAAATTCTAAGGTGAGATTTCTTAAAGGTCTCATTTTAATTTCAGCCTCAAGTAAGATTTTTGAAATACACAAAAATCATTGTCTACTGTAACAGCAACGTATTTTGAGGGAAGTAGCCTGTTGCTTACACACACCCGTTTTCCCACTCTGTCAACACAAAATTGTGTTTAATGCCAACTGCATTATTGAGCTTGCCTCCGTAACACCTTTGGAAATGAATGTTATGTAAATGCGCATCCATACTCCTATGCCAAAAGGCCTAAAATTTATCTTGCCTACCCTTCAGCAGTCTAAAAGTTAGCCTAGATTTGTTTTACAAACTATCTACTGTCAAAAGAGATGGGTAGAGTAATCTTGCATATCTAAAGATGAAGGTTCACAAAGGTTCCATTTCTCTCCACTGTTTTTCTAACTTAGACCAGGCACCTAATAACTAGACCGCCTACCATAATTTCATGTATTTTGTATATTTAGATTGCTGCATCTTTAAGAAGAACTAGACAAAAAGATCAGGGTGAGAAAATGCACAGAAGCACCAAATAATTACGAAGTGATCAGCAGTGTAACCAATTAATTTTTGAAAATTCTGTAACAAATGCTTTTTTTTTTTCAAACAGAGCACTAAATTAGTCACAGCTTCAAGTGAAAACATGTACAGCAAGTTCAAGTCTTTAACTGATCACCAGACCAACACACATACAAAAAGCATAATTTAATTATCATCTTTTTGCAGTGAGTAAGCATTAACAATGAAATATTTAACTGTCAAAAGTCTTTATGAATATCTAAAAGCCTAATACAAATATCCAAATTATTAGTAAAGATCAGCAATTTGAAGTGTTAACAATAAGACATTTAATAACTCTGCATTAAATCTAACAAGCCCTTTCTAGAAGAATATTAATTTACAGTCATTCTTTCTAACAACTCTTTGTACAGTAAAAAAAATTAGATTTGTATTTCTCTGCTTCCCTTTCCCACCCAACCACCCACATAGTTTTGCTCTCAGACTGAGCTACTAGCCGATCAAACCTGATGGTAAAAATCCTGTCAACCAAGGGTCCAAGATCTCAGTTTTAGCATCCAGCTCAAATGCTCTTTGGGAATAAAATCCATGTTTTTGTATAATGTGCAAAGTGCAACTTTTATCCAGTGCCATCAGAAATGTGTGCTGCTATGAATGTCACCAAAGAATAAATCAGTAGCAATAAAGACTTCTCAATTTCCAACTGCTCTGTTATGGACAAATGTTAGATGATGTCTACAGGAATGACAGATCAAGTGGATTATATCCTGGCGCTTATTGGATCAGGTACTTTCCAATTTCATTAGGTCAAACCAATGTTTCTACTCAAGTTCTTCAGTTTCCTCTGTAAAAAGGTCAGCCAAGTCTGCCACTGTCAACACTGAGGCTTCTGACTGTTTCATGGAAGAGCTTGTGTGGCTGTGGGAAAAAATTGCATGCAGGCATCAGAGAAAGAATCAATGTAAGTAACAAGCTGTGTGCACTGAAGGCAGACCACACAGTCCAGAGTCAATACCTGCTCAGCTTTGAGGCTCAGCAGGAAAACACACCTTCTGTCCAGGAAAACACATACACTCATCGGCTGCTGCTCATGCACATGCTAAGTAAGATACAAAGTCCATCTACTGTCCCCAGCAGTGGCCAACACCAAACACTACAAAAGCAGCAGAACATGGAATAACTTGCTTTGACCTCTTAACATTTAAGGGACTGGCTTCAGCTTCCAAGCATGAGGTTTAATATTACTTTCAAAACATTAGCCCTCATAGGGTCATTCAACCACTGTACATTTATCCAAATTTTATGTGCAAAAGTAGTGCTACTTCACAGATAAGGAGAATAAATCGTTCTTCAAGAACTAAAACTGAAATCTTTCGTAACTACAGCCAAAGATGTGCTTGTAAATTTTTAGTTTTGTAATCTGTAACAGGCAAAATTTCCTTAAACTAAGGCCTTCTCCTAGATTTCTCATGTGTATACAATCTAGTTAAAAGGTACAAACCTCTTACACTGTCTGCACAAAGAATGTAAATAGCATTTTTGGTCTCACTCCAATCCATCAGTGCTTATAGATTTTGGAAAGATAAACACAGTGAGAACTGCTTTCTGTGTCTGCACGCCAGCCTGATGGATGACACAGCATCGGGGCAATGCTTGCACGGACTGTGAAATCACGGACTGTGACCCAGCACCGTCGGACGAGGTTTGTAGGATTTAAAAACAACAAAAGAAAGAACCCACGCTCTGTATCAGAGTTTATAACAGATGCTGTTGCTCTCGTGGCAGACTTAGCACTACTCCATCAATTGCAATGGTTTTATACTAACGGAAATAGGTAAACTGAAAAGATAAATCATATCATGATACATAATTTATCAATTGGGCTTTTATGAAATAAAATACACAAAACATAACCAAAATATTTTTCAGAGAATTAAAATACCTCAAGCTGCAAGTTACTGGAACCAGGTTAAAATTTTTGAAGTCTTAAAACTGTTTTGCCAATCAGAACAGTTTGAAGAACAGTTGAAGTTTATATATAAGATATCCATGCCTAACCATAATAAAAGTGTGGTGGAGAACCAACTTTGCATTTTCAGTGCAATAATGATGTTTTAAAAAATTCAACACATACCTTCTATCTACAGTTTTCAGCATAGTCTGCATTCTCTCTTCTATTGTTGCTTTTATCAGGAACCTATGAACAATTGTAGATCTGAATGTGTTTAAAGAAAAGAAAAGACCACCGTAAGTGAGCAGAAGTTATACTGTTACTGCCAAAGTTTATAACCATATTTTTGTCTCATACTAATTCTTGTAAAAGTGTTGAAAATATGCCTCTGTATTTTAAGAAATAAATGTTACAAGTGATTAGCAACTTCCATTGTCATTTCAGGGTGCTTAGTGCTTCCCTGTAAACACACTTTCACTTTACTGATCCCATACTAAATGAATGTAAGCTGGATTAGCTAAAATCCTAATGTAGATACTGGGCAAAGTTCTGCTTTCTGTGTCCTTACTAGAAACATTCCTCCAGAGCCTAAAGAAAAAAGAGCTTTGCCCACTGGTTATATACAATGTTCACACTTCATTGTCACAAATTATTCCAAGAGACAAGGGCTCAATGTGATGGATAATTAAACCTAATACCCAGAGTTTTAATAATATTATTTTTCAAGACAGCAAAATATTATATGTTTTTTAAAAAGAAGTCAGTAATTGTAGTCAGTAAACACTGGTAAAACATAAAACCCAAAATGTCAATAAACATAACACAAAATGAAAACTCCATTTATGAAATAAAATTTTAAAAAAGAAAGCAATAATTAAGAAAATGGCAGGCACAAGAAAGTGAAATGGAAAAGAGTCAGATCCAAAGATAAAAATGAAAAATCACCCCATGTCCCCCAGTATAAACATTTTTCAAGGTAAGAACCCTTGAAAATGCTTAGACGGTTTTCAGATCTCAGGTTGAAACTTTGGCAGGTAACATTTCACAGGAGAATGCAGAGGGAATACTTTTGGGTTCATAGGCAAAGGTCTACCCCAAAAAAAGGAAAGTAAAGAAGAACTGGACGGGTAATAGTTGCACCAGTGACACTAAACAGTATTCCCTAATGCTCAGTGTACTTGGAACGCAGCCCTTTTTCAAATAAGCCTTGCTGAAGTCTTAATTCTTAAAAAGCACAGTGTATTCTTGGTGGTTTTATTGCACGGTTTTTGCCAGACCTCCTGTGCCAGCATCACGTAAATTTACAGTGTGGGCTGCTGCAATCAGTCTTTCCTATGTCCTCACAGTTAATTCAAACTCTTTACCAACACACACCAATATCCACCTGTTCATAAACATTCTTTCACATACATGCTCCTTCATGTCCTCTCTCTTTGCTTTCATTTCCGGAACACAAACCCCACTATTATTTTACGGTATTATTATTCCAGAATTGACTGTGGCCATTTTTCTTCTTCATGTACTGGGCTTTAAATTTTTTTTTTTCAAGTCACATGAGACCTTAGGAAAAACATATACATCTCCTATGTTGAGGACAAACTTCCTAAAAAGTTTTTTAAGTGTTCAGTACTACCTATGTCAGAGCAACAACACTGAAACAAACAAGAGACACGCAAACTCATTAATGTCTTCAAAAAGATCTAGACAGGGGTGAGGGCAGAACTGTGATTTAAAAACTTACCAGTTCTAAAGAGAGTGTGCTATAACTTTCTTTTTGGGAAAAAACCCCAACCAAAAAAAGCCCCAAAACAAGGAAACAAAAACCAATTTATGCAGCTCCTAATCTGGAGCTGAGAATGACCAGTCAGAAGGAGCCTCTCAAGGAGACTCAGACAGGCCATGCCTGAATTTAGCCACATATGACATGAATGATGAGTTGCTCGGACCTGCAAAGCTAAGACATTTCTGGACATTTTTGCAAGCAAACTCCAAAGTTAAAAACTAAGGCATCAATGGCACACACATGAAATAGGGCAGCAGCTGAACAAGGTTTTTCAGAATTTTAGACTCAAGAGCCTATACTCTTCCTAAATGCCCAAATGCAATTTATTTTTGCATCTTACCCCTGTAGCACAAAAGAACTCTCTAAAATACACAATGTGATTATTCACCCAACTTTTTTGATTTTAATCTTTCTGTCCCTTACATGATCATCTTTAAAACCAGGATTCCTATGAACACCCTCATCTCCAAAATTGGGGAGTTCAGTGGACTAGAGTTATTCTAATTTAGAGTATGCCTATTTAGAGTACTCTATTCTGGACCATGTCTAAACCATTGAACACAGTTGTAAATCTTACTTTGTCTGGCCAATACGATGCACTCTGCCAATAGCCTGTAGCTCATGTGCTGGGTTCAGAATGGGCTCCACGAGCAGAACATGAGTTGCTTCGATGATGTTTAGTCCATTGGAACCCGTGTGAAGAGGCAGCAGCAAAATATTGATGTTGGGATCGTATTTAAATGCAGACAGGTTTTCCTAAAAGGCAAACACCACAGCAGTGTGACACAAGCTCCTCAACGAAGAGTGTGGGGGACAGGACTATATTTTTAACAAGTTTATAGCAGCTAATACAGGCTCCAGAGTGACAATCTTGCAGGTCTGATCCAAGACCTGTCATCCCAGAACAGATACGTGACAGTTTCAGGAAGGCATGAACTTCTTGCAACACTGATCAGTGTGTCTCATCCTTAACTTCCATGCCAATGCATCTTTCTCAAAAGTGAATGTACTGCTTATCTCCAAACGCTTTAAACTGGGGCTTTTTGAGATTATGATTTTTAGAATTAATGAGTTAGAGATCAAAGTTTCTGCCAAACACATTTGCTGCTCTTTCAGTTTCTGAAA
This sequence comes from Mohoua ochrocephala, assembly GCA_013398855.1. Taxonomy (NCBI): domain Eukaryota; kingdom Metazoa; phylum Chordata; class Aves; order Passeriformes; family Acanthizidae; genus Mohoua; species Mohoua ochrocephala. The sequence goes on along the minus strand of VZTA01012687.1, from coordinate 13,898 downwards.
TGAAGCAACGAAGTAAAAGGATCGGATTAACTTCTATGAACTACGATTTTCCCACTGAAAATAATTTAAGAAAAATATCCTTTATGTACCTGAAATTTACTAATTCCATTGATCTGAGAAAAAATCATGTTGTTGTCATACAAAGCTTTTGAAATTATATCCAACACATCTTGCCACTGTAAAAAAAAACAAAACAAAACCACACAACACAATAAAAGTAACTCAACATTACAAACAGCAATGACAACTAAAAAATACTAATTAACTTCCCTAACAAAGAGTAGATTAAAAAGCTTTTCAAAATGCTAGCATTTGCAATTTAAAAAAAAATTGTGAGCTAGAAACCAAATGTTTCATAAAACTAAGTAAGACAGGTAATTAGAAAGATCAGCTTGAATAAAAGAAATTGGTAGCCATTGCAAAAACAGTTTTACAATGTATCAAAAACATCTGGACATTACATTTAAAAATATCTAGAATTTCTACTGCTTCCATACAAATCTAAGTGCTTGCCCTTTAAAGAAACAAGCTTTTACATCTGCTGACTATGATCATTATTCTTGTTCCCATTAAAGGACTTGCCCTACAAATCCTCAAAACAATCAAGTGGTTGTACAGAGTGATTCAACATTTTGGTAGCTCAATTAGTTCCTGAAAATATTATGAATGCTTTAAACTCAAAACACACACGCAAAGACAAGACAGAAAATGGTGATTAATACCGTTGAGAAAACTAAGGACTTAGCCCCTGGATCTTTAAATTGAATTCTCTTCAATGTTCGGACCACAGCTTCCACTTTGGTGGAGTGACTTCCCTTTGAAAAGGCAAAGAGGCGCATCAGTAAAGTAGGACAGTATAACACTCCTTCCACATTCATTGCTTTGTTAAATGATGGTATATTAGGTCCCTTACATATCTTACACAAAGTTAAAAATTATCAGCCTTGAGGAAGGACAGGCTAAGTAGCCCTGAACTACTCTTACCTGTCCCTTACAATGCACTGCATTAGGATCAGCAGTGTGTAACAGCACGTGCAGCACGTGGAAGAATGGAGGTGCCATCCAGACACACCATCTAGGTCTGCATAAAGCAAAACAGATGGCCCGAGCAGTGCAGTGGCACCAAACACGCTCATTAGGCCTCCTGCAGTTTAACTTTGTGGCACAGTCTTTAGAGAATCTTCCAAATGCACATTAAAATTTCCCTACTTTCACACCTCTTGAAAGTGGACCAAGAAAAAAACCTACCTGAATCCTATTTCTGTTGCTTTTGGTTCTCATTCTGGCAACATCAAACTTACATTCAGTACTATGAAGCTTGTTAATTATATTTAAAACAGTAAGAAAATTGTAAATATAATTAAATTAATTTTTTAATGATGGTGAGCTGCAATGAAAACATCTTCATAGTCTGCATTCAGAAGTATTTCAGTGCTTAATGAATCCAACACTGTATTCTACTTCTTGTCCATTTTGGTTTATGTACTCTTCCTTTTCCTCTTAGGTCAGCAAGAGGATACAATGACAAGCAATTCTTTTTTTCCATCTCCTTCAGTACGTACTTTGTATTACAACAATTTTACCAAATGTCTTTTTTAAAGAAGCCTTTGCTTTCTTACGAGTTGCTACTTGCATAGTGATTCAAGCTGTGCTAGATTCAGCTGGACAAATACTGTTTTATTTCTGTCTGCACCTGTCTTTTGAACATTGAATTAACTATGTTGGCTCACTACAATGACAGATCAAATTTACTGAAGTCATGCTGCTTGCAGAATTGGCTGGGAAGGATGTCAGCAGTCTCAGCACAAGCTGGGAACCAATGCTGGGCTGCTTGATCCTTCACACATTAGGCAGCTAACATGTAAAAGACTTTCTGCAGTCTGTTTTACCAAAGGCTGCAGTAAGCAGTACCATTTTATAACCCAGGGTCCCCTACAGTGATTCCAACTCTGCAGTGTCACAGACATAGAAATTAACCAGCTTTCTTCCACGGCATTTCTGTTGCACCTGATAGACGTTGACACTGTTTGCAAAGTCAGATGGACAATTAAAAATGCTTATGTTGGCAGGTGTTCTGATCTGAAAGGATGACACATTTGCAGCCCTATGGCAGCTGCCTGCCAATCATAAACACCTACATTAGGAGATCCGAGACTAGCTTTTAGTACTTCCTACTTAATTCCAGGGTCCTACATAATTCCAGGGCCATTTATGTGCTTTTCCAATACCATTCATCTCTGATTCAGTGATGACGATCCTGGCTAATCTGCTCTAAATGTCTTTTCCTCAGAAACTGTTTTTAGACCTTATCATAGGTTCTATTTTAACCTGCTATAACAGATAATAGCTTTAGCCACTGTTGTTGATTCTTCCACTTCTTCAGATTCCTGTGACTCAAGTGTCACAAAGGTGACTTCGCACACGATCAGTAAGAGGAACTATGGCAGAGAAAAGAACAGCACAACGCTCAAAGTGATCACAGTCTTTCTGCTCTATTTTTTAAACAAGATAATTGTGTAAAGTTCTTCATCCCTTAGTCTACATTACATTAAACGATATTAGACTTACTGAATTTACGAGTGACTAAAACTTTGGCTTACAGCACACAAAAAAATTTCAATTTTGTTCTGAATATTTATGGAGATGAAACTGACATTCAGTCTGTATTAAGAACTGCTACCCCACTCATTACCCCTACACCATGAGTCATTTTGTTGAATATTCAGATGACTATTTATAAAGAAATTGGCTAGTTCCAATGAATTATGGAACAGTAAACATTAGAACCAAAACTACTCTCTAACAAACAATTTCTGTCTCAGACGACAGGCTGGCAACACCCACTGTAATACTGACCAGACACAGGAAGCTTTTACAAAACCAAAACATGCAGGGATGCCAGTAATCTCTCTCTCAGTATAAAATGCTTCCATTTACAGTAGTCCTTTTGCATCTAAGGCACTACCTTAAGATGGTTAGTGTTGGTACAATAAAGAGTAACATAGAAAGAAAGAGAGGTAGCGAATACTTTAGGAGACTGGAGAGATTGAGAAAGATCAGATTAAAATATAAACACTGAATAAATCAGACAATTTTCATATCTATACTGAAAGATAATGACCTTAACCTCAGTATTCTATAGAAACCATAGTAAGTTTGTTATTCTTTGTTAACTGTCCTTTAAAGGAATGAGGCAGAAAGTTTTAACAATGCTGCTTGTTTAGATAGTAAATACAGTGAAGCTACAGTAAATTTTTAATTTTTCATGAACTAAGAATGAGCTTTGCTCAAGCAAATTCACAATCAATTCATATTTTTGCTTTATTTTTGCTTTGTTCAACGTTTTTGATGCAGAAATACTTCAAGAAAACACTACAACTCTTTACACAGGACAGCAGATGACATGTTCTTTCAGTGTCTTATTTATGAAATTTGGTCATTCTAGCTATTTTTTAATGTAATTTATGAAGCATATTTGAAATTTTGTTAGAAACAGAGTGACATCTCTAAACTGTATATGGAATTAATCTGTAAAAAGCCCTGCATGAAGTGATGTTCTAAGAAGTAGCACCTGAAAAATACAGCCTATGTACTCCCCCTGGTGCCACATGCTGTCAACTACTTTAATAATTCGAGTTAGGAATCATCTACTCATAAAATGGAATTCCATTTGTCCAGGGAGGTTGAAATAACTGGTGTGAATGTGGTAGCATTGTCTTCAATACAGGGCAGCAACCCTGCATCAGTCTGTCGGCACAACTAGTTATTATTTTTTTTTTATAATAATCAGATTAAAATTATGACAAGTTATGTCCAGCTGTATTATAATCATATTTTAATGAAAGACAGCAGTATCATCTAAACCGAAATATTATCAATGTGTTTTACCTTTGTAAAAGAATAGAATCCTCTATCTTTTCCACAACTGCAATAAACACGGGTTTTTTGTTTCTACAACATTCTACAGGACATCCATGCAGAGCAAACGCGGACCTACGCCCTACACATATGTCAGTATTGCTAAAGACTCTTCCTCCGGCCCTGCCTTCAACCCAATGAAAACCCTCCCCTACTAAGAAAAGTAGATACATCAGTGCAATCAGGACTGAATTCCTACACATTTGTGTCTAGAGGTTTTGCCACTAGGACAAACTATTTATAAAACCACATAGTACACTTGCCTGCCTAAATGTAGTATGAAACAAAACACAACAAATATGCACTGCTGAAAGTTTGGACCACAGAGCTCCTGCAAACAACTCACCTTTACAGGAATATCATCCTCCTGATTTGCAGCTTCTGCAGTGAAGACGTAAGATATTTCTTTATGAGATGTGGTCTGCCTGCAAATGGCACATTTAATTGAGCTGCGGCGGGTGCCAACGCTGTACTGCTGGATGATGATTGCAATGCACTCATTACAAAAACAATGTCCACACGTCAGCACTGCCCACTAAGCAGGAAACGAAAAAAACCCAGACACAACGCAGTTTCAGTTTTGGATCAATGCAAAAGAAAAACAGTCTACTAATCTATAATAAATTACATTTTCATACAGAAATCACCTTATTTTCATGATACTCATCAGATTAAAGAATTTTAGAACTGTTGCACTCCAGCTGCTAAAAAGCCCGAATTTCAAAGTTTTCCAGTACAGAGACATTCATGATCTAAAGAAAGTCTTTGCATTTTTTGTTCATTTTTTGCATTTTCTCAGTTTTGAACTTCAGGAAAGACTTTCATTTCTATGAGAGATGATTCTTAATGCCTTATGTAAACACAGATTAAGTATTTACATAATTTTTAAAAAATATAAAAATGTTTGTATTTGCCTTCTGTAAAATTCTTTATCTGTGCATTCATACTAGAGTGGTCTTATTTAAGAAGTGATAGAAAAAATGCTTTAATTTTTCCCTACTGCTAAGTCCTAGACAACATCTTTGGACTTAAGAAGAGAGATTTTATACACAGTGTCTTAATCTCTTTTTGACAGAACGTATGTGAAACAAAAGATTGCATTGCAGAAGCTGTTCTCCTTTGTGAGCCTAGAACATCTACATGTCAGCCCTAACCTTCCATAACAGAGAAGCAATTTGTAGACCAGTGGTTTTGAAACTCAAAATAGTATCTTCTGCTGTACTGTAAGTCTGTTCTATAATCCATTCCAAGAGAAAAACTAAGTTTTCATGGGACCAAGTAGCAAAAGGAATTGACTACACCAAGTAGAAGGTCTTTTAGGCTTTGTAAATTCCTTTCAATTGTGCACAAACAGGATGCCAAGTAATTTAAAAGTTCTCTGCAACATGAAAGGTGCTATCATCCAAAGCAGCAGTCTTGCTGTTAAGAAAACATAGAGAAACTTAAGAGATTATTTTCCCTTTCAGTGAGCTTCTCTAGCTCTGAGATAAAGCATCATGGCAGTTAACAGGATTAACAGCTGTTCTCTGTAAAAACCTGTATTACCCTTGGAAGAAGAGCACAGGGGATTCTGGAAACGTGGCAGGACAGCAGTTCATGATTACACATGTCTATAAAGCAAAGAGAAGCTAAACCTCCTTAAAATAGCTACCCTAAAAAAAAGAGACAATTTAGTTTGACTGTACAGGAGTCCTTTCATGTTTTTCCCTAATGCACTGTAAGTCAAGTCTAACCTATGGCTTTGTATTTTATGATATAGATGAGGTCTCTTTTGAATTTCAACTCCTGCAGTTCAGAAGGGAAGCGGTGGGGAAAGAAATCTTCATTGCCAGTGTTTATTCTATTGGATTTTGCTACTGTTTACATAAGTAATAGCCTTTTCTTTAGAAGAAAACAATACTATCAATAAGAACAATTACAGTAAAATACAATAGTATACAACAGACATTTACCTACTTAATTCTGTTAGCTTATAAATGGGAAATAAATGTTTCTGACAAAAGTATAACTTCAGAGTTATAAAACAATCACGAACACACATTTTTGGAACACTTAAGCACTGATATCAAAAGCTAAAAGCAGTAGAGGTGCTTGCATTTGAGAAAGATGCTTCAGGGGAGAGGCTGATTGGTACATTACAGGAAACAGCTCATTTCCCCATTTCAATACAACATTCATTTCAAATCAGATCTTGACAATTTGACACACAACTGGCTCAGCTCTAGCTAAAGATGTTCTAAAACTAAAACCTGCTGAATAAGTATCTTACCTGTCTTCCCAGCTGACGTGCACAGATTGGACATGGCTCTGGGTTAACTCCCCCAGTAGTTTTATCCTGAGACTATAAATTAGAAAAAAAATATAAGCTTTGTGTTTTGTTATTCTATTTTAAAACAAGCTTCTAGAAAAAATGAATAATGAAGCCCTTAAAAGAAACCAAATCAAAGCAAAACACTGTGTCAGCAAATTAAAAACATATTCATGCACTCAGGTCCATCTTGAGGAGTTAAAAAAATATGTAACTTATGGTAAGCAAAAGGAGCACTTTTCATACTGCAGTCCTTCAGACAGCACCTGCAGCTCTATGACAGCTCTGAAAAATCCTAGTAAAATACAAACTTCAAACGAGAAACTCCTCTTATTTTCTATCAGCTTCACATTGTTGTAAAAACACTTAAATTTTGTTTAACTATGCTTACTTTAACATAATTGCACTTACTCAAACACTATGATTAAAATAACATATAATACATGGGGGTTGTCTGTTTTGGTTTGTTTTTTGGGGTTTTTTTTAACACTTATTTAAACTCCAGACGTGACTGTCCTTCTGTTTAAGGTAAGCTCTTTGTAAAATACCAAAAGTATGCCTTATAATTTTATAAGGCTTCTACTAAACACGGCCCAGTTAGCTTTAATGAAAACTTTAAGCATCTAAAACTAGTTCATAGTTTAATAAGCATGTAATTAAGCAAGTAACTATAATATATAATGCAATAAATAATTTTATGAGCACACAGTAACACAAAGAACAGCACACTGAATTTCAAAATGTAATGAATCTTCACAGAAAATACAATTTCTTTAAGATGGAAGTTTTAAATAAAAATAATGGTAGGTTTCTTCCACTAGGTAAACAGAGTACATCACTTAGTAAAGACCAAGGAACCATCAATCTTACTTTCTCCAGATTAGTGAGGTACAGAAGTTGTCCTAATTTCTTTTGAAGCTGTGATTTGGCAACTGCCTTGTCATTCAGAAGCTTAACTCGATTTTGCTCTACCTATGAAAACAAAATTAAATATGTATTAAAAAAGGGGGAAAAAAAGTTAAGTTTTACAATAAGGCTTAAATTATTTTTTTTTGTGAAATTCAGCTGAGTAATTTACTGGGGACAGGTAGAAAAACAGCTCATGCTGGAAATGTAAGATGTGCTTCTCCCCAAGCAAAATTGATTATCTATTCCTTTCCTGTACCCAGTATGAACACAGCACTGTGAATGGATGGGCTGAGATGCAGAAGGTATACAAAATTGTTTTTTACTGTTTTATTTGCATTACTGGTTCCTTACAGAAACAAAATTAAATTAAAATAACCCAATTTTTTAGAAGTTTCTTTTGAACTTCATTCAATTATCATCTATTTTCTTACAGTCATGTATATATATCCTAGACTCAACTGCTGGTTCCAAAAATAATGTGTAAGAAAGAAGTATTTTCTTTACATTTCTAAGAAATTTCCACTTTTCATTTAACCTACACAAAGACAGAAACATCAAACTGACTTTTTTTTTAGATTAATTACAGCTGATAGTGGAGAAGCTATTAATACTGAAGAAGAGGCAGGCACCTGAAGGATAAAGGCCAAAGTAATGGGTGTTTCTTTTATGGCTGCAAATACATACACAAATCTTAAGACTTTATTATGCATTTGTTAAGCAAAGTGCTCTTTTTAAAAATTGTTTCAATACAGAGATGAAATTTATTTCCTTAGGGAAATAAGCACTTTTATCTAACTGAGTCTCACTGAAAAAAAAGCACAAAACGTGTCTATAGAAAATATACCTCTACTGGTGCAAAAAAAAAAAAAAGGTTAAATCAACCCAGCATTTTCTCTATCATCATAAACAGAATCTCTCAGGGGTAGCTCAGAAATTTCAAAATACTGAAAGATAGATTTGTCTTTTAGGTGCTCACTTATATAGGTGTTTGTGGAACGTATCAATATGGGTAAGGAGTCAGGCCAACTTAATTTTCCACCAGCTTGGCAAACTGAGAAATTGTAGAGAAAGGAAGGAAGTTGCTGCTGCTGAAAGGACAGCAGTCTTTTGGAAACATGCCACTCTGTCAGAAGGCTAACACAAATATATCAAAATAACTGTTACAAGCTCAAAATGGCCCATGTACTGAATGTAGAAATAGGTAAAAATTCTATACTCTACCAAGCCTTTCTGAAATGGAAACAGAGACATAAGAGAGACCTTATACATAGATCCAGATGCAGATTTTATTTTTGTAGGAGGTAGGTTCCTTCAGAAAACCATTCTTTCCTGCCCAGTGCTTTACCTCATGTGGTTCTATAATGTGGAGAACTGGTGGATTTGGTTTTGGCTCATCGGGGTGACGCACTCTGAGTCGCTCTGTCGCCATTGCCAGTTCATCAATAGCAGACACGTGATCCCTAAGGACCATCCAGTACTCATGAAGTAACTGTAAGAAAACCCCAAACAAATGAACAGCAGAACTGAACTGAGTTACACTTACATGACGCTGCCATACAATGTAAAATAAAATGTGAGAATCTTTCTGGAGGAAGGGATAATATTTCTTTACAGTATTCAGCCACGACAACAACAAATTACAAAGGAAAACAAGCAGTATAGACATCATTTTGCCTGCTCTCTTTTCCAGCCTCTCTGTGTAAACAACTATAAATAGCTGGCTCTTACTTCTTCTACAACTATTAGTATTACAATAACTAATGCAACTAGAAATTCAGAAACCAAATGCCTTGCAAAGCTAAACAAATGCTGAATAAAATAAGAGTTATTTCACAGAGTATCACCCTTGTAGCTCAGTGTAGATTAGAGTAGTACAGACCACTGAATCAGTATTTCCAAGTCACAACAGATGGAATCATAACACTGTCTTCATTCTCATTGGCATATTAGTCCCACTTTTTGTTTCCTAACATAAAGGCACATGAAAAAACTGTGTTCCTTCTTCACAAGACTGAAGGTAAACTGAATTGCAGAAGGAACCAGTGTTGGATTTGCTGAGTCTTGCTACATTCTGATTTAAGTAAACAGATGAACACATTTAATTATATCTTTATACTGTCTTAATAGACACAACTTACATTGCTTAGTAATTTGATTAGTCACCAGTATAGCTTTTAGAAACTCTTAAATCATATATAAATCATTTAAAATCAAATCCTGTAATAAGCACTGTGGAAAAGGTTGGTGTAGGCAAAGCCTAATTTCAGGAATACAACTTAGATGTGCTAATATTCAGCTTCAATTTGTTTATAATAAATTGAATGGAACACACAACTGTTTCATCACCATGTACTTTACTGTACCTTATATTCCTTTTTCCACGCTTCAAAGAGTTCCAGGAATATGCTTCCTTCTTCAGTTATCCTCGCATCCATTCGGTGAGCTTTGGCAAAGGAGAGAAGAGCTTTCAAGGCACGTTCAGTTTCACTGGTTGCCCAGAGCCCTCTGCTTGTGGTGGGCAAACGGTCATCGACGAGCCCCTCCTGGTCTTCTATCATCTCCTCAAAGATTGCCATTTGGCCTTTAACACTTCAAAACAAAACCAACACAGCACTTAGCACTGATTTTGTACTTCCACATCCGTCCCTACTTATTCATCATCTATTTCTGCCTTCTTATATATGATTAAAGGATAATGCAAACCAAGCAAATATAAACAGCTGGTTTATTACTTAATGTATCAAAAGCTTACTTTGAACACAGTGGCCTCGGTACCAATCCTCAGGCCATTTTGTCAGCTCAAAATCATCAATAGCTTTTGTAAAGGCTTACACATCTAAATCATCCTTCAGTAGTTATTAATGTCACATTCATTAAAACATTTTCAATTCTAAATTTTTATATAAGCAAGAATTACAGTTAAACTCTGATACAAAATTTGCTGTGTATTGCACTGTGTAAGAACAGTGCAGCTTCACAGTTCTCTCCTTGACAAATAATGCTAATTTAGAAATACATCGATGCTTCCTGATTCCAGCAGTTGTGAAGCAACAGAGCTCCCACTGGTAAAGACTTCTCAAAATGTTCTCTCAGTGACCTCAAGACTTCTCAATCCAATTTTGACATTGTGAGGAATATGAAAGATAGCAGTCCAAGTGAAAGCGTGCAAAAGGCTGTAATCTATGTCTCTCAGTACTGCCCACTATGCATCTTCTCTGACACCTGTGCTGGTGTCACCCTTCTTTCAGCTTCATCCTGAGACCTCTTCTCTCACTGTAACATTGAATGAGGATGGTACAATACCACTTGCAGCAGGACTGCAAATAAGTATTTGCACAAATAGGAGTATGTGTTAAAATAGCATACTTGTATTTATACACATGCTTTCTGAACATGCCAACGCTTCATTTCAAATGCTCATATTATAGTAGCTTGAGAGAAAGTGGCATGTATTCATTCCTTGGATGCAGTTTGTTCAAAGGAAATTTACATAGAAAATTAAACCTAATAGAACTGCTATCAAAGCCATTAGCAAGAAGTTGCTGTCATTTGGTCATAAAGTAATTTCAGAAAACACAAACCAATCCAACTCTCTCATTTTCTAACAGTGATAAATTTATAAAGCTATGAACTTACCTATGCATAAAGAGCTTTGACTCATATTCTGTGAACAATTCGTCAGCCTTACAAAAGACACAGCTGCAATACAGAAAATTGAAAAAAGATGCATTCAGAATTTCATCAGAAACCAAATTACAAAAAGCTCCTATTCCAACATATAAAACTACACAAAATTCTTAAAAAAAGAACAAAATAGCAGTCATATATACACTAATATAGCTGTCACGAGAAGATTTTATAAAAATAAAACAAAAAGTCATGATTCTAACAAATGGATCTGTGATATCTGTGTGCATATAGCTCTCGAGTACATAATCAAGACTTTAGTATGTTATTTCAAATAAAGGAAAATTTAGCAGTACACATCTAAGGTATATTTTCTATTTTCAAGACATACTTGTTAAGTGGAAGTCTAACAGGTCGCAGATGGCAGATAGTGGCAGCCTCGATAACCTGCTTAGAAGGAGGCCCTTCTAAGTTTTTCACTGCTTCTCTTACAATCTTCTGGAACTTCTTCACTTCATCCAGCTGGGTTGTGAGTAGGAATTGAAGGCCTCTGCAGTCACGGAATCTGATTTAAAGTCAAAGAGAAATTATTGTACACCAAGACACCAAATCCAAACGATTCAGTATTTTAAAGCAGAAGAGAAGCAGCTAAAGAGCAATCTAGGACAACATACAAAGTTTGTACCACAAGCAAATGCTTATTACTACTACACGTAACACTGTCAGAAATCACTCCAGCGTATCCCCAGAGCTGATGCCTGGTATTTTTAGAACAGAAGGACTTTCCAAGACTTGAGAGATGTGACTGAACACTAGTAGTGAACGCCAACCGGCAATATTCTGGTCCACAACGCAAATCTACTAAAGGTAAACCACTGCACATACTTACAGTCTTTTCTGTGTCTGTTGGCCAACAAAATGATTTTCAGAGCACCTGTGCAATTCACAGCAGACACGTGCACCCATCACAAAAATACACTTCATTCGGCAAGTTAGCTTTCAAAGTTAAATTTATTAAATGGACATAACAGTAAACTATTTTCCTAAAACCTAGCTGTCTTTTGTGATTGGAGGAGAAACATGAACACAAGTTAAGCACTTCCCACATTATGTTTTTCCTGTGAGCAGAAGTCTCTTGCTGAAAGAAAGTGCACCATTCCTACAAGGCCTGACACTGATGTACAAGACTGTGGTTCTACACCATATGGAAAGTTTGGTCCAAAACATCCGTTTTGTAAAGTGCAGAGAGCAAAGCACAGGCTTAACACCACTAAAGCTTGGCATTTAATATGACCTACTTAAGCAATGTGCATTTTAAAATAACACAGACAAGGCTTGCCTAACCAGGTAGTCTGAAAATGTAAATTGCAACCACGAGTCTGCCATTTACATTTTTATCAGTTGCCAAATAATACCAGCTTTATAAAAATCTCCCTCACTATACCATGGATTAATCATATCCAGTACTCCATTAAGAGTACTTGTTGCTTCCACCACTGACCAGTAGCACTTGATAAGACACTATTTTTTAGGTTTTATCTCATATGCTAAAATAAACTGAAAAGGAAGTGAGTTCTATCCCTGTGTTATGAACGAAAGTTTAGTCATAGATAGCTTTTCCAAAGTTATACAATCTGTAAGCAGCAACAATTTCAGAAGATACTTTCTAAATACCTAATTTCAATCGAGGGGGGAAAAAAATCATTGTGACATGAGCTAACATACAGATAGATGCATGGGCATAAAAGTTTTGCATGAACATGCAAACAATCCTTTCCTCCTATTTATTTTGACAGAATGTGATGCTGTCATTCTCAAATAACCATGAAATGTTCATATCCAGGCTCACACACTGGTTGAGGTTGGAAGGGGCCTCGGGGTGTTGTCTTGTTCAAATGCTCTCCTCAAGCAGGGTCACCTAGAGCTGGTTGCCCAGGACCATGCCCAGACAACTTTCGAGTATCTCAAGGATGGAGACCCCACAAACTCTCTGGGCTACCTGTTCCAGCGCTCAGTCACCCTCACAGTAAAAAAGCGTTCCCTGATGTGCAGAGGGAACATCTTGTGTTTCAGTTTCTGCCTATTGCCTCTTGCGCTGAAGAAAAAAGAGGTTAAGTTTTGTATCTTTATTTGGATTACTCAACAGAATTATGTTAGGTACTGAAAAGTAAAAGATAGGTTTACTTCCAGTAAGAAGAAATTGCAACCTTTTGGAATCATGATGACAGAGTAGTCAGAGTGGAGGATACATCTTTACAGATGGAATTAAAATATGTGTATATCTTAAGTATTTAAATTTATACACATATACACATTTTATAAGCACATCAGATGTTTGTACACAGATGTATATACATTTAAATACATCTGTTTATATATATCATAAATATAATAAAAATGTTTTGACTAAAACATGATTCAGAAAGACTGTATTTAAGAGCCTAAGTTCATGTATCTGAGAAAACTGCCTGAAGTTAAACTATGAGAGCACTGTCCTTCCTATGTCTCCCTTTTCTGTGATGAAC
>VZTA01012686.1:1911-86259 GCA_013398855.1 Mohoua ochrocephala | reverse complement strand
CAAATTCCATTGTCAGCAGGTATGGAAATCTCCTAGATTGAATTGTATGCACAGAGATAAATCTAGCTGAAGGTAGAGGTGTCTTGATTTGAAAGACAGGTGTCTGCTAAAGAAGGCAGGAGCCTCCCTTGGAATGGAAAATGTAACTCTGTTCCCTCCAAATTATTATAATTTTGGAATTAAGGGGCTTTAAGGCAAAGATATGAGAAATANNNCAGTTCTTAACTAGTATATATGATAAGGCAACAATACAGAAACACTGGCTTAACGTGACAGAGTCGGGATACAGGGCAGAGTGTGGTAGCAGTCCGATTGAGTGGGGGGCTGCAGTCCTCTTTGAAATGGTTCTGTCAAAGTGGTGATCCTGTAGAAAGGTCTGGTCCTCCTCTGAAGGTCCAGTGGTGGTTATGTAGCTCTTGTCCTCTGGGAATCCAGTAGGTAAGGTCTGCTTATGGTGTTCCAAGCCTCAGGTTATATCCAGGTAGGAATGCTTGGTACCTCCCCCTGGGCAGAGCATCTCAATGGGATGATGTAATTTTCTGAGTCACACAGCGAGGTTGGATGGCCCATTAACAGAAGAGATCTCCCAGAGGGAGTTATCAGGGATGTGTCATGGAAGAGACAAAGAACCCTACCCCACCTGGTTTCAACAGATGGTGACAGAATACATACTTTTGGTTACATCTTACATTGTAACCTAAGACAAGAGGGAGAACTACTTGCATGTGAAAATGAATTCTATCTTCAAACTTTCCTTTGCCTTAAAGATGTTTGAGTAACTTACATTTGAAGACCTTGGAGTATATTACTTCAGGCTCAATAATTAATCTATCAATTGTTAATGCTCTTGCAGTAAACCTACTAGATAAACTCACCAGAGTTGGCCTTGCTGTAACTGTTGAATAAATTACTTTGCATGATAATTCTTGTTTTCAGCAATTGATTGGTTTGAATGAAGTTGGGTTTTTTTCTCCACAGTTTTGATACCTTTATCCTCCACAATTCAAATCTTTTCAGCACAGGTTTTCATTGTGTTAAAAGAAACTCGAGGAACGGTTTCAGTTGTGATTATTTATGCATAGATGTGATTTTGATGTGTGAGAACCACAAAGGTTTTATGAATCTAGAATAAATTTGTTTTCTGGAAATCCCAACTTTGCATCCATGAAATCACACCCCTTCAACATTGTGAATTTACAAACAAAAGCTAATTTAAAATGTAATAAATTTAAATTAGAGTATTACTGGGTACTGTGAGATTTGGCAGTATTTTCCAGTGATCTGTGAGTTATGTATTGAAGAGTCTTGAAAAATCTGTAGAATGTTTGGCTGCAACTTACTTTTAATGATAAAATTATTATAGACTACGAACTTTTGCAATTTTTGTTTATTGCATGTTTGATTATTGATTTTAATTATGAATGACGTTTTTCAGGTCATGTCATGAAAGCTGCTGAGCATTTTGAAGCATTTTATCAGCTAACAGAGGGCACAGCATGGAAGGATGAGACAGGCCGTACTTACACTTCACTGGCATGTCAGCATCTCTGGAGAATTTATACATTGCTAGCAGACAAAATGCTAGAAAATAAAGAACACCAAGAGGCCATCAAAACGCTAATGAAAGCTTTAAAGATGGCAAAAGAAGGTAGGTGGAAAATAATGCTCTACTATTCCTTCATTCATTGTGCAGGCCATGATTCTCCCATGAGTAAAGTAGAAAGTGTCAAGGGTTGGACTGGGTGATTATTTCCTATGAAACCCAAAAGACAAGTGCTATCAATACACTTGCAGGTCTCACTAAAGCAGAAATGCCTTCTTGCTGACAGCAAAGAAAGTTTTAGGTTCCTCCTAGCTTTATCTCCAAAAACCCCTGACAACCTTGTGGGAATAATAATATAAATCTGTGAACCCCTAATCAGAAGGTGAGGTCACTGATGGAAGCTTTGGTCACTGATTTTGATTGGCTGGTCACTGTTGATTTGGCAGTTTTTGACTGATACTATCTCCTGTGAAAAAGTTACCTTTTCACTCTACATATTATTTAATACTTGAAAAAACCAGCTTTTTATCATAAGCAAACAAAATTTTCTATCTTAATACACATAAATACTTTGAAACCTAAAGTAAAAAATTACAGAATCGCAGAATAGCAGAGGTAGGAAGAAAGACCTCTGGAAATCATAAGGTTGTCCTGAGCAGGCTGCCCTGGACTACATCCAGTCAAGTTTTTAGTATTTCCACAGGTGGAGCCTCCATAACCACTCTGGAAAAGATTTACCACTGTTCAAACACCCTCACAATGAAGAAGGGTTTTGTTTAAATACATATTAATTCAGTATTTATCAGCACATACATTAGGGTTTTTTAATTTAATAATGTGTGTAGAACATTAATCTGTGATCCAGTCTTTGAGTAGTAGTTGGAATAGATAAACCATCAAAAATGGCAAAAAAAAAAAAAAAGAAATATTTTCCAAATTTTAAAATAAGTTTTGCAACAAATAACGTTATGACTGTACAGGTCATAATACAAGCTTGTAGTGTTTCTACAGCTATTGTCTATGATACATGCTTAAATCACAGCTACAGTTAAACTCCTCCTCTTAATGTGTCATGTAGTAACTAGAAGGACTGCTGATGAAGTTTCCTATCAATGTCTTCTTATTGCTAGTGAAAACTGCTGGATATTAAGAGATTGTCAAACTGGATCTAATGTCTTTCCAAAACCTTTTTGACCAGGCAGATGCTCTGGTTCCCTTATTTCAAATCAATCACTTTCACATCTTCCTGAGGCGTGTATCACATATCACTGTGCACTATATATGTGCTGTTGTTCTCTTTAAATTTAACCTTTAGGAACTTCTTTCTGAGGAGTTCTCCAGTCCTCTTTCCAGAGCCATGCTGGCTACTGGATGTTATCTGTAATGTCCATTCTGTCCTTCTGGACCATCGTCTATGTTTATGTATTTTATGAATTAGGATTAGATATTACCCACTTCAGACTGTCAAAAACTTCTTAAGCAAGAAAGTTCTTTATGTCCCTAGCAACTGTTAACTTACTATTCTTCTGTGAAACTGTATTTCTGTATCCTTTTGTCTTGTTAAACCTTTTAAGGGATATTGAATATTGGAAAAGACAATCAGGTTTTTGAGTTTTTGAGGCTTTTATAATTTTAAGGAATATATTAAGTGCTATAGATAGAGAACTGCTGCAGCCTCAGCAAGTATTAGCATTCAGAGAGTTTCAGAGCTAGGTGTAGGCTTCTGTGTGTTTGGACAGACAGAATTAGTCTGACAACTGTAAGCAGATAATCTCCCTTTTCATTGTAACTATATTTGTTTATGCATTTTACAAAATGTCTTGATATGCATTTATTCTTCAGGTTGCTTTTTCACCATTTATTGTGTCGGAGCAGATGGATATTGAGCAACAGAAAGATTGGATTTTTTTAATTTAATTTCATCTACCGGTGTTTTTAAGGCTACTCATGTTCTGGAGGGAAAATTTTGAATATAGTGTGATACTTTAAGAAGCTACATAATTAGTTTATATTTCTTTTGGTATCAAATAGATTATTTTCTCTTGAGGGAGCCATGCAAAAGGATCAGCAAGCAGTGTTTGCTAGACCAGCATCAGTGAAATAAAACCTGGCGTGGAAAGATGTGATGCACCTTAGTTAACAACAGCCTGTACAGAATTTTCTATAAGTACTGCTTGCAAGTGGTTTTTTGCTATTTTAGCCTACCGTGGCTTGTAAAACAGACAGGAGAATAAGAAAGATTAAACTGGTCAACTGGTGGTTCTCTCTTGGTGTTTCACTAAGATTCACACTAGCAAAATGTGTGGGTCAAGTTACATGTTCTGTTTATATATTCAGGTTTATTACCTATTTGTAGCCACTTTTATATTGAGTATATAGAGAGAGACTACTGTAATTTCCTACCGTGAAGATACTAGGACCATTATTAAACAATTAATAACAGAGAACCTTACACATGTTATTTTGATTGGACTTCAGTACTGAAAGATATTTTCTCTGACTTTGCTGAAACTTCCTTGGTGAACTTTGTTAGAATCTATAGCCTCTATTTTTAATTACCACTGTGTGTTTTTGGAAAGAGATAAATTTACTATGGTATTTTAACATCTGTATGTTATTTAAGAACCCACAAGAGCTGTCTGTACAGATGTCATTGTGTTCAGGTTGTGCTGGTAACTGTACCTTTAATGCTTTCTTTAGGAGGAGATATGAAGATACAAGGAGAAGCAGCCTATTGCTTAAGTCTAGCGCACCATTTTTCTGGAGAACATGAGACAGCATTAGCAGTAAGTTTATTCTTTGCTTTAGCTTTCTCAGTGCCTTTCTCTGCCTCCTCGGCATCTTAGGCATTTGCAGAGTGGGAAAAAAACTTGGAGAGACTTGGCTCATGGACCTTTTATAACTGTATCTAGTTCTGTAGGCAGAGATCCACGTGGCTCAAGCACTTGTGGTTCCAATAAATTCCAGAACTGATGGAGTCCAGGCTTCCATGCTTGGATCTGTAGAAACGATATAAATTGACAATTCGGGTTATATGTGACTGGCTTGCCTTTTGCTGTATATGTGCATATACAAAACAGTCTCTATTTATTTAGGGGTTTGTATAAAACACCAGTTTTGCAAATTAGTTTGGTACAGTGTATTTGTGAGCACACACCAAGACTGTTAGAACATCAGTAATTTAGAAGAAATATGAATTGCTTTTGAAAAGCTATAATGCTGATGCAATTCCTGCTGTGGATACTTGAGTTCAATCTCCTCTTCTGATGTTTCCCTTGAGCCTTAATAATTCCAAGACAATGAGAGCCCTGCATGCAGAATTCTAGTTTAGAAGGAGGGTTTCCCTGCTTCCTCATAGGTCAGTGTGAGAGGAAAGATAAGCAGCAACATGATTCCTTTGTGCCAGTCATCAGTGACAGTCCTCCATGATCCTTTTAAAAATGGTCTGTGGAAAATGAGTTTGAATATTTTGTTCATGATTATTGCAATTAATCAGGTGGATAATTACTCTTTCTGTTTGTTCTTTTAACTGCAGAATGACTCAGTGTTCTATTAATGAACTTGTTTTATAGAGGTCATTTTTGGTGGGTATTTGTTGCGGTGGCTTTTGTTTTGGTGGCTTTTGGTTTGTTTGTTTTTTTCAGAAACAGACCAATGGAAGTCCCAGAATAAATTCATACATTTCAATATTACTTGCTTGGCTTCTGCTGTGTAGGAGGGGTTCTAGATTTCTGTCTTGAAATGTCCTTTTACATGCTCTTTCTTCATTTTTGTTATGATTTTTTTAGCAGTTATTGACCACCTTTATACATAATTCTTCAATGCTGAAAATCCTATCTTCTGCATAAATCAACTGAATGCTGGAAAGGGGAAGCCTGTTCTCAATCAATTGCAGTTAAAGCCTGTAGCTGAATGTGAAAATATTTCAAAACTATATAATTTTATTAAAAAAAATACAATAATATTATATTCCATATAATTTTACAAAATTGTATCTAATAGTTGCATCAGCAATGAGAATATGATATTTGATCTCTTCCAAGAATACAGTGTGATAGATTAGACAGAATTTTTTGTACTGCAGTTTACCTGCCCTTGGTTTTTGCCTGACAAGTGTGCTGGCATTCTTACCTAAGCTACTTTTCTCAGGCTCTCAGAAACTTAAGTTTATACTGTGTGAGTTCTGCAGAGCAGCAAGATAAACAAATGTGCTAAATAAAGGAGCCTGCATGCATGCTTAATCTCTCCAGAATATACAAAGGATCAAACTGCCCTTGAAAGTGTCAAAAACAATAGTTGTCCTGGCATTGTTTCCTCAGGATCAATTTTGCCTACATTTTATAGCTATTCCTTTCCCTTCATTGCTCCCCCATGTCTCTGTCAAAAAGTTACAGCAATCATTTGGAAGTTGCATTTCTTTTTGTGGCATGCAGATTTTTTTTTTAAGGAAACTTCTGAAACCCTGAATTTTGTAATATACTACTGTTCATTTTAAATATATAACTAATAGGTTGTGCCTAATGTTTTTAGTCCTACGAAAACACCTGACAGTTAAGGAAAGCAATGTGCAATGGCAAGAAGGTCTCTGTAGTACAAAAACAAATTATACATTATGTTAAGAGTATAAAATGTTATTTTAACAGTAATGGAAATACCAATACTTTTCAGTGTTAATAATACAGTGTCATTTTCTAATATAATTGCATTACCAATAATATTACATGAGAAACTTTTCAAGTACTTTTATTCAAAAAATATAGTGTGTTCTATGGGATGAAGAAAAAGGGGTACAGTTTTAGCTCCTTTAGTCCTTTACAGTGATCAATACAGCCAGCAGTAAAATATCAGTGGTTGACAGTACTGTTGAGCAGAAGTTGTCTTCACTCTCCAGTTAGAAATCGTTGCCTAAAATTTGCCCTTCTGTTCTCAGTTTAATGGTCTCTGTATCCAAGGGGAGCTCAGATGCTTACGGAGATGAAATCATTGCCTCCTGTTCCCAGGGGCCCACTGGTTATCATTACACATAACATGCAGACAATACTGCTAGGAGCCAGTTTCCCTCATGGTAATATGTAGTTCATCACCAGCTTCTGTAGCATGCTAAAGAGGTCTTGCCACACAGCTTGGGACTATTCGGATGTAGACTCAGGGGTCTCAGCAGTTATTTCCCTGCTTTGCATCAGTTTTCATCTTCTTTATCCCTTTGTGCCGTGGTCCACCTCAGGCAGTCTCCTTCTAGGGGAATCTGAAAGGAGCAGCTGTTACAGGCACCATTTCCTCCAATTGTTGCCACTTGGTTCCTTTTGCTCTTTAGCCTCCCCCAACATGCACACACAGTATCATGCATATGAACTTGTTTCTCTTTCATTCATGTCTTCTAGCAGGGCAGAGAAGCATATGTTCAAAATAGTCATTACCTGATGCAGTAATTAAAGATTGAAATGATTAAGCTGCAGCCTATTCTATAAAAAATGTGCAGTCACTTTGTATCGAATGGGCTGGTTTTGTTAGAGAAGGGTTTTTATTTGCTAGGGACTTGGTGTTTAACATGATTTGATTTGGTGTATAATCTGTATAAATTAGTTTAATTTGATTTGATACATATGATTGATTTCAGTGGAGCTACTCAGATGTAAAAATATAAGTGTGTGCAAGTTTAAAAGCCTGAGAACTAATTACGTTCAATAGCAGTGGGACATGTTCATGATATTTTTCATATCATCTGGTTTGTAATCAAGCCTAATGGTTTTTCCACAAAATATTAATAGTTCAAATTATATAGACTTCATCTTAAACATTATAGATTTTGTCATGGAGAGTTCTCCATGTAGGCTAATTTTAAAGTAGAAGTTACTGTTTACTTGTTTTTTCCTCAGACTCGTTATGCAAGCAGAGTATTAAGTGAAACATTCCTGTGTCATTAGAAATCTTGCATAAGGATTGTAATCTAATGCTTGATGTGGGGATTTTTTATTTTTTTCTTAGACCAGGTTTTCAAGAATGCTTCAAAGTGTAGAGTATCGTGGATTTTTTCTCTTTCAATTAGAGTTGCATCCCAAATCATTAGGAAAAATCCAGTCCTCATTCCTCATCTAAGTGTTAGGGTTTTTTCTAAGTGTTCCTTTATTTTGGCTATTGAATCCTGTGTTTCAGATATGTTACATATTTAAATAGAAGAGGCAGTGTTCTTGAGTACTGAGACTCATGCCAAGCTAAATGTGGTAATTTATGACATAATGCTATCTGCATGAATTGTCAGAATTACGATACACAAGCCACAGGCATAAAATTACCAAGAAAATTTATGAACTTGCAAAGACATCTTCACATTCGAAATGACCCTATTAAAGCAATCAGAAGTGATTAATGACCATAAACTTAATTTCTGAAAAAGTCTGTGTCAAAACAACTGGAAATTTTGCCTCCTCTCATGCAGCTGGGGAGAATGAGAGTGTATCTGGGGTGCAGATATTCTGAATTTGATATGTACAGTATATTTTATCTGATTACATCTATTATATATACTTATATGGATTATGCCCATATGGATGGATGGATGGATTTGGTGAATCAAGGAGGATCTTAGCGAGTAAAAGAACTCCAAAAGGTAGAGTAAATGGTATCCTCTTTCTCCCAAACACTGAGCAAGGTGGTTGAGAAGAATGATCATGTGAAGTTAGAAGGCTGAACTCCAAGCCAGTGGTGTCTGAGTAGAGCACTGAGTTTAGGTTTAAGCTTTCATTATTGTTACCACAAAAAAACCCTCTCAAATGGAGACTCACAATACACATCCAATGATACTATTCAATGGAAATTATTTCAAGCTTCCTTCTTTTAAATCATCCATATTATCCTTCATTCAACTCCAAGTGATATTTAGCCATTAGTGATGAAGTGTAACATTTTCAGCTTAGCAAATGGCATCGCATGCTCGAAAAAACATCTTAGCACACCAGTTTAAGAAAAGGTCTCATCATTCCTAGAGGCTCCACTTTCATTGAAGTGATTTTTAAACTGTTTTTAAAACTCTATTCATTTAGGAATTCAGTGGTTTTCATATCTGAGGAATAAAAACCCAAAACTTTGAGCCTTCTTAGAAGGTAGGCACTTCTGATTGATCTTGACACTGGCAATAGATTATGTACAGAGAAAGGAGTGGCCCAATTCTGAAGCTGATTAAATTTCATGTTCCTGCAGGGTCCCACTGCTGCTGGAAGAAGCAGTGAAGTGCTGGTGAAGATAATACAAGCAAAATTATGTGAGAGAATTAATATTGGGAGTGGACTTTGTCCTGCCAAAATATACTGACTCAAATGCTGAGGGAATTAAGAAATTAAATTTATTTGTGTTGAGAATACTAAAGAAGACCTGGAACTTCAGGAAAGAGATGAATGTCTGATTTCGTTGTTAATTTAGCACTTAATTCTTAAAGTGAGAGACAGTTCTAACTTTTTATTTGGAAATGAAAGTTAACAGTCTCTTAGTGAAGGAAGGATTTCTTCTGTTGGTTTAATGTAGATAAGATTTTTCCTATCTTAACCAGTTTCTTGAAAACCTGGGAAAAAATTGTTCTGATTATCCCTGAGATGCAGCAATGCTGCTTTCCTTCAATACTTTTCCATACACCACACAGATTTGTACCTTGGCGTTATGGTGTCCACTTCACTTGCCTTGGAACACGGTGTCATTTTCCTTTTCAGTCTGTGGTTCAAATTGCATTTTGCTTGGTTAATGGCAGCACAAAAACCCCCTTCAGTAATGTGGATTTTTTGTCAAGATAAATGTGCCACAAGAACATCCTCTGAAAGAAAACACTCTTAAATGCAGTACTGCTGCAGAATTACGGTAGTCTAGCTTTACAAAAATTACAGAGCATGAGAAACAAAAAATATTAAGTACATTAAAAATCTATTACCTGATGATAAGAAAATCATATCACATTTCCATGCTTTCCCACAGCAACAATGAAAATAAATGCTCGAACAACTTGTTGATATTGACCTCACTCTTCAGGAGTCTCATATCCCATAAGAACTGCTACCAAAACATCATGAATGGCTGGATTTCCATCTCATCCATTACAATTTTCAGTTTACTCGTTCATACACCCCAGAAGAGTAGGACAGCTGCAGTGAGTTGAAGGGTTGAGTGCACAATCCATTAGATAAATCTATAGTGCCTTTTCAGAATTTTAGAGTTATCTGACCACTGGTGTTCTCAGGAACCTGAATACAGGTTGGTGACAAAAAGTTTAAAACCTCAGTTTTGAGGACTATGCCTGGAGGACATTGTTTTGTTTGTTTCTAATTCTGAAACAGCATGAAAGTTGCTAGGTTTATATATATTTATAAGATTATGTAGCCTTACTTAAAATATATATATTAAACATCCTGCATTTAGAAGTTGTGCTATTTAACATATAAAACGTGGTTTCCCAGACTTCAAAATCTATTTTTGGTAATATTTTGACTCCACTTTAAAATGATAAATTTTATTATTTTATTGTTATTAATTTTTTTATTATTGCCTTACACCCACATGCAGGCACTCAAGCACACAGACCCACTTTCTGTAAGAGTATGGAAAAGTACTGGGGGGAAGTGCAGTGCAGCACTAGTAAAAGTATATTTACATCATAAGAGATATTCGAAGATCAAGATAATTCTTTGTATAACTCTGAATTATTTCTGTGAAGTTGTTGCTAACTGTTATGTTTGAACTTAAAAGAAGCAAACTTCCCTTACTGGGGGTTTGCTCAGCTCTAATATCTTGAAAAAATTGAGGACAAAGCCATAAAAATTCCTTAAACTGCTCTGCTAGGGAATAAAAATATCTTTACATCTGGTTTTCACAAGGCACGGAGGGCAGGGCACTTGGCAGTCACGGAGCCTCAGCTCAGGTCGTACCTGTTTGGTGTTGCTGCTGGGATGGAGCAGCCTCTGCATGCTCTCTGCTGGTGTGGCCAGTGCAGGTGGCTCTCCCTTGTGCTTTCAGGGCTGGGAGCCAGGGTGTGGACCCAGACAGACCCCAGACAGGGTCTGCTTATGGGAAAGAAGGTTACAATTGGTCCCCTTGTCCCAGCTGAGAGTTCCAAACTCCAGTAACTGCCTTCTGTCAGTGACAAGATGTGATTTAGGCATTTTCTCTGTACTCTACTGAAACTTTTTTTAGAGTAGCTAATAAAATATGCTCCTTTTTTTCTTTTTTCCCCTTTTTTTTTTCTTTTTTTTTTTTTTAAACACCTGCCAATGTAAAGTTTCCCCTCATTTCATTCCCACGTTGGATTTCTAGCTTAGGTGTGCTATACCTCAGGATGTAAGTGCTGTACATAATTGAGGGAAAGGGATAGCTGCAGCGTGTCTAAGTCCATAGCTTATGTTATCTGATAACAATAATGTACAAGATCCTAGGAGCTGCCAGCCCATTAGTGTACATCCATTAGTGAAACTGCACATTCTATACCCAGGGCTGTAGCAAATGGCTGAAAAACTGCAAGAAATTTTTCTAACTCTGTTAAATAATCTACTTACAGAAGTCAGACTCTTAATGTGTTGTGAGAAAGGAAACATTTGTACCCACATTGTACAAATTCAGGAATTTCAGTACTTAAATGCAAATGTATTCATAATCTGGGAGGTTTTGTTTTCCATTGTATAGTTAATTCTAATGAACAGATTATAAAAAAAAAATCTGTAAAGTAAGGCTTTTAAAATTAGATTGGTTTCTCAATTTGGTATAGTTCAAGCTACAGCAATTCACTTATTAAATATGTGTTTAAATTTCAATTCAGTTATTCTCAATGACTTCGGGGGTACAAGTATATATATTCAAGTACATATATTCAGGTATAAGCAAATGCTTAACAACTTCGCTTGATCAGAACCATCGATGGCTAAATTGGTGAATAGGTCTTGATTCAGGCATTAGATCTTGAGGAACTTAAAATTTATCCTTTGGTAGATAAATAACCTGAGAAATTAAAACACTGAGGCATGCCAGTGTAAAACCTAGAGCTTGGTGCCTCCTTGCTAGAAGCAATTTGTTTTGCTGTTTTGCTTTCAGCTTATGTATTATTTCAGTGCTGATCAAAAGAATTGGTAGCAAAGTGTGAAATAAATTGTACTTCTAAATAAATCGATTTCGCATTCCTTGCTGCTTTAAATGATTTTAGTAATATTAATATTTAAAATATTTCTGTCTGAAATCTTTTTATGACTACATATACCAGTAAAGGTCCCCATTTCATTCAGCTGTTTTTCATACTAGTATATTACACAATAAACATTGTAGAAATACTATCTTTTAGCACTGAAATGGATGCAAAAGATCTCAAGTGTCTATTTGCATCTAAATGACTCAAGTTTTATTCAGTCAATAAGAAGAGTCTATTAATCCTTTTACTGCATTACATGGGTTAAAACTTGAAGAATATAAGGTTTTCAGCTGAAGGAGATCTCTTCCTTAACTTTTATATTGGTTTGCAGAAAAGTAATGTTTTTTAACTAACATAAATTGATTTTATACTTTCCTAGTTTCTCTCTGCAGTTTTTACCATTGTTATGCAAATTTTAATTGTTTGTTTGTTTGCTTGCTTGCTTTTAGCTAGGAAAACTTTGTGTAATTAAAAATATCTGTTCAAGATATTAGTAAGCATGAAGCAGAATAGGTGATTTGTCTAAGAAGTGTAATGGGCATTTAAACACGCACATATATGTATTGTGATATTATTGTCTGAGCAGCCCACAGTGATCTGACAGCCAGGCACATTCATGCAGACGCAACAATCTGATAAAAGCAGTCCAGACATCTGGATCACGGTGCTGCTATACAAAAACATTTCTTAACAATTCACATTATTGCACTTACCCCAATTTCCAGTCCTGTCCACCCTTCTCTCCTCGTTTCTTCCCTCGGCTCTGCCTTTGTCTTTTATGTACTTGCAGAATCTCATTTTTCCTTTACAAGTCACCTCCATCTGCTTATATGTCAGAGTGGCCCTCGTGCCACACATCACATAGAGGAATTCTCAAGATGAAGGGCTGTATTCACATCACTACTTCTGTCTCAGCACTGTTTCATGCTTGTCACTGCTCAGCACTCAGCGCCACACTGCCTTGTTTTGTCAATAACCATTTATTTGTTGCTGGAATAGTAGCAACCATTACATCTGACCTCCCTGTTTCATCAATTATGAATAGATTATTGGATGTGAACATCTGCAAAAGCTTGCTGTTGAACTTACCTCCTGGCTGGGATTAGATAAAGTATTAAACTGTTGTTTATTGTCAGGCCAAAACTCTACTGGGAAGCCAGAGAATTCCAGGACTAGCAGACTCCCATCAGCAAGCACCAAAAATTGTTTAGTATTGCCACCGTTTCCCATAAGATCGTAGCCATTTATTATTTACACTTATTACTAGTTGTTATAACATACTTGATAAAAGCTCTTGGCAGGCACAGTGTTTCCAGCTATTGTCACATCTGTCAGGATGGAAAGGATACATAAACTGTTTTTTCCTCTTATATTGCTGTTAAAGGGTAACAGATGAAGCTTCTTCACTCCAGACTGTTAAGCCATGCTTTATTTTGAAGAAATATGTCAACAATGGCTGGCTTGGAAAACATTACATTCCTGTCCTAAATATAGATTGCAATAACCTTTACTAGGGCAATGTCTTTGGCAGTGGGAATTTCAAATTGTACAATAATAACAAATGAAAATACTTGGATTTGATGTTTGCGTAGTTTTTTGCTCTGAAGGACCTGGATGACTTTTTAAAAATTTTTCAAATATGAATAAATAATAAAACCCTTTATGAGGTATAGGAAATAAGAAAATTATTACTTCATTCCTGCAAAGTTGTTGTGTAAAGAATCAGAATTAACATAATTATTAGTGGCACAGAAGGCCAGAATTAAGGACAGTAATGCAGAAACAAAAGTTAACATTTATTCAATCATCTATATATTTCATCTCTTTTAAACTTCCTGTGCAGCAAAACGAAGCACACAGGGTGAACTCCTGACCTTCTGGAAGCCAACAGAAGTTTGAAATTACTCTGGGGAAAGGAACTTTTTCAATTAGTTACTTGTATTTACATGTCATCCATTCAGAATCAAAGCAAAATGTACATGCCCTGAGTATTACACGAAGCAGACAAGCAAGACTTGATATAGGCAAAGAGCCTTAGGCCTGAGCCTGATAGACTGTTTAGGAATGAGTGAAATGTTTGTCTTCCCTCCTTTAATCCTTCAAGCAGATGCAGACACGAGTAACCTGAAGCGTGTATTGCTGAGTGTTTGTAGAGAATAAGGGTAAATGCTGCACTTGATAGCCCAGTAGATCGGGGGAGGAGGAGTGTGGACTGGATTAGTTACCCACAAGGGAGAGTGGGAGCCAAGCAGCACCTCAGGGATAGCCATGTCCTAGCTCTGGGAAGTCTTCAACAAGGGTGTTCCACTTTGACATTTGACTTGGAAAGACTTCTGGGTGGATTCTTCTACTTCCCTTGCCTGTCCCTGATCCCCTTCCTCTAAGATGTGTGCTTATGCTATGCGTTATCCAAATAAAGTCCCTGGAATAGGAGTTCTGGAACAGACCAGTTTGGCCAATTCCAGACAAATTCTTTGTGTCTCTGTAGGAAGATTGACAACATTTGTGGATTTGTGGTTATTTGTCCAAAACTGTAGCTCAGTGTTAAGTGGATGTGGCTAAGGGCAAGGAGTGAACATTCACAGGACTGAGTTGGTGAATTTTAGTTGTGAGTAAAGAGGGAGAAGTAACAGTTCAGGAAATCAGAGAGTGCTGCCTCTTTCGTGGGCACGGCACCCAGTTTCCATATCCCTGAACTGTGAGCATGCAGGTGGGAATGCTGTGCAGCTTCTACCCTGGATGCTCACTGCGCCTGAAGACATTTAGCATTTAACAAGGTGTGGCCTGCCATTCAGTTGATACTGGTGTATAATATTTCTGGGATCAATGAGCTCTGCTCATTGTGATCAATACATTTACATGGACATTACAATTCTTTTTTGCTGTCCAACCTCTCCCACACTGTGTTTTGGCAAAAATAGGAATAGGTCTGGGTTTGTATTCTGAAACTTTTCTTTGATCTTACTCAGGATGGCCACAGGTAAGTAACCACTCAAATTGTGGTAATAAAGACTGCACTTTTTTGTAATTTTAAAATATGCATTTCTGGGGCAGCTACTGGGCAGGGTTCATTGAACTGCAAGGTGCCTATGCATACAGTTCTACTGTCTCTTATTTTCACTGGACTGCATCAAAGTGATCATTTAGCAACCATCAGAACTATGTGGTTTTTTCTGAAAGTATTTAAGAGGTGTACTAGGTGGTATGAAGCCAGTATTCTCACTTGATTACATTGTCTGTCTACCAACACCTATTGTTGGCTTCAGAAAAATACTGTCAGATGCTGCTAGCCAGGCTGGGCCTTAGCCTGCCACTGCAGTGCCTGTCAGGAATCATTAGCTACTGATCTCTTTGACTAATGGTCCAGTTGATTGTCTGATTCATGGTCGAGATCTGTAAATGAGGCAGAAGCATCTTTCCTGCTCACCAGCTGTGAAATGGCTAAACACAGCTAGATTTGCAGAAATCAAAATAAATGCATTTCCAATAAAGTTTGGCAACAATATCAAATCTAAAGCTGAGAACAGAACTATGTTTTTGTGGTTTTTAAAGTTACAGTATTATAAATCAATGTTATCTCATCATGTGCTTGTCACAGAAATGTATTTTACCAAAACAGTGAAATGCTGGTAGTAGCATTAATCTTATGTTGAGTTGGATAGATGTTCTTTATTCAACATAAATTCATACTTTCAATATTTACTCTTTTGTCCATTATCCCCAGATGTATCAGTGTTCAGCAGAGCCTCTGTGCTTTTGTCTGAGTCCTGCGTATGCTAATGGAGTGTGTGTGTGTGTGTTTTTATGTACATATAAAAGAATTACAGGTGTGACAACAATAAAAAATAAAGGGTGAGATTTTGGATGGAGGGGGTTCTTGGGGGAGGAGCTCCTGTATCTGTTTTTTATTAATGGAATAACCCCTGGAGGGTCAGCCTGGCATAATGCTGAGATAACTGAGAAGTGAATCTGGACCTGAGATCTCACTAATATTTTTCTTGGAAAAGGAGGTAAATAACGAAATTCACCACTACCTAGAGAATTAGCAGGAGAGCCATACCACAAATAGGCTCTAGTTTGTGGGTTTAAGCAGAGCTTAATACTTTATTTTTGCACTGTAATTGTAGACACAACAGACTTTAAAAGGCACAGGAAGAGAGCTGATTTTGTGAATGGATGCTCCCACAGGAGCTGTCCTGGGGTCTGTTATGCGGAAGACAAAGTTGAAGTCCACCTTCAACTTCTACCTTCCCACATCCTGCACGAAGGAGGAAAAGTTATTTAAAACCACTATTCATTTCTGTATTAGACTTTGACTTTCATGTTATTTGGTTTTTTTAAACCAGTGTTTCCACAGACCCACAGAAGTAGAAAGTTTGAGACAGTTCAGTGTGCTCGGTCACATTGATCCAAAAACTAATCTGTGACCAGAATCAGTGTGGTTTTTATAATTGCTGTGTTGTTAAACTTCGGTTACATTTTTTATACAGAGGTAGAAAGCACTGTACATTAATCTACTCCGTTCAACATCATATACAACAATCTTTTCCCACTAATTGCTAGGAGTATCAAACTCTCTTTGAAACAGTACAGAAATTTTATGGGAGTTTTATAATGGAGTCTAGCATGATCAAGATAAATCTCTTGCAACAGCTTCCTTCCTCAGAACTCTTTGTACATAGCTATTTCTAAAATAACAAACAAACAAAACAAAATATAAAGGAAAAAACAGACATTTTGCCCCTTCAGTAAGTCTAAATCTCTGGAAACTTTGTCTAACTTTTGAGAAGGAAATTTAGCTAAATTTCTGTAATACCCAAACTCTCCGGTTTTAATGCACATTACCAGTATTCTATTCTTACATAGACCCATTCAATATCTCTTTACACATTGTTATATATTTTTATCAACATTTCCTTAACACGAAGAAAATTACCAAGATGACATTTTCAAACACAATATTTGCTATAGAATACTGCAGCAGAAGCATCTTACCTTAATAAGATGTTTTTTTCTTTTGTTGTCTGAATTTTTGCCATCTAGTAAAACTGCACATTTGTGTAGGAGTTTTCAGCATTAATTATTAATTATTCCACCTCTTCCTTGGATGTGTTTTTTCCCTGCACAGAATGGCCTATATATATATATATAAAAAATACCCACTTCTGGCTATGCTTCTGTCTAAAGGTAAACTTTCATGGGGAGCCTGTAAATCCCATTAGATCCAAATGATATGTGTTCCCAATATTTATCCACTTCTCAGAGAGCTGGTAGATGACTGGTGCAGCCCTGCCCACTCAATACTCTCTGCCACATATGTCTTTTCCTGCGTAGTATCCACAGGAGGCCAGTTAGATGGACTGGTTGTTCCTATCCTATAAAAATAAACAGGAATATTTTCATGCCTATTTGTTGGTTTTAGGCTTTTTACGGATTCTGGCAGGTATCACTGTGTTGATTCTACTTGATTTTCCAGAATGCAAACTTTCTAGTTTTTTTGTTTTAAATAAAAATAAAAAATATACTGTAATTGCAAGAGACTAGGTGAAATCCTATAATTCTTTTGCGTTTAGCCATCATTTTAACCTGCCCTATCTGTTCCTCTTTTTCTATCCTGAAATAGTTCTGTCCTGAAATGTTTCTATCTTGAATGTTGAAGGTCAGGCATACACCATAGGAGAAGAGACCTCTCTTCACTTCTTTCACATAAATAGCTACTGGGCAGTCGTGGCATCCAGGGACACTACACAGCTCCTTTCCATCAAGCCCCTGTGTCCTTTTCTGTGTCCCTACATATTACCTGAACCTGGAGGAGTCACTTAAAATGCAGACATAAAGAGTACATTTTCTATGCTAATTTATCAAGATTTCCTCCCTTTCATGTAGATGATTTAATTAATGTTATTTCCTCATTATTTAGAATGAAATATCTGATTTGTGTAGAGTAGTAGTGACCTGGGTCCAAAATGAGCACTTTTCATCAATATGAATGAGTGGCTTTATTTATTTACTTCCTTCTTTCTCACAGCTGTTGCAGCGATGCAGTGAACCAACTTTTTACTTCAGCTATGCTGTGTATGATTTTTCCTTGGGTTAATCTGTATTTTTTAGGCTTGGTGATATCTTTAATAGAAAAAAAAGATGTACAGTAGCCAAAGCCTTGGGTTCCTAAGTAACTTTTCTGTGCTAGATAATAATGACTACAGGCCCTATGTCCAAGTTTAATATTGTAGAGGCCAGTTTAAAGCAGGAGTGATCTCAGTCCAGCACATAACATTTTTGACACCTCCTGACACTCTAATGGCAGGTTTTCTAATATGGACACGATTATTACAACAAATGCTGTAGGTCCCCTGAGTTAAATGCAATATTGACAACTATTTCTTGGACACCTGTGTGCGTTCCTGCTACCATCCTGGATTATTAGAAGGATGTACTGCAGGCATTGACAACATCGAATGTGCATTCAGTTTAGGGAGAGTTCTGAACTGATGTGACAACTTCCTAACTGAGGTGCCTTTGTACTCTTTCTGTCACACCTAATGCATTGATAACTCAATTGGCAGTGACCTGCAAGGATAGGATGCAACATTAGAACACAGCTGATAAGAAAGTACTTGAGGGATGATAAATAGGGCAGTGCACATTAATAAATGTTACTTTTTGTGCACACAGAGCTTACGTAGCTAAAAAATAACAGCCATGTCCAGGGCTACTGCTGCATGTAGTAAAACTCTTTCAAGAACTAGGACATCTGAGTGGTGGAAACAGCAATAGAATTGGTGACACCCACAGCATTAGCACACACAGGTTGTCTTCTTCTGAACCGTGCACTTTGCCAGTGACAGAGGATGCACTCTTAATAGAAAATGCCCAATCTTTTACCTCAGTATAAATAGGCATCCTGGGGCATGCAGGATACTGTCATATGTCCCTGGGCATCTCCCATCCCCCTTCAGAGCTGGTAAATGACATTCACTACTCCTTTCTTGGAAATGTGCAAAAAGGATTTCCATAGAGGGTCTTTGGAGATTTCCTGTTTTCTCATGTGTGTAATAGATTGGGTCAAGCAACAAAGAGGAGGGATGAAAGAATAAGATTTAATTTTATATGCACTCTCCTGTCATGGCCATTGAAAAAAAAAGGATGAAAAGAGAAATTCTGCAATACAGGTGATGTCAGTGTTAAATGAAATTAAGATCATATGTTTTTATGCAGCAGCTGTAAGCCTTCAGTTATGGGAGGGTTCATAATAACAGAGTAGATTCCAAGGTAATGTTAACAAACTGCTTCTGTGTGAATAGTCAGAAAAATAGCAGCATTATCTACAGTACTTTTAGACAATAAAGATTAAATGTAGAACCTGTAATTTATTCAATTTTGGGGCATCTGAATTGTACTAAGACAAGTTGTGACAGGTTAAAGAAAGAAAAATAATATTGAGTTGTATTTCAGCATATCATTCTAAAACACTGTGAATGCAAAGGATACCATCTTAAGTTATTGATTATCAGAAACTCATAAAAGCACAGGCTCTTAAAATCTTTTAAATTATGGATAAGGAAATTTACACTGCAAATCAGGGAGTACCTCTTTAGTTTTTGCAAATTGCCAAAATACAGAGATATAATTGCAAGTTACATCTTTTTGATTTGTAATTATTGAGTAGTTTCAAACAACTATAAATAATGATCAAAACCCTAGTCCCATTATGGCTAATTAGAGAACAGTTGTAGAAGTGGGAAAGCTTTCATTTTGCGTTCTGTGTGGACCGAGAGAATGGGAGGGGAATAAAAATGGAAATTCCTGTTGGGAGTTTTAATGGTTTTATCTTCCTGTTTCACAGATTTTGAACACCTCTGTAGAAATCTTCACAACCCTTTGTGATTCTGGTGGCCTGGGCAGAGCATATGCAGCTGTAGCCAAGATCCTGGCAAGGTAGGTTAGCACATCCTTGTCTGACTGTCAGTGCAGATTCACTCAGCTGTGAAAGACTTAAATTGTTAGAGGTCTGTCGCTTCCCATTACTGACTGCTTAAATTTTAAGCAGTGCCCTTCTTGCAGTAAGTGACCCTTTCATCGAAAGTTATTTTAAACTGTTACACATTTTTTGAAGCATACAGTCCCTAGTTTTTCTTTACCTGTAAACTATAATAAGTCCTTTTTCTTCCGCATTTTGAGGGCTTTTTAAGTTGTTGGGTTTGGGGTTTTTTTTCGTTTGGGAGGGGGACCTTACCTTACCTTACATTACTGGAAAATAGAAATGCAGGCCTATTTTCCAGGTTTAAAAAAGAGCGAAAACCGGGAAGAATGTAGCAAGCTTCAGTAGGTGTCTCAGTGTAATATTTTCTGAACTGTAAGTTTCCCCTTATTGCACTCACGTCTTCTGTGGAGGCATTTCTGGTTTTTTGCATGTGTAACTAGGTACAAATTTGTTGCAAATGCGATGCTTGTGTTCAATATTTTTGTTTCAGCATCTGGCATTAAAATTTTCCTCCAGGTGAATTAGTTCAGGTACAAATAATTTTGACATAAAGTAGTCTAATAAAATTATCATACGAGGTAGGGAAAAAAGAGATCAAAGTGAAGGTTGCAGCTTCTTCTTGATTTATCCTGTGTTTGAAGACCTCAGTGCATATGATGCATGATGGACCTTGGCAATTGTTTATGGAGAGGGACTTGTCACCAGGTTTATTTCAGTGTGCAGAGCAAATTCTCCTCTTTGAGTCAGATCCCTTGTCTCTTGGCCTTATCAGAGCACACAGGGATCAGCCACAACCACGGTCCTCTTCAGCTCTCTGATGCGTAATTCATGTCTACATGTATTCTGAGCATCCTAAATAAGGACATGGGATAAGATATTCAAAAAGGCACAGAACAGACTAAGAATACCAGGTCCCAATTTTAAAACTGTCTAAGCCTAACCAAGACAGATTTGGCAGTTAAAACATCAGCTGCTACAATGAGTGGCTTTGCAATGAGTACAAAGTTTTCTGAGCTCTCAGTAGCATTCATGAGCTCCTTGTATTCACAAAAAGCAGCAGTCTGGGTAGAGGCTGGGTTAAGATAGTGAAGAAAACATCCCTGCTAAACCATGTACATTAATTTCCTCTCTGTGATTTAGGCATTCTGGAATGAGGGCACATACATTTATTTACTCAGAAGTTGCAGATTTTGAGGTATTTCTGAAGTCAATCTGAAAGACCATACCAATGTAATTCTTTTCTTAAAAGCAGACCTAAAGAAGGAGTGGCTAGTGATTTTCTTCTGCATCAAATCTATACTCCACACTTTCTGGGAGCATTCTTTAGCTATCCAGGAATGGACAGTCCCACTGCTTTCTAGTTGTTGCAGTTTGAAAAAGAAGGAAAACAGTAGGTGAGGAGCAGTGAGAGCAGATACTAAGAGCAGTAAGACTCCTAAGTTTAGTATTTAAGGCATTCTCATAGAAGAGGAACATTCTGATTGATTCAGGTGAAGGAGGAATTCAATCTCATGTATAGGATCAAGGATTTCACCTATTCCATGGTGAAGACCCCACCATAAACCCTTTCTTTGGAAAATGGCTGTTGTAGTACTTTTTATAAAAACCATCTGCTAGTTATGCCGTGAGAGCATTTACCAAATTAAACACCTTACATATGTATCTGCTTTGAAGAACTTTGGGTATGTGATAGGCATTTACTGTTCAACCCTGTAAAATATCATGATGGTTCTCAGCAACTCTCAGTTGTTTGAGAAACTTACATGAAGAAAAATCTGGGCAGCTATGAGTCATAGAATGATAGAATCATGAAATAGTTTGAGTTGGAAGGGATCTTTACAGGTCAGCTAGTCCACCCCCCTGCAGTGAGTAGGGACATCTTCAACTGGGTCAGGTTGCTTGAAGCCCCATCTTGGCTGGCCTTGAATGTTTCCAGGGGTGGGGCATCCACCACCTCTCTGGACACCTTGTTCCAGTGTTTTACCACTCTCACTGTAAAACATTTCTTCCGTACATCTAATCTAAATGGACACTCCTTTGGTTTGGAACCCTTGCCCCTTGTCCCTGCTCAACAATTTGTCCCTGTCTTTATTATAAGCTCACGTTAGATAACATAAGGTCTCCCTGGAGACTTCTGCAGGCTGAGCAACCCCAGCTCTCTCAACCTGTCTTCGCAGGAGAGGTGTTCCAGCCCTCCGAGCATCTTGGTGGCCTCCTCTGCACCCACTCCAACAGGTCCATGTCCATCCTGTGCTGAGGATGCCAGAGCTGGACACAGAATATATTGGATAAATGCACCAATAATTACTGCTGGTGACAGAATCCCCATATTCAGTTTGTTCCATTTTCCTTTACTTGTATTTCTACATGATTTAGGCTAGATTTGTGTAAATAATTTTAAATTTGATGGATGACATCTTCACATGGAGACGACTGCTTCCCGAAAATAGTGCGTCACAACCATAATGTCTGTGGGAATTTGCACTGGTTTCCTTGTGACAGGTTGGAGAAAGTGCCTGAGCCCTCCTGAATCGCTCAGAAGGGCTTTGGAATATTTCGTGAAATCTTTGCTGCAGATGTTTCCAGAGACCATGGGAAACTGAAAATCTTTATCATGTGCATTTAGGCATGTCATTTTCCAGGGGAAAGAATCTGACATAATAGCATCATGTTCTTGACTTATTCTGCCAGTGTCCACCATGGTAATGACTTCTTGTGGACACATGATTTATACATCCAATTCCATCACATGAGCAATCCTATAAAAGGTGCATATTTTCATAAAAGTCTAATAGGGGTAAAAATCTCATAGGGCATTTTAGCATGAAACTGGAAAATGAGTTGCTGTAGATGTGTAATCTCTTCTGCTGAAGTCATCATAACTGTTCTGTGGGATCATGAATGACTATATCTTTAGGAAATTGCATTTTATGCATTTAGGAAGGTGATGTCTAAGGAGATAGAAAGTATATGGCTGTGTAAAATAACATGTAGATTTTTGAAGGAACTATAAAATATTAGCCCTTTGAGTAGGAAAGACCTGTTTATCATGTTATTGGGCCTTGTGCAGGATAAAGTGTTTCAGTAATCCTTCTAGCATACTTTAAATATCTCAAGCTGAAGTGCTTTTAAAAGTACTTCCTTCGAAAAAATTGTTAAACTGTACCAACCGATTGCTACCTGGCATAAGTGAAGTTCTAACAGTGAGAAATACCTTTCTGATATGTATCAAATTGATTCCTGTTTTCCTCAAAGAGGTTATATGCCCTAGCAATTTTCATATTTTCTATATGTGGAGCATAGGTTTGGATGTGAAAAATAAAAAATGGCGAAAAATACATCAAAACATTTCTATTAATTCATGAAATTAAGAAAACCTTTTTACATTTTCTCCTGTCACTGATTCCATTTGCTTTATTACTTTCAGCCTCTAGCCCACAAACTTGGTGGCACAATCAACAAACCCCTTAGTGGCTGTTTCATCTCTGCTCTATTTGATTTCTCCACTCTGAGTAAATGATTAAGTTTTCATGCATTGGTTCAACCAAAATCTATGTTCACTCAACCACATCCTTTATTGATTACTTCTACTGCAAACAGTAGGCCAAGTGTGATATACATAATTGGACAGTTGTCAGGGGATGTGGGTGTTAACAGTCCTGTTTTCCCAATTGGAAACTGGAATCACCTTGATACACAAATATTCTGCACTGTTTCATTCTCATTCCTTGGACCAAGGAGTCCTTTTCCTCAGAATATATGTTTTTAACTCTCAAAGGTCTGGTTGAATGGATTTAATGATTATACCATATAATATGCTCTTCAAGTTGCACCTGTGCACTGCATATAGAAAACTAGAAAAACTGGAATTAATATTTGTCTAACACTTTAACCTTGTCCTTTAACTTATATAAATCATATGCTGTATTTCTGTAGCGAAACATTTGATTTTCTTTTCTTGGGAAAAAAAATAAGTTAAAAAAATATATATTTCCAATTCTAAAATTTAGAAACCTTTTGACATTTGGCAAATATTTACAGTCCTGTGTGTTTTGTATTCTCATGGTGATAAAATACTTACATTAGGAAAGTTTAGTAAATCCAAGTCTGCTAATTGACCACTAAGCTTTACAGCAGCATATACTTGAACATTTCAATGTAAGTTTGCAGTGCTTTAGCATCCTTTTGTAGCAATCTTGCCCCCTCAGTCACGTACAGATAATCACTGCAATATTGTCAATTTGCAGCCAAGCTTTGCTGTGCTTCCTGTTTCGTGGCAGGCTGTTATAATTACTCCAATAGCATAAAACAGGGAAGTGCAGAGTTCTGCCAGATTTTGAAGGCACATGTCCCTAATATAGTTTGTAATAAAAACTGTAATGTAAATAAATGCCAGGCCATCATTTGCTGCAGGAATATAACTTGAAGGTGGTTTAAGATGGCGAGAAAATAAATCACAATTTTTTATCACTTACAGAAACTCCTATTTCTGTGAATTTCTTAATTAAGACTGGATTTTCTGTCTTGCTAGGTGCCTTGACATTT
The DNA here is from genome assembly GCA_013398855.1 of Mohoua ochrocephala. Lineage (NCBI taxonomy): Eukaryota > Metazoa > Chordata > Aves > Passeriformes > Acanthizidae > Mohoua > Mohoua ochrocephala. The sequence goes on along the minus strand of VZTA01012686.1, from coordinate 62,034 downwards.
AGCATGCTACGCTCCTACATTAGTGACTCAAGTTCATGGCTAATATTGAGGTCAGCTGGAGTAACACTCCGGCCTTAAAGGGAAAAAGGGCACGGTGCCTTATTCACAGGCAAACTCAGATGTCTGTCTTGTATCTTGCAATCACACTGCTGCGATCTTATATTGTTAATATGACTGGCTTTATTAAAAAAAAAAAGAAATCTGCAAATGTTATTGTCAAAGTACATTAGCCAATTTTCGAGTTTGATGCAGCTGTGACCTCAGGTTGCTCTGAGCTCACTGGGATTTGGGGGTGGCACCTGCAATCCACAGTTTATAGGTTTGCCTGTGTGACCCCGGCCACCTTTGATCCGCCCAGCCGAAGGGCAGTATTGTGTTCCAGGGAAAGGCTGTCACCCCCAGAACTGCACTTTTATGGAGCTGCTGCTGCTGCACCACCAGGTTCTAGAGCATGAAATGGCAGCTCTGAATGATAGAAAGCCGTACTGAAGAAACAGCCTTCATACCTCCTTCCCCTATTTTGTCAGGATGTGAGGTCCAGCTGAATTGAAAATGTTATCAGCAGCTCAGTAGAAAAAAAAAACCATAAAATAATAAAAGGTCCAAACCCCCTGTTAAATCATCCACCTTTGTTTTCATTCTTGGCCTTTAAATATGCCACAATATTCTGAAGAAAAGTTTTGTTCTGTTTTGCTGAAAGGATCCAGTTTTGCCCTCAGACATTCTGTGTGGAGTAGTCTCATTGGGCTCAGCACAGGTAGTGCTGGAGGCCATTTGGAAATAAAATCCAGTCATGGATGAGTCATCACAAAGTAAAGTTACTTCAGAACAAGGGGGCAGATCCTCAGCATTTGAAGAAGCCATCTGAGTAAATATTTAATTTTGTCCCTGTCTTTTGGTTCAGTCAGGGAAAATCTAATGAAGCTGTGAAGTACTTGGGAGAGTTTATGAAGGATGCTGAGAGCGCTCATCTAAGCCAAAGCCTGGTGGATGCAAATGTCCTTCTTGGAAAAGTCCACAATGAAAGAGTAAGTACTGTTTGTAGTAATGATCTCAAACCACTCGGTTTACTTCATGGTAAAATCTGGTTTTGCGTGTGAGATAACACAGGAGGATTTGATCCCGGCGTTGCATCTTGCAGGAGTTACCAAAGGAGAAGTCACCGGGTGACTAAATGAAATGTGCCTTAATTTTCCGAGAAAGGGGAAAATTTCACATCGTATTTAACACACAAAGCTTTGTTCTAAAATAGATGAATAAAAAAAATCCAAATTCAGATCAGGACGAACTTTCCATGTTGTGAAAAATCTGCATCCAAATCACCATTGGGGCCATCTCTGCCCATAAAGAGTCATCAGTTAATGCGAATGAAATTTTATTGCACTATCCATGAATGTATACTGCATTGCATACTGATGAGCTCGTTATAATCTTAGCTCCATTTCTTCTCTACATTCTCTCAGCCAAATTTATGAAATGGGTTCTAGCAGCAAGTAGTTTGTCAAAGGTCTGTTAGTAGTGGAAGGACTTTCTTTTCTGTCACCGCTCGCACTGCAGTAGCACTTGGGTTTTGAAATCAAAAGGGTTAAAGACATTGCTGCAGAAGTGAAAGATTCATGCTGAGTCCTTTAACACCTATTTCAGAGCTGAAATGCTACATGAAATTATTTAGATACAATAAGTAATAAAAAGAATCTGTTCGGTATGCTGGATAATGGGGAACTTAGGAAACACTTACACTATGAATAAAATAAAAGTAGAAATACCCTTTCTATCTTGTGCTGACTATTTTTTGTCATAAGTTCTGTGTGTAATGTATTGAATGGAGTACTTTCCCCTTTTTACTTACCCTACCCCTAAATGCCCCTTTTTTTTTTCTGGGTTCCTCTTACAGAGAACTCCCACTACCAAAATTGCTGTCCTGTTTGTCCTGTTTTTATTTCATAAGCAGTAGAAAATATTTTTATTCTCTAATCTCTAAATTAGCCTGAGAGTTTTCTGTTTGCATGTGTTCTTAGCATAAATGCTGAATTTCCCATTGAAAACTAAGTTTTAAAGTCTTTGACAACTTGATGAAGTAACTGTAGAATGGATCTGAAACTTAGAACAAAGCAGGGTGATATGACACGACGCTGAATTATTCCTCCCCAAATCGGAAAATAATTAAATAAATTCTATTTAACTACTTCTGTATTTCGTTCCTTCTGCCACCGTTGCTAATAATCAGTTCAATAGAACTGGTATTTTAAGAATTAATCTTTATTTGATTATTCTTTAAATACTCTTTCTCAGTTCAGGATTTTCTGCCTTGAGCTGGGGCAGTGGTGTAGAAGGGCAGAAGTGCAGTGACTTAACTTTATTAATTTATATAAAATATTTATTTTAAACATAAATAAAAAATTCTTGAAGTTTGCAATTCCCTATTTTCTATACCATTTTTTTCTGCAAGGTCAGCAGTGTTTACTAAAACTGAATGTAAATTAACATTTCCTCTTTTGGATCACTGCCTGCTGGTGTCAGCTGTCATCGCCAGTATTCTCTAAGTTAAGTCATTATTAGGGTCTTTTTATTCAACTCTGTACATCCCCCAGTGATAAAATTTGCAGTAGTACTGTCCATCAAATTAAAGATATCTCTATTTATATCCAGATCTATCCTTGGGGACCTTTAGTAAACCGGGGATATAACTCTTCCTGTTCTTCCAAACACAAGTGACTTTGACCAAATTCACTTTGCTCTGTCCATACTGTTGCTGTATCTTTACAGTTCTCTTATCTCACTATTCCCATGCCAGAACTGTCTTTCTTTAATGCTGTACACTCAGTTTGCTTTCTGGTCATGGTTGTTTTACCCAGATGTTTCTTGTTTCCTAAAATGCCTGGGTTTGTATTATGCAGGAGTATTAGGTCTCGTTTCCCCCAGTTTGTTAAGCAGGTTGCTTACTTCACATGTACACTCTGAAGCTAGCACAATACACTCTGTCATTTCTCATTTCACTTTTCTCAAGTTTCTTAGTCTGATTTGCTGCATTCCTCTCACTAATTGCATCACTTAACCTGCTATAGTTCTCATGAGTATGGTAGGTAGGTGTTTCTGCTTTTTATTATATTACAGCTTATCATTCTTTATTCATCGCTGTGTCCTCACAGGCCTGATTCTGCTCTTCTGCTGTATTAAACAAAGATGAAAGACTACCAGAATTTCTATTTCTCTTTTTTTCCCCTTTTTTAATTATAAGCACATTTTAGCAGTTAAAGGAATTTTCATCCCCAAAAGTGGTTTCAGGTGAAACAGGTACCAGTTGGAGTCTCTCCTCCCAGTCTCTATGAAAAAAGGGAATTTCAATCTTATTAGATCAAGATGAGAGTGAAAGGGTAAGACAGCTCTGAAAATGTTTTCAGTCAGGAAGTTTCTGCCATCAGGGCAGCAGAATTCTGCACCAGTGGTAGGATAGAGAGATAAATCATTTGAATTTTCTATTCAGCAACAGTTGGGTTACATTTCTCCTCCTGTTTCTCTTTTTGTGGTTAGGAATATCCCTGGGTTTTGGTATATCCCTTTCTTCCCCCATAAATGAGTAAGTTTTAATTTCTGTTCTTTTCTGTGCTTTAAGTCTATCACTTCATTATCCTCTTTCTATCCAGTTTTAGGATTTATTTTTTAGAATTTAGTACCACCGTAAATTAGGACCTTTCCTCCCACAGATGTGTTGAACGCAATGAAACAATAGGAATCATTTCTAAATGGCCTGGTTGCAATCTTTATTAATAATTAGCATTGATATACTTGGATTTGTATGTTCAAAATGCTGCAGAGACAACCAAAAAACCATTCAGTTCCTGAGAAAGACATGAGCAGTGTTGGCTGGATTTTAGAGGTTAGGAAACAGCAAGGGAGAGTGGTTTGCTTGATGTCCTGCCATGAGTCATTCTGGGGGCTGCCACATCTCTGAGGCGTCAGAGGAGCAGGCTCTAACGTCAAGGTAAAATACAGGTGACTACAAGTAGTTTTTAATTTTTTTTTTTTTTTTCTCTTCTTTACTAGGGGAACTATAATGAAGCCCTGGAATATTTCAGCCAGGCCTCTGAGGCAGCGAAAGCTTTAAACAATTTGCCCTTGGTGGCTGAAACAGAGAGCTGCTGTGGCATCGCGAAGGCGCACCAGCTGATGGTGGCGTTTCACAGCCACGTAGCAGCCGCGGCGGATCCCCGCAGCCTGCAGTGCCTGCTGGCATGGAAGCAGAGCAGAAGTGACATGTGCGCTGACCCTCTCACGGGCGGTAAGGCAGTGCTTATGAAACACATTAGTGCTGGATTGTCCTCAACGCTTAAGTCATTTTTCTTGTAGAGTTTTCTGAAATTATTTCCTGGGTTTGATCCTTGTGCGGAATGGAGGTTAGGTTTGCTCCTTTGTGCGCTTGTTTCAGAGGCTGAATTAAACAAGTTAAAATGCAATATAACAGGGAGAAATGGATAAGTAGTAGTTGCTCTGGATGGTAACTTACATTTTTTCAGTGCTGTTTGCCAGAACATCGCAGTTACATGTTTTAGTCAAAATAGAATTGTTTTAATCTTTAAAGAAAATAATAATAATCTTCATTTGCAGTACATTTTTCAAGTGCATCCAAAAATAAGATCCCTTATACTAAAAGTGAGAAGTAATTTCTGCTTGACATAGTTCTGTATCCAGAAGAGCATGCTGCTTTATTTTTGGTATCCTTGTACTTGACGTTAGAGAGAAATGGAAAAAATAAAAACAAGTCTGGTTTCTTTACTACATTTCCTTATCTCAGGAAGAGCAGAGGAGGACTTTGTGCGGAGTAGACCCCTTTCTTCATGGGTTAAATTTTCTTTGCTCTTTTTCCCTTGTACAATACAAGACAAACTGAATTATGCATTATCTCCAAGTACTGATAGTAGTGAACTGTATTGTACTGAGGAAGGGGGAGGTATAAGTCTACCCTACCTTAAAACTCCCTCCTCTGCATTCCTGTGAAGAGTGTGAATCTGGAGTACAGTGGAAATTAATGGCAGCTGGGGCAGTCACAATGTGGAGCTTCAGAGTGACCATGTTATTCCCTCAGTAATCCTACTGCTAAAGACAAAGAACTGCCTGGCTGCTGCTTTCTTGTGTATCTCACCCTTTCACAGAAGTGGAAAATTAAGTATAACTTCAGTGGTGAATTTTGTATATAAAATCAGTGGTAATTGAAGATATTAGCAGTTTAGCAGGATCCAGGATACCAGAGGCAACACTGGGAGCTACTGAGACTTATGGAACACCAGCATTCATTTGCAGGCTGAAGAGATAAATTAGTTAGCATTCTGTTGAAAGTTCTAGTAATGGTAACATTTTTTCAATGGCTATACATATCTATAATTGTGATTTGTGTCTCAATACATGAACATTTAGCACACTAACAGATTTTGTTGACTGTCTGAGTTATGTGAGTGCATGTCTCCTGTCTAGACCTGTAGTGCAAATGCCGAGAATTCCGAAAGAGATGGTCAAAAAAAGAATCCATAAAAGAATTTTATAGATGTTTCATATGAGGATCACTAACTGTAGCTGATACAAATAGGAGGCAAACAAAAATCAACAATGGCAACAGCAAAAAAACCACGGGAACCTCAAAGACATAGAATGAACTTAGTAGCTCCAATATGAATTTTATTTCTTGCAGCTAAAGGGGTTTTCTGTTCAACTTTTATACATTGCTTTTTCCAGTCAGTTGTGAAACTCATTTATATCCTGAAATGATGTGTGCCCCTTTAAGCTCGAGATTCCTGCTCCTCTTTAACAGTACTTCAGGGATAAACAGAGTATGATTAGAAAAGCCCTTTATGTCCTGGCAACTGTGGTACCACAAACAAGTTTTGCCTGCTGAGATTCCTCTTCCTTCTGTATTTCTGCCTAGTTTACCCTCTGTTACTTCCAGTATTGCAGTTTTCATTTCAGTTCCAGTTCACTCCAGGAACCCTGTGGCTACTGCATATTTAGCAGCTCTTCCAGTTCAATATCATTCTTCTCATTAGTGCTCCAAGCTTACTCTCATGATACCCAGATTACATCCAGGAAAACATAGTGTCACACTGTCAGCACAATCTGTAACATTCCTCATGTTTCGTGTGCCAAATCTCTCGTTAGTACTGGCATTACATTTTTAATATCTTTGTCTGGCAAAACATGACCTGGCACCAGTTCAAGATTAGGATTTGCTGGCTTTGAGTTTCAGGTACAGCCTTTTTTCTACCTTCCAGGAGAATGTCTGTGCATCCTATGATGAACTCATCACTTAGGAAATTCCTGCTGTGATAATAGAGCAGTATTTCTAGATCTTTCAAACAGCTCAGTGTTGATAATCTACCAGATTTTTCTCAGTCTTTTTGAGGATAGAACAGAGGAAGACAAGATACAATGGTAGTTCTTAATCCGCAGGGAAATTTAATGAAAGGGAGAAGAAAGGTAGTAAGTTTTTATTTCTAACTCTTCTGACTGAAAAATTTTTCTGTGTCAAAAAAATAAGAGCAGTTTCTGTATTCTTAGGCAAAAGAAATACTTAAGCTAGTGGGGGAACAATTACATTTAAATTCAAGTACTGCCATATTACCTTACGTCTTTCAACCAAGACTTATTTTCTAAATCAATCATTTCAATAACCAGGCAGGAAGAACCATTAATTACTCAATTTACCTCAACATTTATTAATAAAATAGATGTTTTGACCAGAGTTGTCATGGACAAAAGGGATGCGATTGTCAGAAAACAGTGTTTAAAAATGCAAAGGAGAATGTGTTTCTATCTGCTGCCTTTGACTCAGTCACCTGACTTCACTTACAAGAGAGTTATTTACATCATTGTGAGATGCCACTGCAACAACAAATATGGTTTTATTGTTCTTTTTATGTTTAGTAAAACGGATAAAAAACATTATCAGCAGAATCAGTAGGCAAAAAGGATTGTGACTCCACATAAAATCCTAAAAAGGAGTCCACAGCCTAACATTGCCTGATGAGAAAACGTTTCACAGGTCTTTCAATAAATAATCACCTGACTTGCTGCCTTCTAGAGGAAAGAAGAATAATTAAAGGTGCTGAAGGCAGGAAATTTTTGAATCAGATTTTGCTTGTTGTTTACATGAAATGCTGACCAGAAATTGTTTTCTGTGAGTCTGGCAACTCTCAGTCCAGGTTTTTACATCTGGCAGGGCTGTGCCTCAGCAAGAGCCCTTGAATGCTTGAGATCATCTGAACACTTTTAAGAGTAGACTAAAGTGCAATGTTTTCCTCATCCTACAAAGTCTTCCGTTGTTTTCTTGAGAAATAGTATGTGCTTTTGACCACAATTTAGATTTACATTTCTTGAATTTGGAGAACTTGGCAAAACTGATGCATTTTACCATAGGTTTCCTGTGTTTATTTTGTTGGAGTTTTTTATGATAGCTTTAAATACTGCATACTGTCTTACCCATGTCATCAGTTGTGAAGTCTTATAATCAATGGAATTATCTGGTACCATCAACTTCAGCATGATCAGGACTATTTCTAGCATACTATTTCTAGCATTCCACACCTGAACAGCCTTCAATATAATTTAAAATGCATGCACCAGCTAAACCTATAGCTTGGAAAATACAATCCAATGAGCTTTTGTTCTTACTCCCAAATATGTAGTCCCTCAATATTCTTTCTCCAGCTTCCTCTCATGGATGTAAGGAATGGTACATTCCATAGTGTGACTGTGTCCTTTTGTGCTGTGTAAAAATGACACTTTCATCCTATCGATTCACATTTTTGAAAGCTCTTTAAGATTGTTTTATAGTCATTTTTCTGTAAAAGATGTGGCTAGCACAAAATTGCTAATGTTTTGGAAAGCAGCGATCTTACCAGGTGCATTTTAGGTTGAACTTGTGTGTAACTTTGTCATTCGTTAATAAAAGGATTGTCCCTAAAGGATGGGAGAGTCAAAAGTGAGATATGAGATCAAAGATTATGCTAAACAAATTCAGTTAACATTTCTCTACTGTAACTTACCAGAGCTGTGTAATTTATGGGCCATTTTGGTAATAGTGTCCAACAGCAGAACAGGCTGCTTCATAATGTGATAAACTGCTTTTTTTTTCTGTCTCTTTTGTCTAAAGTACACTTTAATTCCAGGAAAACTTATAATGTTACCTCCTCCCTCTCAGCGATCTGTGCACTGTGTGCTAGTCTGGAAATAGGGAGAAAATGAAAGGGTTTTAGAGACAGATTTTGGGGTTTCTCAGAAAATGCAGCTGAATGTGAAGTAAGGGAATTATGCACATTATTGTTCATTATATATAGTGTGTATGTAATTATACATATTATTGTTCACACTGGTAAATAAGAACTATGACTTTAAATTATGTAAAGGAGGTGTGTGACCAAGTACAGACTCCAAGGCTGCCTTTGTGCCAGAGGCACAAAGGCTCACTTTTTAATAAGCCTGTTTTGAAAGTAGTTCAAATGCTTCAGTCCCCTACTGAAATTCACAGGATGGCTTCTGCACCTTTTCATGGGGTTTCTCAAACAGAGTTATTTGCTCCCTTCTGGAAAAATACCATGGTTTAAAATGCTGAAATATATATATTTAGGAAAATTATTAGGGGGGAAAATAAAGGTTGAGAGGTGATTCTGTCTTTTTTTCCTTAGAATTTGGTAAACTTGTGCTGCCTCTTCTTTATTCACATCACCTAGCACTCGTACTTGCTAAATTTCATCTTGTCTCACCTTTAGCTTTTAAAAATATCAGTCTTTTTTATATTAATGCTAGATGCAGTCTTAAAATATTCTTTACTAAGTCTTAATGCAGCCTTAACTAAGGGTTGAAATAGACCATGCTTGTGTATAGATGTTGATGGCATGGAAGAGGTGTGCTTCTGAAAATCAGCTTATGTGGTTCATATATGTTATGTTATTTATTATTAGTTGGGATTTGGTTTTTAAGTATGTGTTAAGTCTGCTTAGAGATACACCGATATTTTTAGCAAGTGAGAGTGATTATTGCTTGGACTACAGAAAGAATCAAGTGTGAAGAGAACTGAGGGTGACAGGGGTTTTTCAGCACGTTGTGATCAGTGGCCGGATGCACCAGATTCTCAGAGAAGAGCCTGGGAACACGGCATAAACATCTGTGTCAGTTTTGCCAGGAGTACAGTAGCTTGTTCTGTTTTCTATTGGTAGCTGAAGTTTGTCTGGAAAGAGGGGAGTGCTTATATTCAGTGTTCTCATGCTTTGTACAAATGCAATATCCAGGGGTTTTTAACTGTGATTTATTTTTAAATACTGACTTAAATAATTGGGAATTTCTAGACAGGATCAGATCAAGGTCAGGTGTGTGGGTTGGCTGTGCCATATTTGAGAGGAGGGTTCATTGAACACTTTCATGTTTAACCATGGATTAATGTGTTAGAAGTTTCTTCATAGTATGCTGAATGTTGGCAGTTCTTTTATGACTAAGTGGTGTTATAAGTTCAAAAAAATATCACCCTGACTGTGATTGTGAGTGTTCTTGTCATCAATAGTTATATAAAAACATTTTACCCACAGGAGAATTTGGGTCTCATCTAGCTTTTTTGCCATCTGATATTTTGTACGGAACCGTCTAAATCTTGCCACGCATTTCCTTTAGACACATCCTGTGCTAAATATTGTTGGCATCCAGCTGTGTTTTCTCAGACAAGCTCCCTAGATCAGCAGAAAATGGTTTCCTAAATAAGGTGAATTGTTCTTTCTTGTGGAAAAAAAAAGTTGGAAGTGATGTTCAAACGGCAGTATATTGTCAGACCCTTTAGTGTAGCTTTATGCACTGAACTAGCATAGTTTTGTGCACTGCATTGTCAGTACTTCTGCATAAGTGGAGTTCCTTTCCAGTTTAAAAAGGGGATATTCTCAGGGCAGAAGTTCAGTCCCGCTTGATTTTATAGAATGGTGCAAAAGAAATTGAAGCTCTTGCCCACCGTGTTAGGTCATTTCTGGAGAAATCCTTGATTTGAGGCACCTAGAAGTTTTAGGTTTGACTGCAGCATTGATGAAGAGAAGAGTCACAAAACAAAACAGCTGGCAGGAGTTGTGCTCTGGCAGTGCCCTGATGGAAGGGCCAAAGTAGGAACAGCCAGTTGGAAAACTTTTGAAGCGGGCCCAGGGCCCCTCCACATTTGCCCATCCTTTCCTTTCCTTTGCTGCATACACGAGCAGAGGTGTATCCAGTGGGTTTATGCTCCGAAGGGAGAATGGATCCTCATAAGGAGCCAGAGGTCAGACTTTTGTGGGTTTGTTTAATGCTGAGATGGTTGCTGTCATTTAGACTTCGTAAAGAATCTTTTATTGGTGCTGTCTGCAGACATGCCAACCAGTACAGACCTCAGGCCAACATGAAAACAGCTCTCTGCTGCAAACCCTTCCTTACCCAAAGCTCCCCAACAATCTTTGGACACAGAAAATCAAAGCCAAGACAAAGAAACTGTGTTCAGTGTGTGTGTTCTGTAACAGAACCCTTAGGGTCATCTCAGGAGTCACAGGCAGTGTATCAAACACCTTCCTTCTCCTGGGTTTCCCAAGCCAGCTTTCTTTTCTGCATCTTTGAGAGATTTTTTTCTGAGATCCTTTTCCCTGCCGAGATACATCCTTTTATGTCCTTCTTATGTTTAAGTAACAAATTGCTGGTTTTATTCAGACTCTGTGGTCTGAAGATAGTCAAGATTTAAATGATTTACATTTAGAATGAGCCAATCTGTTTTGAAAAGTGAAGTATTACTTCCACAATTTTATGTATTTTTGAAACCATATTTCTTTTGCCCAAAAATCCACCTCTCTTTATTCTTTTCTGTAATCACCAGAGTATTTTGTGATTTTTTGAACTGTTTCTGAAACTTCTTTTTCTGTTGTTGTTTCTCTTCATTCCCCATCTGTTCTCTTGTGTTTTCTTGCTTGTTCTTCACTTTTACATTGCAAATTATTCTTTCTCCTTTTTTGGCCCTACACCTTCACTCCAAATTCCAATTTTATGCATGTTTATGCCTATGTTTAAGGAGTGTAAGTCAGCTACGTCCATAGCCAGTAGCTGACATCTCAACTTACATCTTTCTAGGTATATCTTTTGTGCTTGTAGTAGAATCAATAGGAGGCTTTTGAGAGTTTTTTCTCTGTTTTCCCACTGTTTTCACACTGTTCTTTGTGCTCTGTGTTTTTATTCCATTGTGATCAGAGAATGAAGTGGAAAGAATCGCACTTCCTATTGAGTATCTTGACAAGTTGGTTAATAGGAAATTGTGAAGTATCAAAATGGCCTTTAAATAGATCTTAGTCACCTGTGGGAATGGATTGACTAAGTTTAAGTACACAGCTGGGTGATTAATTAGCTTGAAGATCCAAATGCATGCTTAAGTAGATGACCATGCCTCCAGGCTCATCCACTTGTTTCTACTCACTCAGTTAAGCATTCAATATTATCTATAATACAGAATATTCCCATGGAAGGCCTCATATAGGTCTTGCCACAGAGCCAAGTAATTATACAGTATTTTTCATAGTGTGTAGTGCAAGCCCATCATTCTGAACATGAAGCTACTATCCTACAATATTGACATCAATAAGTATCTAATAGAGTAATTGATATGGAGAGGGTGATTTGAAATTGTTCTTATTCAAAGTTTTTTTCATATTTTTTCCATGTTTGCTACAGTGGTTTAATATAGTTTCTTTTCCTAAAAATTCTGGCTTATTTTTTAATTTTTGGGATGTGGAGCTGCTACGGATATTAGTCGAACAAAATGTAGCTAGTGTCAGCTCCTGTGGGGAATTAATCTTCCGCAGCAGTTTTTGATATGGGAGCTGCAAGTGCCCAACACCCCTCATAAGTAAACCTGATGTTTATTCATCTGCTAATGACAATGTCTGTGAAAGCCGATACTGAACCCCTGTCTTTGCTGTGAAGGAGGATTTCACACTATCTGGTGTTTATAGGTCACATGAACAGAGACACGGAGCTGTCTGACTGTGTCTGTGCATCCCAGCTGGGCATCTGTTAGCACCGTGCATTTAACTCGTTGCTGATAGAAAACTGAAGCTGAAAGATGGAGGATGCCTGTGCTCTGGAGTAATCCTGCTCAGCTTATGTTGTGCACCTGAAGAATTTGAGGAATGGGAACTTCAGACCATACCAGAGGTGTCAAGGAAAACCAATTGGTATGAACCAGGAGGGGAGAGGGACGTGTGCTGCACAATATCCACTGACTTCTCATCCTGGGTGCAGCACTTGCAGCCCTCTGTTTACCTCACACTTCAGGGTCCTGGTGGAAAATGTCACTTCAGCGTGCTACGGAGCCCAGTTCTTTGACTCCAGAATCTTTCAATCTGCCAAACGGTGCCTTGAAATGCATAATTCTCCAAGAGTGAGCTTGTCCTCACTAGTACCTTTAGCTCAGTTCTGAGAATAGTATGAAATCAAATTATATTTCATTTTGTTGGTATTCATACAAGTATGCACACGTATGCTGCAGTAAGAAGAGAATCGAGATGAAACATTGACGATTTCAAGCATTAAGAAATCAACTGATATATTGAAGGATAACTGGATTTCTGTTCTTGTCATCTCTTATAGATCTTGAAAAGGCTCACTGTTCATACAGGGGAAAGCAATACTTCAGTTGCTGTATTAAAACTGTTAGCAATGACTGCAACAAGTTAGCTGTGGTTACCAAAAAAAGATAGCTCAGGTTAATGACATGGAATTTGATTTAGATGCATTTCTTTTTGGTTTTGTTTTAGTTCAAAATAAAATATTTCTTTCTCTCACATACTTTGAGAAGTTTTTAGTGGTTGTACTGCAACTCCATTAGCCATTTGGAAGGTGGGTGTGCATGTGGAGTACATGAACATGTATGTGTGTACCTACAGAGAGAGAAACTGTATGGCAAAGAGAGGAGAATGTTGCATATATGTTAAAAATTGTGGACCAAAACCTGCTGGTTTTTATGCCCATAAAATCTTTTTGATTTGAGGAGGGTGGCACAACTGTAACTAACTAGATTTTGTCCCTTTGAACTGCATTATTAAAAACTTCAAGGCAAGCAGAGGTTCAAATAATTGAGGGAGTTGCTAGGTACGATATTCGTGCTGGAGAACATAACCTAGATAAAGGAGGAGGTTCTGACTGAGGCTATTCTAATGGCTAGATTTTAGTGTGTTATATTTTGTATTTCTAAAGAATATTTTTGCTAGGAAACGCTTAAAAATATATTACTCACTAATCATAGTTGTAGTGTATTTAAGGAAGGATCATGCAACTAAAATGTGGAAGATGCAGGAGGAGTCCTAAGACGTCCGTAGGAAAATATGGGGTTAAAGTGGACTATATTTTAAGCAGTGTTCAGTTGACTTGCTGTGTGGGGAGAGACTGAGCAGTCCTGACTAATGACTTGTAGGTACTGAATCCTCAGGTCTCTCAGGTGGTTTCACTCGACCAGTTTCAGCAGAATGATGAAAAGGTTGAGATAAAATAAACTGACAGTTGCTACTCATCGCAGGCAGCAAGCTGTACCCTGGCAGATGAGACCCTGGGAGCCCTCTTTTTTAAACAAAGGCTTTCACTGCAGTGAGCAATGAACTCCACACAAAAAAGGAAAAGGAGAGAGAGATTGGCAGCTGGTGACCGACGGGAGGAGGGAAGGGAGGGAAACTGAGAAACACAGCAATTGTTGGCTAATTAGAAGCCATTCCCACCTACTTAATACCAACCCATTAAGCAGAAAACACTTTTCATCTTACTCTCGCTGCTACACATGACATTATACTCCAATCAATACCCTCCCACTGGCTGCCCCACTGCCCACAAATGAATACATTACAGTTCAAGAATGCAGTAATTGAGTTGGGGCAGTGAAACTGCAGCTCACAGTCAAGATCTTTCTCTGAAGATACGAAAGTAATGTTTGTTGCTTGGATAAAGAAATCAAATCCCGGTATTGACAGCTGTCAACAATTGGCAAATGGATGAAGTCAGCAATGGATCCGTTTTAACATTGTATTGAAGTGACAATAAGAGTTTGTTTTCAGAGTGGGGTTTTTTCCTCATTTGAATGGGAGATCTAGGGGGTTTGCACCCAGGTGTATAGATTTTTAAGGGCATTTTGAACTCTGTTCTTCAGTTATACCTACAAAATATACAAATACACACATCATTATGTGCACACAACAGTACATCTCGTATTTATGGCTGCTTGATTTTTATTTATTCTTAGTTTTGTCGGCTACATTTACTCAGACTATTTTTAAATTTCATTTAGGTCTTCCTATGATTTTTTGGCATCACCTTAACATTTACAATTTGGTCCACAGTAGTACCTTGTGCAGTAGATCTAGGCCTTACATTTCAATCATTAGAACCTTATATTCAAGTCTTGCAACATTTCTCTTTCAAATTAAATCTCTTGTTCCCTGAGCCATCTGGAATTGGTAATACCGTGCACAATCTGCAGCGTAAAGTAATACTGTGCAAACTGCAGTTTAATTCTTTCTTCGTATCATTTTTGTTACCACAGAACCAAAACAGCAGGACGCTGTTACACTGTTACTAGTCCCCTCCTTGGCTGGACTGAAGGCATCAGTGTCAGTCTTTTGGAAGTGCTAGAAGGAGGTTCCAATACAAAACATGACATCTCTCCATCCCTTTCAATGCCAGAGAGAATTGAGTATCAATTCAGGAACTAAGATTCCTTGCAGTGCAAGTTTGAAAACATTTTGTGGATGCAGATAAATTGCATGCTGTGACATCCGATATTTGCCGAAAGAGGCAACCATCACTATTGGTGCTATTCACTGCTGTAGTGATATTGTGGCATTTTCAGCATGGCATTTCTTCAGATGCTGTTTGCTCAAGTGCTTCTTATCTGCATAATTGTAGAACATGCTGTTATCTTGCCAGGCTGAGCCTTGAACCCTCGAGTCAGACTTTATGTATGTGGAATAACTTAACACACTTCTTGTGGCTCTCACCATTTCACAGCCTGTCTATATCTGAGTAGGAACAGTGAAAGCTGAGTGCAGTCAGTAAGGCTGACACAGCACCAAATGTTTTGCATATTTTGAAATTGTAAACCAAATAGCAACAAACTGCTACTTTGTTGCTTCTTTCCAGTTGTATTGTAATATTTTAAGCTTATTAGTTAAATTATCGTCAATGTTAACTCATCTATTTTGCTTCCTAATGTTGTAAAGCACCTCTCAGTCACTTTCTTCGGGTATACTCCCTGGACTTCTTTTGATACATGTTAATGGCACTCTTAGAAAGAGATTTGTCCTCAATACAGTCTGTAAAGGTGAAGTAATTGTCTTCTGATGGAGAGATTTGGGATCTTCACCACTTGGGAAGATGCAAGTGCTTCAGACATAGGAGTTGAATGCGATAAGACCCGGAGGCAGAGGTTTTCTTTACTTAGAGATACTTGGATAGGGCAATCAAACCTACATTTAGTTTCCACATAGGTATAATCTGCTATTTAAAATAATCTAGTTCTAACATTTGTCTCTGTAAACTCTGGGACTTTGATTCTTTCCAACACAGAAGTGTACAAGTTCAGTCTTACTTTGACTAGATGCCAATTAGAAGGATCAGAGGCAGGCTAGGGAAAAAGCAGAGAGCAGTTGGCAGTCTTTGTGTTTCTCAGTGCCAAAGCCTGTGGGGTTAATTTGAAGATGCCCAAATCACCTTGGCAGCATCAGCTCCAGTCTTTTCCAGAACTGTGGAATTTAATGAGCCAGGACCATAAGCATAGGATCATAGAAAAATAGTAGTGGAAAGGACTTCAGGAAGTCATCTTCTCCAGCCCCTATATAGGAGCAACAATACAAAGTATTTATGTCATTTCCAAGAGAAGTT
The DNA here is from genome assembly GCA_013398855.1 of Mohoua ochrocephala. Taxonomy (NCBI): domain Eukaryota; kingdom Metazoa; phylum Chordata; class Aves; order Passeriformes; family Acanthizidae; genus Mohoua; species Mohoua ochrocephala. Next base: position 46,137 of record VZTA01012686.1, on the reverse strand, counting down.
TGTCTTGTCTGTTCTTAGAAAAAGCTGGCAATTGATTTTCCACAGCATCCACAAGCAATCTGTTCTAAAGGGTAAAATTATGCAGAAAAAAAGGAAAAAAACGGGAAGTTGTCAGTAATTGAAACTCTGTATTCTTCAAATTCATCCCTTCCATCTTTGCAGTAAACTCGGAGAAAGGAATTATCTGGCACATACTGGTGTTTAGAAGAAAATTTCCTAGTGATTTCTGAAGAGGATGGTTGTAAGGATTACTTAGTCTAAGTATAAATTATGTATGATGGAGTGTAGTTCTTCCTTATGAGCACGCCTGATGGAAGGAGGTAGAGAGCAGATGCAAGGGTCCTGTTTCCTTTTTGTTTTCCAGTTATGCTGCCCAGTAGGACTAGTCCATATCACTCAGCTGAGCACAGTGGGTTGGTATGCACTCCAAAAGGGCGGGAAGAACAGGGGCTTCACCTCCAAGAAATAAACCAATGCAGGGGGAAGGGTTGCTACGAGTTCTTAAATGGTCTCCCTAAGTGCTGTGAAGCTTTGTTATTCAAAGTCTCTTACATAATTCAGGACTCTTCCCCTTACATAAGTTTCTGAAGCAGGAAAGCAGCTAGATTTCTCAATTCATTTTACCGAGTTAGTCCACTCATAGGTCATCTCTTCCTAGAGATGCAACTGAACTTAAATAAAATACTTTAGATCTTTATTTATGATCGAGGATGTTTTTTTCTAGAAACACAAATAGGAGAATTGAACAGACTCTTTATCCATTCTACACTGGATATTTTGATACTTCAAAAACCAGACTGACTTTTCTCTAGGTTCAGCATTCACTAGTACTTGAATCCATGTCCTCAAAAACTGAAATTACAGTACTAGTGTGTGCCTTCACAACTCTGCACTCTCATAAAGCTGTACTGAGTCCTGTTTTGCCAGTTTTCTGCAATGAGAAATCAAAATATTTACAAGCTAGATAGCTCACCTTTTGAGCCCTTGTCAAATGCTTTTATTCCCTTTTCATTGTTTCTTTTTTTTTTTTTTCCTGTTCCATAGCAAGTTAATTAAGGGTTTGGGGTTTTTTCTCATCTTGGAATCTCTTTTAAAACTATTTGCCATGGTTCCCTTCCTTCAGTTTCTTAACTCAAATTCTTTTCTAAATGTCTCCCCTTTTTCTATCCTAAGATCTAACAATTGCTGCCTTCATTAGTAAAAGTTTCCTACAGAGACGCTTCTACCTAAGTTAGAATCTGGCAAGGCTCTTGTTTGCTTAGGACTCATTCATGGAAAAGAAAATCTGAGGCTGTGTTTGTCTTCTGCAGAAGTTATAACTAAGGGAAGAGAGTACAAAAAGCATCAATCTTCAACTAGATCAAATGATCAATAAAACCCACTCAGATTGCATCCAGCAAACATTCTGCTCAAGGAGACTCTGCTTCAGAAAAATGATTCATCATAGTTGAACAGAAAGTGTATCCTGTGGAAATAGTTATGGCCGGGCAGCGAGCTGATCTTCCATACATTCTTTCACTCCATGTGAAATAGAGGTATGTTTGATTTTCTTCTACCAATTTCAGTTGTCTCACTGTGCTGTGAAATCTACTGATTGATTAATGGAGCTTCTCTGGAGAAAAAGGATGTTTCTTTCCCCTGCTCACACGTACACTGTGCTCTGCAGAGGCACACACTGGTTTGGTTGTTACATTGTGTTTGGGGACGTGCGTTCTTAATGGAAAAAAAGAAGGAAATTGTCAGACTTAAAATGAAATATGTTCTCCATTATTGATTTCCATAAACTTGAGCTTCTTGTTCAAGTTTTCATAACCACTGAGTCTCCAGTGCCGCTCTATCTGTAAACATTTTCAAGTATTTGTCTCTGAGGATGCATGTGTGGGACCTGCTCATGTCTGACATAAACAGTCTCAGTTAAGGGGAAAACTTTTTTTTTCCCCCTGACCTTGTGATTTCTGTGTACACAGAACTTTGTGGTCTAGATATTAAGGAGGCTGTTGCATTTCATTTTACTAGACTGAGGTTTCCTATGTGCCTGAGAATCTCAGTTTCCACGGATAAAGCAAGGGCTTAAGAGCTTTTGAAGTAATCATTACTTAGAAGACTGAAGGATTGTGCTCTTACAGCACCTCTTTCCTCGTTTTCCTGGAAACAGATGAAAAAATTTTCCTCCATCAGTGTTGTTTTAATTGTGATTCTGACATATCTGCAGCTGATAAGTTTGGTTGCTACAGGAGTTAGCTGAAACTTTATATTTTCTTTAATATTTTAAATAATAGTTTTGATTTTAAAAGGGATTATTCACAAACACACTCCCCAGTAAAATCAATTTTTTTTTTAAATTAATCCTAGCTCTTCATAGATCTTTCCTTATTCCGAAGTTGTCTCCACTGGCTGATTTTGGTGGAGTGCTCTACCCCGTACCTCTCGACTGCATGAAATGCACGTTCACACCAGATCTCTGCATGGTGCAGCTCCAGCCTGTGCTTCTCTGTATTGGCACAGTGTGAGACAGAAGTGAGCAACACTCCCCTATTGCAAAGTCACTCTTTATCCTCGTTTTCCTGTCATGTGAACAGCGCTGTAAGCAGAAATACTTGAAACTACAAAGCGCATTCCTTAAATCAGTTTTAACTGAATCTGCAGCCACTAATGGTAATTTTTTATGTATTGCATGTCACTACAAGGAAACTGAGAAGGTTTCTGAACCCTCAACAGCAATCTCTCTGTAAATGGGAGATTCTTTTCAATTTAACCTTAAGGTAATTCAGAATTTCACCGCTTTATTATGCTCACTAGGGGGATAATTGCTGTTATCATTTAACTGCATTTACACACAAATTCCTGACAGAAGCTCAGTCTTGTTTACATCGATGCAGTTATATGCATGAGTAATTGCAAACTTGTACCTAAAAATTTGGTGTGTCTTGATGACCAGAGAAAACCATGAAACAGTTTAACATGTACTTACAACCAATCCATGGTATCCTTTTGAGAAATCACGATTTTTATTAATCATTATGAAAAGTAAGATCTTTAGTAGAAAATTGTTTCTTAATGAACAGAGTTCTGTGTTGGAGAGCAAAGTGTAGGAGATTTAACAAGACAGTATTGTTCCGAGGGGAATTTTGGTGCTTTTAGGTCAACTCTTGAAGTAATTTATATAGGAAAAATAGCTTAATACTGTTCTTGCCCCTAATTAAATGAAATTGGTATTCTTTCACACAGGTGCTTTATTTAATTAGGATGTGAAATATGAGAAAAGAAGCAATAATTTCAATGTAAGCTGAGGAAAAAGGTCCACGAGCATGAGCCTTTGCAAGTAGAATTGTCTTACTTAAATGACACAGAACAGTTAATTTCCATTCAGCAGTGTCTCTCCATCATTTAATTGGAAATATTCAATCCTAAGAAATTGTCTTTCAGTAAGAACCACAGATTACTGCTTTCTACTCTGGGGTCCTCAGCACAGGGAAGATATGGACGTGTTGGAGTGAGTCAAGAGGAGGGTCACAAACATGATCACAGGGCTGGAGCACTTCTCATGAGGAAGGGCTGAGAGAGCTGGGATTGTTCAGCCTTGAAAAGAGAAGCCTCTGAGGGAACCTCATTGCAGTCTGTCAGCATATGAAGGGAACCTCTGAGAATGATGGGGACAAACTGTTTAGCAGGCCTGTTGGATTGGATGAGTGGCAATGGTTTTAAATGGAAATAGCATAGATTTAGACTGGATATAAATAAGAAGGTTTTTACAATAAAACTGATTAAACTCTGGGACAGATTGTCCAGAGAGGTGGTGGATGCCCCATCCCTGGAAACATCCAAGATCAGGTTGAATGGGCCTCTGAGAAATTTGATCTGGTTGTAGAAGTCCGTGCTCATTGGACTGGATGACTTTTAAAGGTCCCTTCCAACCCAAACCATTGTGTGATTCTCTGATTATCGAATTTAGTACATACACCCTTTTCCATGAAACTGTGGGAGCGTGCCTTTTGAATGCACCTTGCTTCCTCTACATTTTCTTGAAGTTGTGGTGAGCTTCATGATGGAGTCCAGCCTGAGAAAGGCATGACCCTTACTGTAGGCCAGGGTTAAAAAAAAGTCTCATTCTCCATTTAATTTCCACACCCCTGCAATCCTGGACAGCAATGCTACGCAGGGTGCACTTGCAAAAGAGCACTCCTTCCCTTCTAGCATTTTACACCGAGACAGCGAGGCAAAGCTGATATTTTTAATACCCTCTCATGACTGACTGTGGTCATTTCGTTTGCAAGAGGTGACTTGGGGCCAGAGAGAGCCCCCGGGTGCGGGCAGGGGAGCGTGGGTGCTGTGCGCGGGGCCGGGGGTTGTGTTTAGCCTCTAGAGGGTGCGCTTTGATCCCTCTTGATCACACAACAATTTGCTGTGACAAAAGCGACGAGCGGGTGAGTGCAGCCACTTATGCATGAGCAGCAGCATCACACAGCAGCACGCACTGCCGAGGCGAGACTCCCGGCTTATGTAATAAACCATTGCAGCTCGTGTGTACCCGGCAGAGATGGAACCTGCCTCTTTTTTGTCACCGAATGGGGTGTTAGGCATTCAATCGGCATTCAGATTTATGCTTCAGATGCTCATGAAAGAGGATGCTCTCCTTCGCGTGCCTGTCTGTCAGCGGTGATGCTTGCGTGCAGGTTTTTGTATTTTTGGAGGTTTTTTTCTGATAATATTAACACAAGCAACCTGCCACGTAAACAGATCTGGGGAGATCTGAAGAGTTAAGAGATTTGCAATATAAGGTTTTATTTTACCCTTTGACTTCCTCATAAATCCTTTTTTTTTTTTTTTTTTTTTTTTTTTTGCTTTAATGTGAAAGGTGTCTTCAGGAACATAGCTTATCATCTTCCTGTGATATATGTGAGCTTTAAAATGTAGTCTAAATTTGCTGGGAGAAAATCGTATTCAGGATCTAGTAATATAGTTGCATTCAAGACAGAATAAAAGGCTTATATTGCTACATTTGATTCAAAACAACGGCTTAATTGGCCAGGAAAATGTAGTTATCAGATGATAAAGATATGAAGTCAAGGGCAAGATATGCCTGAAAACAAGCTTTTTCCTGCCTAAAATTAGGCAAAGTTAATAGGTTAAATTTTGTTTATTGAATAAGAGAACCCAAAGTTGATTGATATAGTAATTTCAGTGTTTGCTATGGCAAATATTTAGCTCATTATCAGTTTTAATAGCATTTTGCAGAACAAGCCTTTTCTTGACATGCAGAAAATACTATTAAATTTCCCTGCATAGATACATTGTTATGACATGCAATAACTACTTGAATATAAAGGGGATTAATAATTTAAAAGGTGTTAACAAATTAGGGCCATCATTAAAAATAGACTTTGAACCATTTTGTAGAAAAATCAGATTGAGGTAATGCTCTGCTCTTATGATAAAGAATTACAGCATTAATTCTGCAAAGTGAACTTATTGCTCCTATTCGTCTCCAAAACCCTGGAGCATTAAAAGACAGGAAGAATGAAATGATCACTGCGTTTTTTCAGGCACAACAGCTCTAATATTTCCATCACAGTTTCACAGCTCAGCTTGCATGGTTGTGCTAGAGGAAAAACCCATAAACGTCATGCTTCCCTTTGTTTTGTTTTTGCTGGTCTTATGAAATCGGGTCGAATTTTTTCAGACAGTTTATATTAATATACTGAGAATTTTGCTTGTACAGCATCTGTGCAGAGTATAAAGCAAACATTTCTTCTGTACAGAAGCTGTTCTTTTCTTGGTTTTTAAATGTAATCCCCATGTTCCTTCTGCATTTTGTTTTTCCTTTCTTGCAACAATTGATGACCAGAGGCATTTCAAGGTTGAATTCTTGTTGCTTTGCAAATTATTAATTTGTTTTCTTTCCAACTTGAGATAAACAGAAATAAGATTGCTTTTGAAGCCTTTTCTTCATTGTTTCAAATTGCGTCCATGAAACATGCAGAAAAATGGATCCAATTTTTTTTTTTTTTTTTTGTGCACGTGTATTAGGAAATACATTTGTGATTCTTACTCATGTGAGTAATCCCTGCCCATATAAATAGTTTCACTGCAGTGAGGGTCAGGTGTGGACCTTTATTCTAGAAACAGCTCAGTCAAAAGATTTCAATAAGACTTAAAAGGCTAACCTTTAATTATTGCTCATTTGCTTGTTGTTTACTTTCAGATGCAAGTTGGAGAAGAAAAAAAATAATTTATGAGATTTAAGTAATAAATTTCACATTTGAAGGATAGCGATAGCAGGAGCTCTTAGGCCCCCAAAGGAAGCAAAACATTTGTTCTCCCCCTCCCTCTTATTCTCACTTGCCATGGCAGTCATCTCCCTTCATAATATTTCCCTCTCATCCCCCTTCCTGAGTTTCCCTCCCCTTCCCTGTGCACTTTCTGAGACCACAGAACCCAGATGGTGCCCTCACTGTTGCCAGACCCTGGGGGGAACTGCTTCTGTTATACCCACCTCTCAGTAGCTGTGCTAAGGAACATGCCAAAAGTCCAGTGCTGAGATATGTTTAATTTTGATATTATTTCCTTTCCAGTGAATTTTTTTGTCAGCACCAATTTTTGTCCCTAAACTTAAGTCTCCGATATTGGCGGTAGTGCAATGTCGAGTTTAAATAAAACAATGAGTTTCTCATCATCTGGCTGTGATTTTAGCAGAGTCAGATGTTGTTAAAGCACCAATCAATAAATGGTTAAAGCATTGTTTATATAGCACCTCTATTCCTGCTAATACTGAAAAAATCATAACACCAGGACATTTTACACGCAGAGCTGTATGTTTTGGTGCGTTCAAAAAGTACATCTCCTTTTATATACCAATTTAACAGTGTTTGGGGTTTTTTAATTACTCAGAATGAAGAAATGGATGGAGAAAGTAGAACATGTGGCAGAGGAGAAAACATTCATGTTCTGATAAAGTATAAAATAAGAGTTGCTGTGGTAGAGATACAGTTAACAAGGGCCATCAAGGATAACAAACTCTTAGCACGTTATTAGCCAGTGGAAGATCAAGGACAGTGTTAGTCTGCTCTACAACGGAGGGGAGAAACTCTTAATAGATGACCTAGGGGAGGCCAGTGTGCTTTAATGCTTTTTTGGCTTTAATCTTCACTGAAAAGGTCAGCTGGGATCATGTGGCAAACAGAGTTTATATGTGCCACAAGAAAAAAAAAAAAGGGCAGCAAGATCCTAGGCTAGAACAGGAGAAAGTAGGCTAGAGAGTACTTAGAGGAGATAGCTCTTCAAATCAGATGGGCCACGGAAACTTGATCCTCCAACCCTTAAAAAACTGACTGGAACAGTCTCGAGGTCATTAGCCATTTTTGAAAACTGATGGAGGTCAAGTCAGGTTCCAGAGTAGTGGAAAAAGACAAACCTGATGCCTGTTTTTGGAAAGGGAAAAACAGGGAGCCACCCTGGAATTTCAGATAGATCAACTTAAGATCCTGTCTTGGAAAAATACCAGAACGTACAACCAGATGTTTAATGGGTATCTAGAAGAAAACAAGGAAATTGTGTCAAGCCAAAATAATTAACAAGCAACAGGACTTCCAGGTAAAGAAGTTAAAATAAGGAGAACATATCGGATATAATCCGTCTGCAGCTTTTGATATAGTGTTATATGCAACATTTATAAGCAAGAAAGGAAGCCTGAACTACATGAATCTACTATCAAGTGGGTGAATAATGATTATTAAAAAAACCTCTGACAAATAAAAGCTATCTGTGGCTGTTGTTAGAAATGGAAAGCTGTTTAGTTTGCTATTCTACAAGGATCTGAGTCTGTACTAGGTTATATTTTCATTCCTTATCTGGAGACTGGAATAGTAAGTATGCTTTACATTGGAAGAGAACACAAACTGGGGAGGGAACATAAGCGTTTTGTTCATGGGGGTGCAGTTCTAAAGGATCTAGGCAAACTGAGGAACACGTGTAATGTTTTCAACCTTAGTGTGTGTGTATGTGTGAGTAAATGCAATCAGGGGCATAATTACAAAAAGGGAGCAAGTACCAGTTGTGTAGAGGGTGGGAAAAAAATCGGGACTTGCAGCAAATCACAAGCTGAACCTGAATGAACAGTGTTAAGCTGTTGTGAAATCTGCAGACATCTTAGTGAGGTATTAAAAAATGATGAGTTGTGAAGTAATCCTTCCGCTCTACTCAACACCAGTAAGGTCTCAGCTTAGTATCATAGCAGTGCTGGGTTTCATGCTTTATGGAGTATGCAGAACAGCTGGAGAAGGTGCAGGAAGGATGAAAAGGAGCTAAAAATCATGACCAAAAGAAAATACTGATTTAATGGTATATTTTGAGCTTCTGTGTCTATAGAGGAGACTGAGGGAAGAACAGAATAGCAGGTCTGAGCTTTGCAGAGTTTGAAGAGGGGGATAAAATAAATAATAATCTTTTCTCTTTGTCCGTGATAGGTTGAACTAAAAGTAGTGGACTGAAAAATTGCAGCTCATTGAGGGATGCTTCTGATTAGCCACTGGGAAAAACTTTACAACAGCTTGAGGAATGGACTGTGTGGTGTCCATTGTAGAAGCTTTTTTTCAGTGGTTTATGAGTTGTCATTATGATGAGGGTGATTTATATATATATTTGACATTCACATCAGAATACAGGCAGCAGCACTCCCAACATGCTGTAATTCTGGAGATAAGCCTGTGAAATGCCAGTGACAGGATCTCATGGCCTAGAAAAGAGAAAAAGGAAAGATTTTCTGTGAATAAAAAACTGCATTTTTTTTATTTGCTAAAAAAGGATGGGTAATAAATTTCATTTCTGTGTGTCTCAGTTTGCCCATCTGTGAAGTCAGCTTTAAGATGTTGATGTTTTTTGTAAAACAGCTTTCCAAAATACTTCTTGGCTTAAGGATATTAAAAGATATTCCTTGTCTACCCCAGTTCATCCCCTCATCCTTTCCTTTCTGGAAGTTCTCCAGCTCTTTCTTCTCTTCTTATCCATGCTCTTCTTCTCTGCAGAAACCATCTCCAGGCTACCAAAGTATCAAATTTTTCCATCTCATCGATTCTGATGGCAACAATATTCATTTTTGTTGGTTGTTGGAAAGCCTGGAATCAGCTTCCTATTCAGGTTGGATGTGGGGGAGGGCTATGAAGAGTGAGAATGAAATCCACTTGTTGGAGCAAAGCTCACAGCTGCAGTCTGGACTCTTCCCTCCTTCCACTGCCTGTTTCTTCTCTCTCTGGCTAGAATAACAAACCAGCCTTTTTCATGTCCACTTTCCAACCCGGGACCATTCCATCTCTTCCCATTATTGGAGTCTTAGAACCTCTGGTAATTAGCATTCAAAGATGACCACATGCTGCAAGTGAAATATGTGTTTCCCCACTAGCTGGGATCAACCAAGAAATCCATTTTCTCATTCAACATTTTATGTGCACTCCCAAGATTGTTTCTCTTGCTGCCAAGTCTTCTGATATAGTATGATGTTCATTAAAATTTATTTTTTCAATTTAAAAATGTTTCCATGTAAACTCAAGGTTAGCCATAGGTAACTAACAAGTAAGATGAATTTGACAGAAATTCTGTTGGGTCTGTAGTGTTTTCTTCCTCTACTCAATATTAAGGAATCTATAACCCAAGAAATTAGGGCTTTTCAAGGGAAACTAAGCAAATAGAAAATTGGGGCATGGGGTTGTATATTGTAACATATGAAATATTTGAGTATTTTTCCATGTCTTTTGACCTCTAGAAATTACAAATATTTATAGATTTGAAATTCAGACAACTATTTGAAAAATTAATTTGGTGTAGTACCTTATGGTTAAACTGTATCTAGAATTTCAGCAGTTTCCTACAAGCATTAAATTATTTGCTTACATTTTGGAGGAAGAAGAGAAAGAGAAAAGGGCTACAGAGTGATGGAAGTTTTTTCAGAGTCTGACTTAATAAATGTGACAATCAAATATGAGGATTTTTGGAAACAGAGATAAGCGACGCTAGCCTGAAGGCTGAACTTAATGTCAAAGAGGGTGTTCGTGCAAAGCAAAACAGTGTATCTAGTAAACTAGAGAAATATCATCTTTGGAGGAAAAAATCTCTAAAGATTTTATGCCACTTTTAACAGGCAACAACAAAAAAGCCCTAGCTGTACCTCAGGATATGATCAGTCTTTTTGAACTGAATTTGTTCAGTGCTTTTTTGTTCTTCAGTGCTGTCTGCAAGCATTCCCTGTCTCAGTCGTAAGGCTCAGAGTTTGGCAGTTTTATTTCTTTGTTATATTTTCATCATGTGAGATAAAAAGTCATGGATGAGTGATATAATGGAAACAAATGTTACCTGTGTCTTAGCAGGAGAAAAAAGCCCTCAGTTGCAGTGAATCCGTGCTCTTATTCTTTCATAAAATTGTTTGAAATTTTTTGAAAATGATAGGTGATTTTTTTTCCTTCTCTGCTCAGCCAGACTGCCTCTCTACCAGAAGTGGAGTTCAGTAACCACCTTAGGAAAAGCATTTCTCAGGATAGCTGAGGTTGAGACTGTTGTAGGCACGATCTGTTCAGACTCTGTAGGAGGGGATGAAGGCTGCATCACTCTCGAGTAGCCCCTGGAGGTTAGCTCAGAGCAGCAGTACAGCTTTGGAGGGAGCTGTCAGCCCTCTGGGCTACAGGGATGTGCTCTTTTTAATAAGTACATTGCACAAGACAGTACCTATGAGGTAAAGGGCATTAAAGGGCATTTTTTCACAAGAAAGTCTTTTTTAAAATAATGATTAATAAGTCCAAAGCTGCACAGTTAATTTGTGAAAAATACAGGGTGTTCAAAATACCAAGCAGTCCTAGATGTTTTACATGTGAATAGAGCCTAAACAAAGTACATTCTGCAGAGGGGAAGTTTGATTTATCCTTTGCTCAGAGATTTGAATTTAAGCTCTATTTGTTTTCATCGGTTGTGAAGAAGGGAGTTAGCAATATGAAGATCATTTAATTCTATAGTAGCTCTTCAGGTAAACACTATTTAATTTGATTAGTCAGCATATTCATTTTTGTGGTGGAGGAATTGGGAGAACTCGTTTAAAAAATAGGGAATACTAATAGGTATGCATTTGCTAGATATCACAATGCCATATATCTTCCAATAAATTGCTTTTCAGAATGTGGGATGCAGCAGATTTTGAGGGTACTGTATGTAACTTATACTTTCATTTGGTTTTTGTAGTACATGGTTATGGCAAACACTTCATACATATCATGTTTTTTCCCAAGTTTAGCTACTTTGTTTAGTTACTGACATGTTAGTCTTTTTTCTTGGACACATATTAAGTAAACATATCAAAAAGTTGCTCAAAAATTAAAATGGAGCATTATGTTATCAACACATTAAGCAAAACTCACATGTTTACAGCCAGCAATTGAATGAGCTAAACCAGACAGTACTTCAAATATGAAATGACACGACAAAGAGTCCCTTGGATTTTCTTTTACATATTTTTCATTATTATGAAATCTTGTAAGTCTGGTGTTCACAGACATGATTCACTGACTTGCTCACTGAATTTGGGCAGTCGTAATCAAAACATCGCTGATGAACTGGTCTAAAATGAAACTGCAAGATTGCTTAGTTTTTTATTTCCAAAGAAATGCATGTCTGCCAGAAATGAAGGATGAGGTTCTGGTTGTCCTAAAGTTATTACGGGTGGGAGATTATACAGACATATATGGTAGTGATGAACAGAGATCAGAGAGACCGGAACATCAAGGGGAAGGAGAAATGGGAATTAAGAGATCAAAGATTGTAGAGGAACTGGAGGGAGAGTTGGCTTTGTCTTCACTGCCAAAAAAGGTGTGTTTTTTGTGTGAAAAAACTAACAGTAGCTGTAGTTATTTTGCTGTGGAAGACAACAAAAGCTTTGTAGCTTTTAGTGTGATCTGGCTGAACAAGTTCAACTGCAGACGTGAACTGTAACACCTCTGTCCTTTGTCTCCATTTTACTTAACAGTAAGGTAATTTTTAATGAATGAACAGTGAAAAAATTACTCTGTCTCTGCTTTATTTCATTGAACACGATTCAGAGAAGAAAAGCATAACAATAAAGAGCAGCCTAAATTGGACAGAAGTCTGATTTTCATAGTAAGCAACATTTGACACCACAAGAAGGATTCAGACTATGAGAAAAGCACATGGAGAGTAATATCTGGAGAGGAGAAAGCACTGAGGGTGTGCACTGCGAGACAGGAATTTATTCCACTCCTTGCCACTGATTTGCTTTGCAAATGTTGACTCACCTTTTCTCTCTGATGCATCTTTTTCTCTTGTTTCTTAAATAATCACAGAAAAGCACAGCTATTCATTAATTCTTCTCTTAATCTTTTGTTATTCAAGGAAAGAGCTCACTGAAACCCAAGGTCATCTCTCTTTAATACTGGCTATTTATAATTAGGCAGTGAAAACCATACCTAAATATTTAAGGCAGTTTGAGATGTTGATTACCCAGAACTCCCAATGGAAATACACACTTTATGTGTAAGAAGCCTGGGGAGAGAAGGAAATGTGTGTGATTTTGGAAGTTTTGGAAGAGTATGGTAGAAAGGTGTCTGTCCAAAATAATCCAGGTACAGTTGATTCTGGTTCTGAACAGCAGTAGTATTCCAGGACCGTTCTTTATTATCTTGCATTTCTTGGATTTCAGTCAAAGATGTGGAATTAAATGCTTAAATGGAGCAATCCAGTTTTAAAGACACTTTCTATAAATTATAGCTTTTCATATACTTTCTCATATAAAATTAATTGAAACTTTCAGGAAACTTGTCTACAATTTCCTCCACCTCCTCAGTAGTAGACAAGACTTTGACAGAAAGCTTTGTATGAAGAAGAACCTGTGAGAGCACAGTTCTGCTGGGTCATATCCTAAGTTTCCTTTATCATAGAAGTTTCTGTGGACGGAAGTTGCACAGGAGTATTTTTATGACAGTAAATCCAGAGAAGTAGAATTTATCATGCTTGAGTTACATTGGAAATGGTTGTTTCAGCTTGGGGAAGTATTTTAGCTCTGGTAAATTTTCATCTGCAAATGTATCCTGGAAGGCAACATATCTACCACCAGAGAATGTAGTGTATAATTCTCATTTTTAGTACCTGAAAATGATTAAGATAAAAATATCCTTATCCCTAATGTTAAAAAGCAATAGTAATACAGCTAAGCTGTAATGACTTTGTTTTCTGTTCTTCAGGATAGACCTCCAAGTAGCATCCTCTTAAATTCACAGCAAAAGAATAAGTTTTTTAATAGAGTAAATTTTCCTCTAGGATTATGTGCTTATGTCTACTGCCTACCTTATCGAGGGACTTGATTCTTTGTTTAGTATAAGTAGCATTGGGATCACAATAAAAGAGAAGGCTGGTCTCCTTTGCTGTCTGCAGACTAGATTGCCTTAAGAGACATTGAGACCAGTAGAGAAAAAAGAAATTACACTGATCCAATAGATATACTGCTGAGAGGTTTCTATTATATTCTTACCTCAGACATTGTACCACCATTAAATTCACACTTTCAGGCCCTGGGAATCAGGTCAGCATGACAGAGAAGTTTGGCTAAAATGAATCTGCTATATTAGTTTTTGTGAAAATGATTAAGCTCCGCAGGTTCAAGATCAGGACTATTTTTCAAGCAGTCAGTGTTTCAAAGCTAGGCAAATAAACCCTGATAGAAAAGAGAAAATGATAGGGAGTCAGACCAAGATGAAATTGAGTATCAGAGTAAACAAACCACCTGAATACATGATCTCAAGTAGGAGAACAACACAGAGTCATTCATTTGGCACAGTTAAAAATCAGCTGGCAGGCAAATTTTTTTTTAAGTATTTTAAGTAGACTGCCCATCAAATAAGCATAATTACAATCAAAATTCTTACAACGTTCTCAAAATTCCTAAAGGCAATCAGCTCCACTCAAATTAGTAACTTGGATAAATCACCATTAATTAGCTAATATAAGCCAGCAGGTGGTTTTGAGCCCAGAGAGATTCCCTGGTTATTTAAATTATGTATACTATACTACACCAAAGATAGAATAAGTGAAAGGGGAACAACAGGCACCAGTCTGCTAAAAAAAAATCAACAACAACAACAAAAACACTCTTTAGGGATGATGCTTAGCTAAGGTCTTCTCCAACTCCGACACCCTACCCAAAGCAACACAAGACATCTTTGACCCTCAGCTCAGACAGTGTCATCCAGGAATGTTCTGTATGGTTCCTATTTCAGCCCTGAAATATATGCAGGAAACAAAATCTGCAGTGGAAGCTTGCTTGGAGAAGTTAGTTCTGAAGATTTTGTGATGACTAGAAGGCCAGAGAGAGCAGTGACTCTGTTTTACAAAGATGCACCACTGAAACCACTGGGATAGCCTTGTCACACACACATTCATCCCAAAAGCAGCGGGAGATTCTTTTTTGTGGGCTTTGTAGGCATTTCCTATGAATAATAAAATTACATAATTTTAAAAGATTAATGTCCAAGTCTTCTGTGGCCAGCGCTGTCGTGGTCAGTTGTGGACAGTAACTGTTAGGAACCAAACTGAACACTTTCACATTAGTGTATCAGAAGAAAATTGGAATTTTTAAAAAAATTGGTACCAATAGCTTTATGAAATCCAGAGATTCTTTGAGAAATCTGACTCAAACCTGCCTACAAAACTATTGTCTTTCAGTAACTCCTACTGGCATGGTATGTTATCCTAAAAATCTCAGAGATTGCCATAAAATTCTGTCATAAATTGCTGCCACCCATAAGGCTTACACTTGGTGGTCATGCAAAATCGAGACTCAACTGTGTTTTAGTCTCTGACTGAAGCAAATGACATTGTGTAGGAAGAAACAGGAAGTTCAGTGCAGATATTTGTATTTGTCCCACTGATAGCATCTCTGAAAGTCTGGACAGTGATGCAGTAACAATACTTTAAAGGATTAAAACTCCCGCCAGGTTTTACTGAATGATCTACAGGTCTGGTAGTAATATTTAATCCCAAGGTGTGCTCTGGGATCCCCTGTGCCTTTCACATCAATCAACTGAGTGTAATGTTCTGTTTACAAAGAACTGGGATTGTGTATCACATTGTATTCCTGCCTCTGTGTCTGGCAGATACTCTGTGTTGCTGGCATATTCTTCAGGCTGGGTGATGTATTTTGATGAACTTGTTTTCATACATTTATGCAGGTTTCTAGTCTATCCCACTGGGGTTTTTTCAATGTAAATGATAGGTGTATTATAAATCTGTTATCCAATAGCTATTTGGCAATTTCATTCAAGCACAAGTTTCAGTAAATTAAGTCTGTTCAATATGACAAAGAATAGCAGAGGAAGACGGTTTTTCATTGCCATATTGCAACCCAAATCCTAAAGTCATAATTTTTCTAAACAGAGAAAACGTGAAATCTGTACGTACCTAAGTCCTTCCCTCCTCAGGCATAAACACATAGGAATTGGACTTATCCCACATCAGTGGGGAGTCAAAGCAGTTCCTGAGTTACCTGAAAAAGCCTCGAGACATGTTAGCAAAGTATGTAAAAAATGGTTAATGACCATAGCTAATTGTATAGGTAAAAATAATTCCATGTGTACACAAAAGTAATATCTCCAGTTTTTAAAGAATGTGTCTTGCATTGTGCTTTAAACTACCTTAAAAATTCTGTTTTTCTGGGCACAGTATAGAAGTATACAGCTGTTCTGGGAAAAAAAAATGCAGACTTGTTGTTCAACACATGCAACACTGCCCTTTGATATCTTTTTTTGGACTTTGTAATAATGCTGTAACTACTGCTGTTCACAAATATTTTATTTATAAAAACTGTCCTCCCACAGGGCAGCTGCAGATGATCTGCAAGCTGAAGACCAGCCTGCAAACTCCTCTCGCTCTAGGAAATGGTGCTCCTGTTTGTAAATATCAGTGCTTGCCTTGGGATTTTTAATAACCGGTAGTGTGCTCCCGATTTCAGTACATAGAGCACACGATCCAGCTCTTGGGGGAAGTGTGGAGGTGACAGTTTAGCATCCAGTCTTTCCATGGCAATGCTGATATGTTCTATTGTTGTTAAAAACCTTAGGAAAACAGTCTGAATGCCTTTGCATTAGCACCACGGGCAGAATTGGTGTTATTCTTGCAAGAAAAAATAATCATTTGATATCTTGGAGGGATCAGCACTCACAAACCATTGTTTGTTAGTAGCTTTTGAATGAAAGTCAAATAGGTGTTAATGTGCAGAAAATGCCAAGTTTAATAGAATGAGCTTTAGTCACCAAAAAGATGAAATTAAGACAGTAATGAAAACCCCTGGTAGTGTTTAGCAGAGGTCATTTAAGTCTTGTTTCCTACATGGAACAATTGGAAGAGTTTCTCTGTAGGTTTTTTATGTTAACTCTTCCCTAATCTCCATGATTAGAGATCATGCTTTTCTAATACAAACATGATCTATGGAAAAAAGGCTGTAGTAAGCTGCATCAAAGGCCTGTTTAGCCTGGTGTCTGTCCAGCAGTGGCTAATAGATTAGGGAAAAATAAGAACAGGAAATTTGGAAGCAAGACTTCTGCTTGGTATTCTCTCCATATCTTCAGCAACCTGCAAGTCAGCGACTTCCTGAAGAACAAGCTGAATCTAGATCCCATTATATTTAATAGGTTTTCCTGTATTTGTCCATGAACTTCTCCAGTGCATTTCTGTTACATAACTGGCAGCCAAGGCACCTCATTGAATTTGGCAGCTGAAATGCAGCTTCCTAATCTGCCCTCAGCCCGTTGTTTTGCAGCTTCAGTTGTTG
This sequence comes from Mohoua ochrocephala, assembly GCA_013398855.1. NCBI lineage: Eukaryota > Metazoa > Chordata > Aves > Passeriformes > Acanthizidae > Mohoua > Mohoua ochrocephala. The sequence goes on along the minus strand of VZTA01012686.1, from coordinate 29,327 downwards.
CCCTTCAACTTTTGCTCCATAAGAGTGTAAGTTATCATTTCTCACTCTTTCTTCATGGCACTCACGAAAATAGATACATCTCTTTATATCCTGCTATCAGTCATCCTTCTATCAAGCTGAAGCTTCCAATCTCTCTGTGCATAAAAGACATTTTCCATATGTGCATTAATTTGCATTTATCAGTGTTGAATTTTATCTGGTGCTTTATTGCCCAGACATAAACTCTTTTTGAAGTTCTTTCAAGTTTTGATTTTGATTACCCTGTGTAAGTTTTTTGTCAGCAGTAGGTTCTATCACTTTGCTGTTCACTAACATTTAGAGTTGTTGGGGATTTTTTAAATGTTTACTGTACAAATTCAGCCTTAGATCCATGTTGAATTCACTACTGATGTTTCTTCATGATGAAAATCAATCCATCTATTCTTATCTCTATTTTCTACCTTTAACTAGTTATTCATCCAGGGAAGGTATCTGAAGCATTCTGGGAATCTAATCAACCAGGTAATAATCATTCAGATCTCTTGTATTCCTCAAAAGAAAATAACCTCATGAGACCTCTACAAACGCTGTCTTGATTTCTTTTCCTCATGATAACATGTTAATTTACTTATCTATCATTATATCCTTTATTAGAGTTGTAGCTAATTTGCCTGGTATGAAAGTCAGATTTTTACTGGTCTCTCCTCCCATGGCACATTCTTGGTTTTAATTAATGTCTTGTTTAGCACTTCATGTCACTCTTGTACTGAGGCTGATTTAAGCAATACCTTTGTACATGTCCTTTAAACCTCTTGAGCAAATACTACTTTCTTGCCTGATTGATTTCTCAGTTTGTTCTAATCCTACTCTAACAGTGTTTCAGTTTGGGACCGCTCCTCTCTCATCTAGAAAATAAAAATGCTGATGTAGAACTCTGCTGGAGGTCTTCCTTAGTGAGCACCATCCCAAGAATACATTTTGCCTTTCTGCTGTTATCTTTTATTCCTTGAGTTCTCATTCAACTTTTTTGTGTGTGTGGTTGTTTTTCCTGGGGAAAAAATAAAAAAGAAAAGAAATATGTAAGTATGTTTTTTCCCACTATTTCATTCTTGGGGACACAAATAAAAATAGGAAAACAATGCAATCTGTGGAGATGTGATACCTGATATCAGTGCTCTGGTTTTTTTGTGTGGTCATCCTAAAATAAAGCACTGGGGTTGTTACTTTTATGCCCATACCCTGAAAACTTCCAGCTTTCGTACTTTAGAAAATTCTCTCTGATAGCTTGGCACCATGAAAGTTCACATTAGAGTTCACTTTAAAGCCAAGGACTCATCAGCTCTTCGTAGCTGCAGTGAGGGTGTCGAGCTGACATTCCTGGGGTGTAGCAGAGAGCAGCTTTCTGTGTCAGTGGCAAATGCGCAGGACACAGAGTGACTGCAAAACAGCCTCATCCTCCTGGGCTGTCCGGGGGAATTTCTGACGGCCGTGTCAACCCACAGAGGCCCTGATTCTACTTTTAATTGAGAGCTGTATGATAGAGACATCTGTACCTTCCTTCTTGCATGTTGAAGAGTTCAGGGGAAGCTTCCCCAGTAATCAGTGTCAGAATACAACATTATGTGGTAACTAAACTTTCAGTCTCTTACTGGTTTTCCCTGTATTGTCTTATTTGTTTGAAAAAAAAAAACAAAACTTAATTGCTGTACTGTTCATGACCATTTCCACTCCTTTTTCCTTCATCCTTCTTTTCATATTTTTGCTGTCTTCAGGGTTTTCTTTCATCTTTTCCCTGCAATGCATTCCTGATAGGGACTTCACTCCTTTTTCTCTCCTCACAGCACTGGTTAAGTGATCAGAGATGAAGTTTGACTTGATAGCAAAGTACCATTATTTGAATTTAGAGATAACATCCTAATTGAAATAGGAGTGGAAAAAGAGGCTTATTCAAGGAGTACTGCTTTAATTTGTCTGCGGAATTAGGCAAATACCACTGCATTAGATATTGGAAGAACATTCAAACCTCTTTGGGGAAACAATGGGAGGGAATAGTTCAGTGAAAGTGTCCTGGAAGGCTTTGGGTACATGAGAGAAAGGGAGAGACAGAAATAGTTTGGAATGCATAAATGTGGTGAAACAGTAGGAAGCATCAGCACTCAAAGATGGAAAGGGTTGTATCTTTTGAAAGTTTTACCTGGTAGCCCAAAAAGTAGGGACAGGGATTTGAAAGAAACAAAAAAAAAATCAGTTTGTGGTCCTTTGTGGCTCATTTTTGCCTGGTCTTCAGTTTGTAAAGGAGTCCTGAAAGGTTCTAGGCTTGCTGGCTTGTTTTGGAAATTTCAGAAGATGCAATGTGTGCTCTGTGGTATGTGTGAGCTTTTCAAAATTATCTGCAAATCTGGCATATTACGTTTTTGCCAATTCATATTCTGTCACAAGTGTGTGATGTATGCTTGAATTAAGATGTCATGATTTATTTAAATGTCTGCAAAAAAAAATTACAAAAAATTCATGTCGTTTTTGCAACAGCCTAACTTTTAATCCTTTGTTTCAGTGTCCCAGGACTGCTCTTTTTCTCAATACTTTCCATATATAGTGAAGAACTACGTTTATAAAAAACAATACATAAAAGTATGTAGGTATAAATGTAACCTTTGATTGATATTATACCCCTGTGGTTAATAAAGTGACTTGGGAAGTTTTACAAAGTCAGGATTCAGTCCAGACATGAACCAGTAGTTTGGCTTATATTAGGTTGTTTGTTTACACTTACTTTTGGTGAATAGGTGTGTCCTTAGCAAACATATTATATACAAAATCATTAATTAGCATTGTCTTACTGAATTTAGTTGTCCATTAACAGATCCAGAACTCTTCAAAAGAAATCTCTCATTCCATAATTTAAACTTCTTTACTAAAACTACTTCTAAGGTGCCAGTAGCTGTTGTCTTTATTTAATTGTAAATCATTTGTGTGTGAGATTAAACTTCAGATGAAGTTGTAACAGAATACTTTGTTTTGGTAAAGCATTACCTGAAAGCTCATGGGGAACTGAGTTGTAACTGTTTCTATCTGGGACATGTTTTTCCTGTAAAATCAGAAAACAAATTTCATGCTAAACTTGCCTTTTCCCATAATTGTTAATTGTGAAGCTGCCTTGCCATTACAAATAATAATTTGAATGTAAATATATAAAGGAAATGTGCATTTGAGAAGTTTATACCTTTGATACAGGTGAACTTAGCGATCTCTAAACTAACAGTGTCCTGGAGTGATTCCTCTTTCTGAATGCCATCTTATCCCAGCTCTTGAAAGAAAAGTACAAATGGTGGATGCAAGGTGGAGATCTTTCGTGTCAGCAAAAAAGCAGAAGAAAATATTCCTTTTTTTGAAGTGGTATTGCGTATTTCCTCTGCACTCAGGAAGGAATGAAACCATACAGAACTAAATACGCATCATAATGGTCTGATTAATTTGCATATGGATAAAGTGCACAAATTAATACTTAGATTTGGATTAGTATTTGAAAACTAATCTGAAAGTTATTTTATTTGCATATTAAACAATTACATTAACAAATAATACTACTGTTAAACAAACACGTAGTTTAAAATTGTTACCCAGAAGTAGAACACACAGAAACTAACACTGACTTTGTTGTCTCTTCTTTCAAGTAAACAAACTTGCAGATAGGTTCAAAATGTTTAATTTAATTACTATTAAAATTGAAGTCAGTGAATAGAGAGGGCATCTGGTGCAAATGGGCACTGCAGCTTACCCTAAAGGAAGAAATATTGAGCCAATGAAAGCAACCTATAGAGAATGTGAAATAACAGCCATGTGCTGGCATATTAGGAATGTCTCTTCATAGATGTGCAAGTTTTATTTCACATTGTCCTCACCCTTCTCAATAAGAATGACTGATAGCTTCACTTTGTGATTTCCCAGCTTTTAAGAGTCTATATTTATTTATTTTTTATGGCCAACCTTGCACTTGTTAAATGTAATTTTTGCTTTATGTAACATAGAAAAAGCACATCTGCAGCGTGCTGTCCCATGAATTAACAAGAATGACTGGACATAAGACAAGAAATCCTTTAAAAACATATGTTCACATTAAATATCTAGGCTAGCTCAGTAAAGGAGGTCTTATGGGGTCATTTTTGATGCAGTGCAAGTAAACCATTTCTGCTCCTCTGAAATAGTTTCTTTCGGGTTTATATTGAGCTTGTATAACGGCACATTACATAAATAAGGGCTTAGTTTGTACATTAGTCTTTTACATCGTGGATTCTTACTAAATCCTTGTTTTTACTAACTTGATGCTTAGGAGATATTGATTTCTGCTACGCATGCCTATGGTGCTTATTTTGATATGTCTGGGATTAAAAACAAAATTAACACGCATAATCAGTTTTCTTAGAAGTAAAAAGGGTGCTTTGGTACCTTTGGTTACATTCTTCTGAACAAAAAGGAGAGCAAAAGAGATGTGATAAAAAAGGGATCGATTTATTCAATCACTGGGTATAAAAACATTAGCCCTGGGAAAGACCCTTCCTCTAAGAGCTTTAGCTGCCCAGTCTCACTTGTGTGGCACAAAATAATTTGCATTTTTAGAGAAAATTCATGTCTTCTGTGAGCTCTAGTGAAACATGAATAAATTGCTTTCTTTTCCTCTTTTTCTGATTTTATAAAGCTGAATCCATTAGGGGCTGAGTCAAACTGTAATGAAAGAAAGGCAACAACTGAGATGATGGAAACCCTGGATTAGATTTCTTAGTAGTCCAAGCCCAGCTGTCATGGCCTACGTGTCAAGTTAGTGCTCTTTGGGGAGGCCTGGCAGTACATGTGAATATTTTTTTTTAACTGCTGTGTTACAACAGGTCTCTAAAGCAGCTAGGAATTAAACAGAGATGCAGAGATTAAGAATTAAATAGAGCCACAGCAAGCAGTTCACCAGGGAGACTTGCAGTGGGGCAAGCAAACCTTCCCAGGGCTATTACCCACTGCCATGCCTGGCAGGCTCACCTGTGACCTGGAGACTCTGAAACCTCCAAGCAGGGGTGTCTTAGTCTAATTTATAGCAATGAATTTTGTCTATTGCACCTTGTGAGCTTTGCTCTGAGGTAGGACTGTGATTTGATCAGAATATACAGATCCCAGCACGGATTTTAAGCCATAGTTACTGTTTTTATTAGGAAGACCTGGTGTCAAAGCACCAAACATTCATCTGAGTACAGACTGGTGTTAAATTATCAAATTACTCGTACCCAGAGTCTTCTACCTAGTGCTTGGAATTTATCCAACTTCCAAAGAGACTCTCACATCCTCCCATGAAGGGGCATGATGGCACAGTCAAGGGGTCCCCCAGTCTGTAACAGATTCGGACACCTGAAATCGTCTCAAGTTCACCACTCACTTTGTGAATTTGGGGGAATTTGTGATATTTTCAAACCTAAGATAATTTCATAATAGATTTCCTCGATTGTGGGAACAGTTTCTAGGAAAAAAAAAAAAAATATCTGCCAGAATCCCTATCGGACTTGTGCCCTGGGGAAAAATTCCTTCCTTATTTCTCAGCTGGCAGCTTTGCATGATTTATCTCATCTTAGGAAAGCATTTCAAACCAGCAGCAGCTGGTGTCTGCCTGCACTTCCACTGGTGCCTTTGTGAGGGACAGAACTGAGCAGCAACACCTGAATAACCCTGTTTCCTTTTCTCCCCTTGCATTGTGGTCATGAAAAAGGTCCAAAAGAAACCAGGTCATCCATTGCTACTCTCCTTCCCTTGCATCTGTGAGTCCATGCCTCCCCTCAGCCCCGTTAAGTGTCTGGGCACTGGGAGTACCTGCTGGTCACTCTCATCACTGTGATTCAGGACTGGGTGACATCTTTTACTTCCTGAAGGCCTTTGCTTGCCTGGTGCATGCTTCTAATGTCTGCTGTTCCTAGAGCAAAACAATGTGACTGGTATGGCATAATTCAAAGAGAATTTAAAATTTCTGAAGTCAAATGTTTTCTAAAAAGATCTGTTTTGAAGCAATTTGGCAAAGCTGACATAACCATGCTAACTTCAGTGAAGCTGCATTGGCTGCATCACTTGAGAATTGGGCCCAGACTAGCCAGAGCATTTATTTTTAAATTCTAGCTTCTGCTGGCTTTTTCTTAAAAGTCTCTGTAGTTCTATAACTTTCTAAAGTAGCTCACAAGTCTTGTGCTACTGCTAATAAAACAGAAAATCCATTTCCATTTTTCAGTGTAATCTTTTTTTCATGCGAATCTATTTCTCATCAAAAGAAGCGGGTGACTGGCGTGAAAGCTGGAGCTCTCTACTTATCTGTAAAGACAAGTAGTGGCCTTTCAAGTTGTCACACGTTGTCTGCAAGAACATGGCCAGAAATTCAAAAACTAGGAGGGAGAAACTAAACGCCCTGTGTTGCTGTGACCAGCAAAAGTATTGTTCCCAATGCCCGGTGAGGAGAACTAGGTCTGATCTCTGATTCTATGTTCTCAATCCGTTGGTAAAATCAGCAAGGAAAGCTGAGACAAAGAAGAGTCTCCAAAGTGCCCGTGGGAGAGGTATCTCCCACAGCAAACCCGTGTCACCACATGTGAATGCAAGGACCCTGCATAAACCAGGACCTTTATTTCCAGCAGCTATTTTTGTTGGTTATTTTTCAAAGATGAGTTGGAGCACTTTGCTTCAGTCTTAGAGGGGAACAATATTCTCCCCAGACAAGCTCAGTCACAAGAAAATTGATACTTCCTTAAGGGATTCCATACCTTCTTTTTGAAGAACATAATCTTCCAGACACTTCCCTACATCTCCTTAGCCAGAGAGGATGCACTCATGCCTAAGGTGCCTCAGAAGATGTAAAGCTAAAGTCAGATAAGGAGAAAAAAATCTCTGTGGCATTGCTGTTTGGGTTTTTTTTTTGTAGCAGATGCATTGCTGGATTTTCTCTGCTTCTCTGGCTTCTGCTTCTGTACCCAGATGATACCTTTGGCTGAGCTCTTGGAAGACAGTTTCCCAGGCAAAAACACCTGCATTATAGAGACCTCAGATGACAAAAGAGTTTGCAAGCCACCAGGCAGAGTAGTCAGTGGAGATGCTGAAAGTCTCAGCCATGAAGAAGTGCTCTTACATTCTACATATGTAATTGTAGAAGAGTAGGTAAACCTTTAGAGGCCAGAAAACAGCAGAGCCAAAACAGAACATAAAGAATGAGATCTGTAGAACAAGGAACTCTCAACAAAATTACATAAGACATTCATGTCAAAATACAGAGATAAAGCAAAAAGAACTAAAATCAGAGCTACTTTTACTCAGAGCAGTCTGATACTGTATTTGAACCTCAGTATGATGATGGCATACAGTTAAGCAAGAGGACGTGTTTAAGCAATCTGTGCTTCCCAGCTTTCCCTCCCCTGGGACACCTTTGAGGAACCTGAATTTCAGAGAAAGGGGTGCTAAGCACTCTGTGACAGTCAGGTCCTTTGAAGACACATCATAAGCTGCATATTCAGAAATAAATATTACACACTGCCAGTGATTTAGTACTGAGCTCCTCTGCTCAGTGGCGTGTTTTGCTCAATGGGCAGAAGATGGTGTTCACAAAAGGCAGGTATGAACTGTCCTGCTATGCTGTCTTGCAGGTGTCAATTGTGCCTTTATACCAAGTACTTAACAGACAAAATGCACTATGTCTGAGTAAAGGATAAAGGATGAGATTTTATGTGTACTCATAATAGAAGATTGCACAGTAAATGCAAAAAGTAGATTGTCCAGCAGAGTATTTAAATTTACAGTACAAGGACTGTAGTGAATTGGGAGAAGACAGCAAGAATCTTTCAGTGTAGTGGCTTTGGTATGAATTGGTGTCAGAATTGTCACCATGCCTGTGTTTCCACAGCTGCTGTACTGTATTTATTTACTGAGCACCCAATATACCTGGCTTTGCTTTGTTTGAAAGTGAAGTAGCCATGCTAATTCTGCACACAAACTAGGAACAAATATGCTGCTTCTGTTGTGATCAGTATGTTGTCAGAAACATCAGCCCACTTACTGCTTCTTTGCCCTTTGCAATGAGAGTAGATTTTGTTCATAACTCTGAAGATGTGTGTTAAAACTTCGATGCGTACATCATTGAGATAGACACATTTCTGTGAAAGTCTGTAGGAATAACTCTACTGTGAGCAAGGTAAGGGTTTCCTTTCATACGGATTTCTGAGTAGATCTTGGGCTCAATCTTTAGCAATGGCTCTTGGCAGATATCGACGTAATAGAAGTATTTTTATACTCCTTGCATGTTCTCTCCTCACCAGATTCTCAGGGTAGCCAAGGGCAAGTTTGGCTTCTACCACAAGAGCAAGCAGACACCCTTTGCTCAGAAGTTTGCTTTCTCAGCAGGCCCCCCCAGGGCTTGTCCTGTCTTTAGGGAGACAGCAGGCAGGTTCCAGTTGTGATCTTCATTCTGCATCTGGATGGGGGCTGAAAGAAAAGAAACCTTTTCAGTGCCCATTTGGGAATTCTACTTTGCACTATGGAAACTTTGATTAACCAGCTGGGCAGATGCTCACCTGCTTTGTGTTGCTGGAAAACTTTGCCTTTGACTGAGAATGTTTCAAGACACGGAACAGCAAATACTCAGAGCCAGAGATTAGATGCTATATTGAAATTTTAAGCTAATAGTTTGGATTTAATGTAGAATTTGTTGACAGTAAAGGTAAAACTATAAGCTAAAAACTGGCAGCTATTTTGTTTAGGATTCTTCACATTTGAAGTGATCTTCTTGATGATTATTTTCCAGAGCTGATTTTTCTGTGTCACCACTATTTGCATAGAATTTTTGGGATCTCTAACTTCCAGATGCACAAAAGACACGGCATCATATTTTGGCCTTGAGAAAAATCCCTGCTTTTCTCTCGTCAGTCAACAATTTGACCTGATAGAGCTGTTATTTAAAATTGGTATTTAACAAATGGTTTGTGCAAAAGAAGTCACAGACGAGTGTGTAACAATGCACAGAAGTGAAAAATGATCAAGAGAGATTTCCATTGTTGTACGAATGTCTGGAACATGCCCAAACTATGTAAGAGAGGAAGATTAATTTGTCTGAGAACTGTTGAATATGAATAAGTAAACAATGGAAGTTATTAGTCAGGGGAAAATTCGTATTCCCATTAGGTTTTCTCACCCAAACCAGAAAAACCTTGCACTTTCCTTGTAGTGCCATAGTCTTAGTCGGCTCTTGAAAAGCTTATAAAATAAATTCTGCTTCTCATTCATAAACTTGCCCATCTGTGAAGCCTTTATTCAGAGAAACCTACCTGCTCAAGTGCTTGCTGTAGTTCATTAAAGGCTCCCATTTCTACTCATAAAGACTCATTCATTGCCCTGAATAATATATATGGTGTACTGAAAGAGAACCAACCCTTGCTTTTGCAATCTAAATTAAACAACTTTGTCTAATAAAAGAAGCACTGTCTCACTTCCAACTAGGGCATAAGCCCTAAGGGTCTTGTAAGTGTGTGTTTATTATTTATTTATTTTTGCCAAATTGTCCTTCAAGGATCTGAAAGCTGAGAGAGCCTGAGCCGCCTAAATTGTTTCTCTTTCTCTGCCTGCTTAGAAAGACAGAGGCAAGCCACGGGCACAACTGTACTGAAGCAAATACTCATCCATAAACTTATTCTAAAATGCAATTGGATGATCTTCTGTCTTTTTCTCGGTCCAACCTTCTAACCTTCCTAATCTTGAGAGTCCATCTCCATTATGTGTGGCTTTTACAAATGCCCATGATTAATAACCGCTGTGATTCATTAGCCTGTGTTGTTGGCATTGTTTCCCCAATGGGAGCATTTGCTATCTAGGGATAGTCCATGATTACTCTGCCTCCTGGAACAGTCAGATGCTTTCAATCTAATGCGCTGTCCATGTTTTAGCATAAAATAATATTAAGGCATCCACATAATGGAACCGTCTGAAGATCCATTTTATTAAGCACTGAAAGAAAATGTGTGTGTGTTTGCATGTGCAAGGGAAGCATAATCAGCAAACCTATTTCACCAGCAATGTCGTTTCCGTGAGGGTTTCATGTAAAGACGCAGCTATTTCGAGGTGTAGTTCTTCGGCTGTGAGCATGAAAAAATACCCCATAGCCAATATCTTACCTGGTACAATTAACTTACTCAAATTACATCCAGCCTATTTGAAGAAGGAAAAATAGGAAACAGAGGTAGGTTTATTGTACTTATTCCATTTTGTGGGTATTTATTTTAAATGCAATCTACCTTCAAGTACAGAGCTGTACTGCTCTTAAAAGATTACTGCTTCAAGTTACTCCACATACCTTAACATAGCATGGACCCTTTTTACATTATACGATCAACTTTTTGACAGTGCAGGGCCAGCACAGCTAATGGAATAATAGCCTGCAGGGTCCAGCTAAATGATATACGAATATAATCAACCTTTGTGATGACTATTCAAAAGTAATCCCTTTAGCTTTCAACTGCAACATATATTTCAACCAGGCAAAGGCATATGAAGAAAATCTCTGCAGACTCCACTGATACAATATGGCCTTCATATCCCCACAGTGTGTTTGCTGCTCACAGTGAGTTTTAAATTTAAGGTAATGGCTACTGTATATTCATGTGAGCATAGAACAATACCTTTGATTTGTTGGAGAAATGTTACATTAGCTACCAAGGGCCCTATTCAGTAAACTTTGACACAACCCTTATATATGGTTTACTGCTTATTCTAAATGGAACATGCCTGATAAAAATGCTTTGCATGCCCAAATTGTACAAATTCATTAATCTTTATATTCATAAAACCTCCAAGTACAACTACCTCCATTCCAAGTGAACCAAGTCAGAATACATGGTTAAACAGGTAGGCCCAACCTGCTTTTAAAAAGGCATTGCATCAATTTTCGTTTATCAAGACAGAAAAATGCATAGGAAGATCATCTACAAGTGTGGGATGAGTGTGTTGTTGGCAGTCATATTATTTTCTGCTCTGTCTCTATTCCTACACCATTACATCATTCTTCAGATTATCTAACTGAAAACAGCTGCATGACCTTTAAAGATGCAAGTAATTTTTAAATTACAATAATGGGTTATACCTCATCAGCTGCATTACCCCAACATGATAATATGTCGAGAGAGTCTTGCTTTCTCTCTCTTTTGTGAGGAAAAAATGCAGTATTGGTGGATCTGGATACGTGGCAGTAATTCTGTTAACAGAAAATAGATCTAATGAAAATGCTGTGTTAACAGACATTGCTGCTTTTGTATGTACACTGTAGTCAGAGTTCACTCTCATTAGCAGGAGTTGCAAATGTGGCCTTGTGTATGTGCACCTGAATCCACGTGAGAGCATAACAGCACGGTTTCCATGTCTTGTTTGAGGTGATGTGTTGTAGGATGCTGCCTGAGCAGGTGAGCTATAATGGGGGAGTAGGAGAGGCTGTGGCCTTTCCCCCTGCTTGTTTGCCATGGCACTTCTTGAGCCCACAGAAAACTACTGCATCCTCAGCATCCTGCAGCAGGGAGTTCCAGTGAGGAGGTAGCAGTGCACAAAGAAGCCCTTGCTTTGTATCCAAGTCCACCACCTCCTACTTCCAGTAGACCCTACCTCATTCTTTTATTGGAAAACACAGTGGAAAATGGTTTCTGGGTCACCTCCTGTGTGCTACGCTCATTCTTACTTTTGCCATCTCCTTAAAATATTGTCTTTCTTTTTTTTTCAAAGCAGTTTCAGCTGTCTGAAACAATAGTCCTCTTATGACTTCATCCCTTCGTGGAGCTTTCAGTGGAATTCTTGTTTAATAAAGTCCAGCAGTCTTTCAATAATGCAAACCTTGGATTTGAATGCTTTCCCATCACATGGGCATGCAGTCTCAGGAACACAGGTGTCGTCTGTTCCATTTTCTTTATAATCTTTTGAGAGAATGGTGCCTAAAATTCCTGTCCTCTCTAGAGTTAGTTGTAGCTTCAGCCTTTGTTGGTGTGGCCTTCTTTTTTTGTATGACTTTTCACTAATCATATCATGTGAAGGACTTGCAGCCCTGCATTGTTTTCTCCCAGAAACATCATGAAATAATGAGACTTTTAGAAGTGTAACGTTGTGTAGATAGACACACGGAAACAGAAAGAACAGAGATGCCGATTCTAGCTGCGCTGAAAATCCGACCAGACAATTTTAATTATATTTTATCAACAGCAGGGATAATCTGTCAGGAACATCCTATTATGATTAATTATATTTACATTCTATTAATACATACTAATGTTATGTCCACATTTTGCACAATAAGATGGAAGGAGAATGCTTGAATGTGTGATCTGTGGTGGTATATATGTATTATCATTATGAATATGAGATGCTTTTATTGTTTCTAAATAGCATAGGCCAAACAAATGCCAAGAAAACATTTATGGCTCAGTATTCCATCAGTTATCCTTGATATGCTTAATATGTGCTGGGAGGGCAGAACTGTTAATCAGCCAATAATAGCTCGGTGTCCAAGTGTGAAAGCAAAAGGCCAAAAGGTGCAGGAGAAAAGCAATTTCTGCTGTAGCTCCCCATCCGTCATGTGCACATCCCCGCCGTCCCTCGCATGTGTCGGTGTGTGTGGCTGTCAGAGATGCACTTTTCTGTGTGTTTGCCTGGAAACACGGATGGTGCTGTACCCAGACACGCTGTGGGCTCGAGTCACCGCTTTGCACCACTTGGCCACCAAAGTGCATCCACTGGAAAGAGCAATAACACTGCGCGGGTGTAAAGCTGGGATGGGACAGCATGGTTCCGAGCCCTGTGAGCACTTCTGGACTGCCTGGGGCTCTGGGCTGCTTCCTAAGGGTTGAGTTCCTAAACCAGACCAAGCTGTGCAGGTTTTATTAGATTTTTTTTCATTTAGACATGGTCTGCTAGGAAAGGAATTCCCATTCATTTAATTTAGGCCCGGTTTCAGAACAAGTCACCTGGAATAACTACATTGTTAAATACAGAGTAAACCACTGACACACACACTGCCCTCAAACAAAATGAGACTTCATATGAGAATGCTAATTCTCAGATATTCGTCATAGATTTACTTATCCTCTTCTTACTTGCATACAACTATGGATAAAGTCCTAGTTAGCAATTATACTTAATAAAAGCCTATGAAATGACAAAACATAAATTTTATTGAGTTCTGAGTGGACCAGTAGTTTTAATCTGTTCCAAACATTGCACCAGCAGAGACACCGCCTTGAACATTACTTTTCATCCCCACCAGAACGGGATGATTTATTTTGGCCATGAATTAAATTATGATGCCATAGAAGCACCATTGGTATTGCTGTGACTGAAAGACAAAGTCCAGTTTTGGGCATCACAGTACAAAGAGGTAGCGACAAATTGAGGAGGAGGATCCAGTCAAGAAAACATGAGTTCCTTTCAAATATTGAAGAAGCTGCGTTTGCTTAGCCTCCAAAAGAGAAGATTAGAGAAAGGAAAATAGTCTCTCAAGCTATAGGGAGTTATTCAGTGTTCCATTGCTCTTCGTGTCTGCAAAAGGCAGAACAAGAGAAAAATCAGTTTAATTTGCAATAAATATTTATCTTAAGTATTAGGGAAGAAACCGAGCAATAAGGCTGTGAAGCACTGAAACAGAGAGATTAGGGATGTTGTGAAGCAGCCTTCATCAGAAGCCTTGGAGAATAGATGTCAGGGATGGACTAGATATATATGTTCGCTTTCTTCATTTGAGGAGGTGAAGCAGATCAGTAGTTCCCAAAATAAGGAACAATGCCCCAGGGATGGTGTGGTTGCAGTGAGGCCGAGGGAGGTGTGTTGCTGGAGAGTCCCTGGGAACGGAGCAGAAAGTGCAGCCAGGAGGTGGGAGTTTGGTGTGGAAATGGAGTGAGGAGGGAATGAGGCTGATCATCACAGGTCACTGGAGCAAAGGAAGCGTGTAGCTGTCGAGAACTGCAGAGTCAAGGCATGGCCTCCCAGCCACCTGTTCTTTGGATCACATTCCATGAGGAAGACTCCACTGAGAGGTGGCAGCCTTCCCTGTGCAACCTGCTCACCCTGCCATTGCTTCCTGCACTGCTCACTTCCTCCCCTGCACGGTGTTCCTCCTGCCTGCCATCTTTCAGTGCTGTCTTGGCCATCGTCTTCTCCCAAATGCATCTCCCTTGTTGGCTCCCCAGCTGGTCCCACCCAGACCTGTCCTGTTGGAGAACTGCTGCACAGGAGTGCTAGAAATGAGAGCAGAAATCCCTGTCAGTTCTGTATTTCTAGGATTATGTCTTCTGTGACTCACCTCTGTGTTTTTTAGATTTCCTTCTCGTGTGACTTTTGACTGTATGATGTGTTTTTCAATTAAACTGTTTAGGCCTTTTAACCATTAGAAGTGTTGTAAGTCTAAAACAGTAATGCACTTTTTTTTTTAATAGCAGAACCTGATAAAGAAACAAGTGCCTCAAAGCCTCTGTGAGCCTCTGTCCAAGGCACCAGTTCTAGATCTTCCTGGTACAGTATTTGCTCTTAATCTGCAGACTTTATACCAATATGCTGATTTTTACAAAATGCAATTGCTATCAATACTAAACCTGATTTTGACAGGCAATTACACATCATTTCTGTCTTACTATGTCTAAATAATTATATTTTTCCTGCTCATAAATGAATGAATTCACACTTCCCTCGGTTTTTTTACACATATTCCCAGTTTTAGAATTTAATTGCCTTTGATCGTGTAATTACTTTTAATTTACAGAAATAAGCCTTTGAGACAGAAACAAATCTGCTTAATCAGATGCCAACCCCAAATATAAAACATGTAGATGTCAATGTATATACATAAACTTCTGACATTTTAATATTTTTCTATTTGCTCTTTTTTGTTCTAGAGGATGCCTGCTTACTGACACAGAAGCTGATGTGTAATGAGTACAGGAAGATCCTTGAAGAGATGTGCAACAAAGTAGGAATTTCAGCAAGGATTTTGTCATTAAAATGCTATTATCAAAAAAAGCATCTGTCACTGAAATAAATTTTTTAAAAAGACAAAGAGAAGTAGAATAGAAGGTTTGTACTTTGTGCCCCTATTGCTTAATGTCTTCCAAAGTGTCAAGATCTTCCTGTTAAGATATTAAACATGAATGGGAATCCAAGATGCTCAATGCCTTGAAAGATCAGATTCCAAATGTGTCTGGAGAGTTTCCTTTAAATCCCAGATTATGGTCCCTTTCAGAAAAACTTATTCATAGAGCTACCAGTGATTTTAGCATGTGTGTAGTGGCTGGGTTCAGCTGCAGCTGAAATAGAATAGATCCAGCCTGGGTGATGCACTATGGTGCCATTTTGATCCAACTTATAACACAGGCTGGACTCAAAACACAACCAGGTTTGTTTGAAATCCATCTGGATGAAATCCAGTGCCACGTGGTGTGGGATAACCCTGCCTGAAGGTGAGACCAGATGACCCAGTGTGGTCCCTCCCAAACTGACCCATTCTGTGACTCTGTGCTTCACACCATCAGGTGAACTAAAATTCTGCTTCGATGCTTTCTGGTAAATAATCTGAAGCACTGATTTTGAACCCTGTGTAGAGAATTGTCTCCCATTTAGAGCTGATGGAACTCCTGACAGTGGGTTCCCCACATGATCCACTGACATCTGTGGTCTTCACAGTCCTCAGAGCCTGCTGCCATCGCTGTTGGCCTGAGGAGGAGTTAGAGGAGAGAGGATGGAAGTGATCACTTTGCAAAATACACATAAAAACAGGATTCGGAACCTTGGAATTTTATTTAGGAAAATTGATGATACATAATTTCAAATATTAGAAAACCCCTTATTTTAAACTAAACAAACAAAGCTTTATCACTCCCAATAGCCAACCATTCCTTTCTTCAAATGGAGGTTTCCAGATTCAGAGTTTGTAGCGAGGTCCATTAGACCTTTAATCAGGTTTTATGATGGTGTTTGAGCAAGCATTAGCTTTCGCCATAGTAATAACTCAATTCCCAGTTTTCTTCAGGATTGTAATCTGAGTATTTGGTTGACATCTGACAATAGGGTTTCTCCCTGCTAAAGAGTGGTAAAAATGTATCATTAGCCAGCTCTTATTAGACTATTTTTGATCCAAAATGCTGTATATATGCAATTTAAATACAAATAGCTCAATAATTTTATTCTTTTGTTTACAGGTCTTTATTGTCTGAACACCATGCTTATTATAAGAATGTTAATTTAGAAGGCTTTTGCAAGGCCAAAAAGTTGTATAGAAATATTCCCATGTGCAATTATGCACACATATAGGCAACAAATCTCTTTACTGGGTGTTAAAAAGAGGTAAACATTTTATGGAAACCAGAAAGAGAAACAGGACTACAAATTAATCATAAACAACATCCGTATTGCTTACACCTTAAGTTTCCCCCTTATATTTTAATAGTATTGATATGAAATCAGAAAAACATTATAAAACCAGCACAATTTGGCAAATAATATCTTAAAATCCTGTTAACCTACAAGCTCTTCTAATCTTTCTAAGTATAGCATGACTGCTAATTTTAGATATTTGGAATTTCTTTTATCAAAATATTGTTGAAAGAAATTACATATTTGAATTTGGCCTTTGCAGTTAAAAAAAAAAAGTACATAAAATAACATAAACTATGCTAATATTCTAGAAAAGACAATTATCAATTTGTCAAGGGCAAGTTTCTAAATTCTTGAAGGCCTTTAATCCCATGTACATTCCTGCAGGAAGTGAACATTCTGTTTATGTGTCTCAAAAGTTATTGTGTAGTTACGTTAAATAGCATCCATGATTTTCACCATTTTTTGCCAATCTGCACTCATTACTACATGATAACTCTTGTTTGCTTGTGAAAAACGCTCATGAATTAATCCCCTAGAGCATTAACTCTCCCATACTTTTTAACACTGATTCATCATACAGCTTTTAATAAAAATAAGGGGAGATTTATCATCTTATAGCAATGTAAATGTGAATTCTGTTCTGGAAAGTCAGGAAGCTTTGGGAGTAAATTATGTTTATTGAGCTAAATATACCTGTCTCCCACCCCAGTAACAATTTGTCTGATTTTGCCAACTCTCAGTCTGGCAGAATGCAGGTGTTGTTCTGCCCCTTGCAGACTTTTTCAGTGGGAAAATGAAGGTTCTGCTTCCCTCCTCAAATGAATGGGGCCAGGAGGTCAGGCAGGATGTTGTTCCATGCCTTACTGCTTGGACAGGATCCTGGAATAAATCCATCAGCTGTTAGAAGCAGTCAGAGCTCCACGGGTCACGGCAGCCTCGGAGTAACACCTCACACGCTCCGGCTGAAAGCACAGTGCTCACTGTGCCTGGCTGAGGTATCGACCCAGCGCTACTGCAGGAGAAAAATCACCACTCCCTGAATCACCAGTGCTCTCCCAGCATCCCTTCCCTTTGCTGATCACTTCCCTTTGCTGATCTCTTGTCAGACACAGTCCTGCTCACAAGATCTGCGGGGATCAGAGCTCACATTGGTGTAGTGGAACTTCTGTCCTTTGTCTCTTTACGTGAGAGGTGCTTTAATTTAAGGAGCTCCTCTTATGGAACACAGTTGTTCTCCACCCTGCCTCGTTCTTTATCCTTGCAGTCCTTCCTCCAAGCTTTACCAGAAAGCACCCTGGCCCTTAATTTGCAACCAGAAGGGAGGACTCATGAGAGAGTATAAGTTGCAGTTCACAAGTTTTTCTCTGCTCTGAGAAATCATAGGAAGAGTTGACTTTAACAAAGTTAGAAAAGCAGGCAGATCAATTTAGCCTATAATGCCAGTCCATTTCAAACAAGAGACTTACCAAACATGTTATAGCAGATGAATCTCTGAATAGTTCTGAAGTGAAATGTCTCTCAAATCTACATTTTGTGGGTGCCTAGGATATGTTAGGCTGACAATTAAGGTTGCTTTTTGAGTGGGGTTTTAGTAGGTTTCACTGTGGATGTGTCCAATGGTATGACTAACAATTCGTGACAGAGAGGAAGGTTGTATCTCAGAAAGGATTCTGTTTATAATTACGAAAAGCATGTTTTTATTCTGAGTTAATAGGGTATATCTTGTTAATTATGATGATGTATAAGGTATTTCACCTGTGATGCCATTTAGAAAATTAATGTTTGAGTCACAGAAAGGTCATTGCCATTCTGGAAGGAATCCATTCATCTCTAAATAGGCCATCCAAATATAGACTAAGAAATACTCTATATATAATTACTTGGAAATAGATGGAATAAATAAGATTGATGATAGGTATTACTAAAGCTACACATTAGTTTCCTGCTAGGAAAAAGTAGATTGTAACTGGAAGAAGCAATAATATACATGTAAAAATGCAAGAAATAGGTTAAAGTCTTGAGTAGTTCTGTGAGGTTCAGCTGTTACACATGAGGTGAGAACTCCTCCGCCCTCAGAAGTGGTGTACATCAGGGGCTTTGTCCTGAGATTCAGGCAGGTGTTTCTGAACACAGCTCCTACACAGGAGAGAATGAGGACTTTTTTCTTCTTTTTTTTTTTAACAAACCGGTATCTTGTTTGACAACGTAACTTGATAATGCCTCCATATTTGGCACACAAGTGCTTACAAGTAGATAGGATGTATGTGCTGTCTTTGAAGATAACTCATGTTAATGGGTACTTCCACGTGTGAGTCTTCTTTTGACACAGGCCTGGAGTCTCCAGGAGCTGAGGAGGATCCCAGGGGGGACAAGTCTCAAGTAGTCCCAGCAGCTGTTCATTTTCCTGCTCAGTTCTGCAGCTTGGTCTCCTGCAGCACGGGACACGTGGCACAGAAACCAGTGGACAACAGATTTTCAGTAGCACATGGACAAGCCAGGGACTGGGAACTTGAGCATCCTAAGAGAAGTGTCTGGGAGTGGCAGTAGCTCCTGGCTCCCGCTCAGCTCCAAACCCAGCTAGGCCTGAGATCTCCTACACCAGACAGATGCATGAGAGATAACCCTTGTCTCTGGGAGGCAGCTTTTGTAACTGGCACATCCAGCCTCCTTTTTGGGACATACTTATCCGTACACAGAGGTAAATCAGCTTTGAAAGGCTGCTGCCTCCTGCACTGAGCTGTTCTATCCCTGACAACATTGCTCCTGGTCTTCCTGGACTGTCAGAAAGCATTGTCCCATCTGGCCACAAGTTCACAGTTTACAATTGCAGAGACTTAAATCTGGACTTAACCATAGCAGTGCCTTTCAAAACATCTTCAAAGAGCCCTCCCTGAAGCCTGGTGGTCACTNGGAAACTGAGGCACCGCCACAGCTTTCATAAGAGTTGTCTACCCCCAGCTCCTCAGCATCGCTCGGCTGAGGAAATTAGCCACTCTCCCTTTCCACACAAGTACCAGGGAAAAGGTTTCCTTGGCATTGCTGGCTGCTTTCTGGGCAGACTGGGCTCATGCCAAGCCTGCAGTACAGATTAACCCAAAATTTATTTATGATAAGGGAAGTTCAGGATTACCTGCTTCCCATTTCCTGGTTGCTTCTCTCTCACGGCAACCCCTTTAACTTTTACATTCTGAATTGCAATGAGCTTTCATGTCTGCTGAGCCCTGATTCTCTCAGAGGAGCTCTGTGGTATTAGAATATTTTGATGAATTAGGGCCTTTGCTTTTACTTTGCCTCTACAAACCTCTGTTCTGGGAGGGCACCATCACCGACACGTTCAGGTTCTGCACTGCTTTTGGCAGAAACAGATAAACACCTGCTCGAGACTGCACTTCCACACACACACCAAACCACCTCAGAGCAGGTGATGTTTCATCAGTGTTCCTGGATGGGGTCACTCATATAAGTCATGGTCTAGGGTTTTTCTCTTCTTCTTCCTGAGTAGAGAATTCAGGATAGTGGAACCTGCCTAGAAAACTATTTTCTGAAACTATTTATGCCACAAAAGTTGGTAGTTTATACAAAGTAAATTAAAAAACAAGCTGTAAAGGTGAGGAAAGTAAAAGAAAAAAAACCCTAAACTAATATATTTGCAAGAAGTATGCTTGCCTTAGTCACCCTCTCTGTTTCTCCCACATCCCACATCCCACTGTAGGGAGTTGGGGTATTTCCACCAGTGAGACAATGCACTTTCCCCTGAAAGCTGCTGGGTTTAATCTCACCATCAGATGCTGTGATTCATTTCTGCAGTCCCTGTTGTACATTTCTTAATATCAGACAAGAGTGAAATATCTTCAGGACTGTGAGACTGAAGTTAACTATTTTTTCAAAGGAAAAAGGTGCTGAAAATACATAGTGGTCTTCATCAGCTGAAAGAGTCTGTGGAACCAAACCCAGACTCATGAGCCTGTCATGGTGTTGACTAAGGGAGCCAGAAAGAGGCTTTTCCACCTCTAAAACAGAGTGAGTTTGGTTCAGTCTCATCTCAGGTGTAGGTCAGAGCTGTGTTCAAGGAAGACAAGAGGAAGCTCTTTTACTTTTTCCTCTGGTTTCTGAGCCTTTGAAGACTGTTCCAGGTGTGTGCTAAAGCTCCTTCCTGTGACAGCTCTCCTGTAACAGAAGGTCAGCTCTTGACTTCCAAAGCAAAGGCTTCAAAGTCTTCCCAGGCATTGCAAGCTGAAGCAAAAATCTGCATGTGGCAGCCTCAAATTATGGGCCATCATACCTTTTCTTCCTGATCTCTGCACTGGGGCCTTTTGAGTTTCTACCTGGAAATCACCTTCAACACCTTTGAAACACAAGTGTTCGTAACAGTGCTGTGAGCTGAAAAGGTTTATTTCCTAGTTTGAAGTGGTCCTGCCATCTTCAGCTGGTTTTTTGCCTCCCTGCATGATGATCACTCATCTGGGGTAAGTACTTTGTATGATTTTATCAGGTTTGCCATGGCCAGTCCTTGGTTAGGAGCTTGATCCTCTTTTCTCACCATTTTCCACTTACAGCATTGCATCATTAAAAAGAAATAAATCTTTTTTCAGGTAGGTGGATATTCATCGCAGAACTAAGTCAGAATCTCACTCCCCGGCAGAAAGGCTTTGGGTTGACACACAAACACAAATTACAGTAAATCTGAGATTTTTGAGCCTGTTGTATCCTTTTCCCATTTGCCCTTTCTTCCCCACTTCTCCTTAGATTCATTTTTTATCTTCTTCACCTTCATTCAAAGTCTCGCCTCTGTCTCCACAATTCCAATGCTTCAAAGCCTTCCTTCGCTTTATCCTTGCTGCTGAATGAAGACTTGATACTGATGAGAAGTAAAGATGAGGAGCTCTTTCAAATTAAACTTCTCTGCAAACATCTTACCTGTAAAAATTCCATTACAGCTTCAAGAGAAACAAAGGTGCTTAAGCCTGGAATGTCACTGATCCCTGGACACCAGCCTGCTGCCAAATGCCTTCCAAACTCTGCCATCCCACAACTTGATTGGACATCCCACAACTTCCCCTTCAGGCCTGGCTGTGGGCTGTGCAGGTCTGTGAACTGGAACAACCCAAAATGGCAGTGCTTTTACCCAGGATCATCCACAAGTGCCTCCCCATTAATTCCCTCTGTTTGGAAGCACCCTGATGTCTCCTTAATAGGGGTTGGCATTATTTATAGCGATTTACAGGTGTGCTGCTAAAAGATGGAACTGTAAATCACTTCAAATGTTGTTCCATGATGAAGTGCCTCTACATTATTTAACAAATTGTCCCAACATGACTGAACGGCACACGATGGAAAAACTTGCCATGGAAATGGAATATTGAAAGGGCCACATAAATACTGTGTATTTGGTTAAGATTTGTAATTACAATTCTTATTCTTCTGGCAGTCTTGTACTCCAGGAAGATTTTCAGCTTCAGAAAAGTGGGGTGCCTCTAACCAGGGGGTGTCAGCAGGGCAATACAGTGACTTATATATGTGACACTGTCGTGCAGCTGGCTTTGCAGAGGTGTTTGGCACAACAAATATCAGGTTGCACGTGTGCATCTCAGTTACAGCTCACTGCCTAGGGTGTAAGGTAGCAAGCAATGTTGTTTTACAGTGTATCGCAGTGATTCTGCCTCGGCAGAAAGAAGATTGAGGTGTGATGAAATGCCAGCCAAAAGTGCCTACAGGTAACTCAAAATAAAGAACTACACATGTTCTGAGATGTTGGTTTATCGTGTTTGCCCATAATCTGAGCACAGTGCTTTCCCAGATCAAGGCAAGGCTTGCAATTTTGAAGTGAGAGGAAAGGTGGAGCAACATCTTCTTCCTAGAAAGCCTGGACTGAAAATGAACCACATTCAGTGTTACATTTCTCCTGTAATTGCAGGTGGTTTTCCTCCTTCAGATGTACAGGTACCATTATGTGATAAAAGCTTCTGATTTTCCTCTGTTCATTCAGGGACCGTTCAAAGATTGTCATGCCTAAAACATGCACCTGGTTGAGATCTCGCTGAGATCTGGCACAAAAACCAGCGGAGCAGCCCAGCCAGCTGCTGGTTTCCTCTGGGCAAGCAGACTTGGCTCACAAACACCCATAGGGGCCAAGAAGGGAAGTGATCTGGAGGGGTGAGGGGAGAGTTGGTGTCAGCACTTCCCAGGGATTCAGTTTGGAGGTGTATGAGTCAAAGAGTCTTTTCTAAAGCCCCAGCAATTCTTCCATTGCTTTTCAAGGAGTAACTTTTTCTTTAATTTCGCCTTTTGGGTTTTCCCAGTTAAATTTTTAACATCAGTCAGGGCTCTCTTCATGTGAAGCCCAAAACCTTCTAAAACTCTTGCTGAGGATGTGTAAAATGTTTCTACAGAAACGAGGTGTCCCGTTTCCATGTGAGTAACAGGGCTGTTTGTGTTCACATGTGTCCATGGACAAGAGGACCCACGTAACAAATGCCAGCCTCGGCCATCAGAGCTGCTTTTGGGCTGCTGCTGCACTGGGAGGATGAGGACTGTTGGAACAGGAGCTATCTGGGAGGCAGGAAAGGGGGGAAGGAGGTGCCCCAGGTGTTGAAATGTCTCCATGAGCAGCATGTCTTTCTCAGGTGGCTCAGTCATGGATGGGACCTGGCTTCCTGGTTCCCCCTTCCCCTCCTGGGGGACCACACTCCACATGGCTGTCCCTGACTGTTTGTGCCTCTGTTTGTACCTCTCCGGCCTCAAACCAGTTTAAAAAGTGTTTTAAGCCCACTTCAAGCCAATGGAACAGATGGGAAAGGGCTTTAGCTGTGGGTAGATCCCCACAGGTTTTTTGCAGCAAAGCAGCTGACAGAGGTGACAGACCCCATGTGTGTCCCACACCAGGGAAAAGGCAGAAAATCACACACGGACTGAAAGCCCCAGGCAAGAGGATTTATTAATGCTCCATCCCCTAATGTCATCTGGAGCTTGTGCCTTATTTGACACCAGAGAACCCAACCTGAAGGCCCAGATGCAGGGAAGTCAGCTTTCACCTCCCCTCTGCAGCACACCTGAGAGCGAGCTTTAAAAGAAACTGCTGTGCTTCTGAGGGAAATGGGTATTTCATGGAGTATCTCATACTGCCAGTGTCCTGGGAGTGAGATATTCAAGGGAGGTACTGGTTCAGATTTTTGGGGGTGTTGTCAGATGGGGCAGAGTTGGTCCCAGGTCTAAGAGCCCTCTTAGGACTTGGGAAACTTCTGTCCAGTTCCTCATCCATCCTGAACTTCTCTGTTTTCCTCTGCTGTAAGGCTGGATAGCAGCACATCCCTGCTTCCTGGGGATGTTGTGGGGATCTGCATGCTATTATCAGGGAGGGGCAAAAGCACTGAATTGCCATAATGGCCCTGAAAGGATTGTAAAACTCTAGAAAAAAGCATCCTTATAAAACCAAAAAACAGTCAGTCCACTGGAATGCGGCATTAAATAGACCGTCGCTCACCCCCAGCCTGGTTTTTCCTTTTCCTGCATGAGCTCTTCCACACTTTGCCACTGCTCCTGCTCCTGAAGCCTGTGACGTGTATAAAAAACAGGGCTCTTGCAGCACATGCTGGAGTTTGGACCGTGTGTTTTCCTTCAGAGAGCATCTCTGCCTCGGCACCAGAAACCCTGTCAGTGCTGTGTTTCGCAGAAATAAATAAATAAAGGAGCGAAGGAAAATGTCATCTACATAAATATGCCACAATAAGTTTAGTCTCTGGATCAAAGTGCTCAAAACGACACAGCTTTGAAACAGAAAGGTAGGAATCAAAATTACACATCCCCGCGCATCAGCCCGGGTGCCAGCTGTTTAACTGAGCCGTGCACACTGCGGCTGATTAAATGAAAACATTTTAACAGCTGTCTCAAAGAAGGAAAACCCTCTCCCTACCTTCCCAGGGCTGCCTCGTGCTCCATCCCCATGGGCTGCCTGGGAGAGCAGCCCCTTGGCTCCATCCTTATGTCCCTGCTTATCTGCACACGTGTGGGGCCACCAGGATGCAGGGCTGCTCTGGGATCACCCAAAGGACAGGCAATAGGGTCCTTGGCGAGGTTGAAATTTCACCGAATCCTGGTGCCAGTGCCTGGCAAACCTGGGTGTGGGCAAGAGCCCATCAGCTGTATGGCTCTAATCCAGACTATTCCATGAGTTGAAAGTGCTGCTGCCTGGGTCGGGGGTACACAGCGGCTCAGCAGGTTGGGGAGGGAGGCTCTGGTCTTCATATCCAGGCCCAACACAGCCCGACCTCCCCATCAGGGAAGAGGCTTGAGAGAAGAGAGAAAGCTTCAGGTAAGCGGTGGGTGGTCTCTGGTGGCCGCATCCCTGCCAGTCAGCAGAACCAGCTGGGAGCCGTTCTCCAGCCTGGGGCCAAGCAGCGCTGCGTGACGGCTGATTCCCTTCCTCTATTCCCCTGCCTCCCAAAATGGCGTGGGCACCACTGAACAGCCTGTTTGGAGCAGACACTGTCCCAGCCCACGGCCAAGCATTGCTTGGGAAGGTGTTCACCGGCTCCAGCCAGCACAGGGGAGACAGAGCTGTCTGTGGCCAGGCTGGTGCCTTGCCCTGCTCCGTTCCCTGGTGCAGGCACAGCCAGGAGATGCTGGCCTGTGATGCTATCCCAGGCTCCAGGGAGGCTGAACTTGGTGGCCTCCAAGGATCCCCTGCCCTCGGCTGCACTGGGAGGGTGGTGGGACACTTCTTGTAGTGCAGGTGCTGCTGCAAGCCCTGACCCTGGGTGTTAAGAGTGTCCCCAGCAGGGCCAGCAGCAAGGGCACCATCTGGGCTGCCACCCCTCTCCGAACGCCCCGGCTATGGGAGGTGTTTCCCCAGCCTTCCTGAGCAGACAGGGGAATAACCCAGCCAGAGAGACAAGGACCAGGCCCATCATCGCTCCTCCACCACCAGCCCACTGCTGACATCCCCCTCGTGCCTGCCTGGCCATGGAAGCTGAAAGGAAGAGTGGTTTAAGGTGCAGCCAGGTAGGAGGGAAGCGGGGAGCAGGGAGACACTCCCCCCATCACAGGTGAGCTGCACCCATCAGCAAGGGGATCTAGCTGAGCCTCTCCCAGGGACTGGTGCCCCTTCTCTGCAAGGAAGGGCCAGTAGGAAAGGTTTGTGGGCACCTTTGTGTATTTAAGAAAAAGAAATTTGGGAGGGTTAGTATCAAGCACCAGATGTGTCCATTCAGAGTCATTTTTAAAGATGCTGCGTTTTGAGAATGTATTCTTAAAGAATCTGTATTTCCGAAGTGAAGAGCAATCAGGGAAGAAATTTAACTACTCAGAATGTAAAACTATTTCAAAAGGTGACATCTTTTGCTTTTTTTACACAGCATCCGCTGTGTCCGTGTGTGTTTGTGCGTACCTGTGGGGTGGAGGCTTTCATTATGCCGAGGTTTGCACAAGCCCTCCTCATCCCACCCTTCTTTGGCCCAGGGGGCTCCTGCTGCTGCCCGGTGTCACTGCCAGAAGCCCCCCCACAGGAGTGTCTGGGGGTGGGAATAGGACATGGTTCATTCGCTGCTGCACGTCCACAAGTTCTGCCCACAAAACACGGCAAGAAACTGAACGGCTTTTCACTGTTGGGAAAGCTGCAGCCACTGCTGCCATAAAATGCTGGTGTGGTCGTAACATGAGACTCTTCCATGGGTTTCCCTCCCCATCTGGCCTGGGCGAGGCTATGTTTGACACCCTGGTTTTGAATGGCTTTGTTCAATACAGACAAAGCTATCTCCCTGTAATTGTCCTCCCTAAAAAATGTGCGTTCTCAAAGTTCATCCCGCCTGCTTCCATGGTTTTCCCTCCAAAATAATGTGGTGCCCAGGCAAGAGAAAAGCCATCAGTGAATGAAAAGATGGGTAAGAAAGGGCTTTCCACCGTGCAGCAAGCCTTCCTCAGATCCAGCGGGCCACCCACATGTGCCCACACACACCCTGAGAGGACTCTAACCCCAAATGCCCCACGCAGACGGACAAAGCGAACACAGGCCAGCCAGCTCGGGGCAATGTGCCACTGTGCTGCAGCTCCTGCCTGCTCCCGGTGACAATCACTAATGGCACATCTGCAAGGACAGCTCCTCGCGTCACCCTCGGGCCGCCTGGTGGTTCTTTGTGCCTCATGCTTTTGCCCACCCAGGGTGGTGTTTTCACTCACTGCCTTGAGGGCGTTTTCCTCTTCCTCTGCCCAGAGAGCTTTGGAGACCAATATAGAGGTGGTGGCTCTAGGACAGGCCATCTCCAGGCTCTAGGACTGGGACACCCCACGCTAGAGCATGCAAAGTGCAGAAGATGTGTCCAGCTCTTCAGGAGCAACCATCTGTCTGTCATGTGAGGGCCAGGGCTGGATCACCCCACCCTGCACGGATGGGGAGCACCCCGGGCTCACTGCCCGAGAGCTGGGCAGGGCTGGATCACACGTGTGGCTCCTTACACCTCACGCTTCTGGGAAAAATTCCCGGGGTGTCCGTGTGTCCCTGGGACCGTGGGGTGAGGGAAACACCCCTTTGACAGAGGCCTCGTGTGAAAGGCCACTTAGAGCCCCTGCGGGGGGTTTTGCCGGGCGGCAGCAGGGTTTGAAAGGCTGCTGATACCTGCACCAGTCCCTCCCCCGCAGCTCCTCTGCCCTGGCCCTTGCCCTGAACGCCCTGGGGGTTCCGGGGGCCAAGGGGCCCCTCCGATGGGTGGTGAGTCCCCTCCTGAATTGCCGGTGCCCTCCGGCCACCGGGGCAGCGGGCACCCCTCACAGAGCCTCGGGGCGGGCATTGCGGGTTCCTTTTCTCATCCCCGGGGGCAGCGGCCCCGTCGCACTCCTGTCACCGCCGCCTCCTCCCCGTTATTTACATCCGTCTTTAGCAGTCTAATTACCCGCTTTATTGCTTTCGCCCGGGGGAAGCCCGGGGACGGCGGCGCAGGGGAGGACCCTCCCCGCCAGCCCCCGCTCGGCTCCGCGCTGCCCGGGGGAGGAGGGGACGCAGAGCTCAGCCGGGGCTGCCCCCACAAACACCTGGTTTCGGCAGGATTTGGGGC
>VZTA01012685.1:352084-442682 GCA_013398855.1 Mohoua ochrocephala | reverse complement strand
CGAGGGCCGATGGCCCGGTAATGAGACCGTGTGTCCGTGTCGCTGTCAAGCCCTGCTCTACGGAGATGCCGAGAAGCCCGTGGAAACCGGAGCCAGGGCAGCAGCCCCGGGGGTAGCGGAGCCGAGGCCGACCTGTACCTGCGACAAAAAACCCTGCGGTTGCCAAAAAGCGGACGTGAATTACGCCTTTCTGCACTCAACAGGTAACGGCGCTCCCGGGGCACGCTGCTTCTCTAAAACTACCAAGAGAAAACCAGCAGTTCGGTCGGGAAATCGCCTCCGCCCGCGTTGCGCGGAGGCATGGGGGGCCCGGCGGTGCACAGCGGAGCTCTGCGCCCTCAGCCCCGGCCCCCGCCGGGCATTTCTCAAACCCGCGAAAAATCACTCAGACAACTAAAAACCCCGAAAAGAAAGACCCAAAGCAGTAAAATCCCACGTGCTGGAGCCAGCAGCTTTCTCTTTCTAAGGAGCACTGACAGCAGCGATCTTCTCTTTGAAAACCTTGAGATGTAATTACGGTTGGAGGGGAGGAGGGAGATAGAGCGCTCTCTTACTCATTTGCTTTAATTCGAGATATTTTTGCACTTCATCTTTTCTGACCTTGGAGGTAGCGTCTCCACTAGGGAGTAGATCCCAGCTCGCCGCTGACATGAGCTGGCCAGGAACTCTCCCGTTTGCTCGGCAGCCCGGGACCCCAAATTAGGGTCTTCCGCTACGGTCTGGCTTTGACCGAGCCATCGCGCTTAAACAAAAGCTTTGTGCACTCCGAGAGCCCGTGCAGCATTGCCTCAGAAAAAGGCATTAAATTATCAACAAGTCACTTGCTTAAGAGAGTCACCACGAAGGTATTTTATTGCAAGGCAAATGGCAGATTTTAGGGTGCTGCTTGTAGCATTTGTTGCTCACTGAGCTTATTTCTCCTGAGATTCGTTTTCCCTTTTTTTCTTTTTTTCCTGCTCTCACTGTCTTAAAAATTGGCCTGAAACATACTGTGGACAGAATTGTCCAATTTAGATAGGATATAAAATCGTGTTACCTCTCAGAACATTCCTTGAAACACAACCTTGCCAATTTGCTTATTAAATGAAAACAAAACCTATTGTTATTGAACACAGTATAAAGATTTCCTAAACGTAAATTGGAGAAGCCTTTGTTTTAAATCTGTGCATGTCATAAAACGAAGTTAATTTTAAAATTTCTCCATTCCCAGATCTTCTGCCGACATGCAATGGAGAAATAACTACTATGTCGTTCCTACAAGACGTTGTGGACATTTTACTTCAGTATGTGGTGAAAAGTTTTGATAGATCAACAAAAGTTATTGATTTCCATTATCCAAATGAGCTGCTCCAGGAATATAACTGGGAACTGGCAGACCAGCCACAGACTTTGGAAGAAATTTTATTGAACTGCAGAACAACTCTGAAGTATGCAATTAAAACAGGTAATAGCAATACTCATTTTCTACCCTGTATGGTCTCATCCATTGATTAAAGGTGTCATTTCAATTAAGCTTGAAACGTTAAAGATTGAAGCAGCAACTGTATTTTGTCAGCTCCAAGCAATTTCTAGCAGAGACAGAAATCGTTTTCCAAAATGATAAAACACTCCAGGCAGCTCCGTCTCTGTAGCTGTCAGTGCAGCCTCGCACACTCTTTCCGATTTAAAATTAATGCGTCTGTGCGTCGGAGTTGCCGAGTGTGCCACTGAGCAGACTTTGCACCACCTTCACCACTTTCTGCCGTTCCTTTTCATCCATTCCACGTGTGATGATGCCCCGGCCATGGCCTCTTGCTGCCTGCGGAGCGGGGGTGCGGCGGGCGCGGAGCTCGGGGCAGCCGAGAGTCCCTGCACGGGGGGCAGCAGGGACCAGCCCATTTCACAGCCGAAATCGCAGTAAACAGCCTGTAAATGCGAGCTCTGAGCGGCCATTTGCCGTGTCTCTCACTTCGCGTGCAGGACATAAAATAAAAATTGGAGAATTTAGCAGAACCGTACACAGGAACATTGAGGATTTTGTTTCAACGTTAGACTCGAGCAATAAAACCAAAGTGCGATTTGTTTTAACAATCATTTGTTGTTTTTCACTGGGGAAAGCAGGGATGGGTTGAGTCATACCTGCCTGGGATTCCCCGTTAGTCGTGCCCCGCTGCGGGCTTCGTGGAGGGAAGGCAAGCGTGGGGCTCGCCCAGGCGTGGGGCAGCGCCCGACTCCGCACCGGGGCCACCTTAAATAAACTGCGGCGGAGCGGGCAGAAAGCGGAGCCGCAATTACGGCTGTCATTGGGAAATAATAGGGAGTCCGGGGAGCTCTTAGTGGGAATTCGAATTACTGAGAAATTGCTTAAAAATAAATGCGTAGCAATTACTGAAAGAGACAAAAGGCTGATTTGTGACTAGAGGTTGAGTGGAAAACAAAAAAAACCCCAGGTTTTGAGAAGAGAACAGAACAGACCGATCCCAGTAAAGATTGTGAGGGATCTGTGTAATCCTCCTCGTTTAGAGGTGGAAATGACCATCCGCATGTTTTGATGCATGGGTCAGGTGCTGTCAAAATGTCTGTAAAATATTGGAATAAATAGTTAGATAAATTATATCCACAGGAACAAAGTCGATCAGTCCAGTGATCTATGTGATGTGTCTGGGTAGGGCATAGGAAACATGTTTGCACAGAATGATGTAGAATGTGGGAAATCAAAAATAGGGTTTCTTAGGTGATTTTCATTAATCGTTTTTTGTTATAGCCTGTTTTCACCTAACAGACCTGTTTAATTTTGTGCATCCAAAAAACACCCTTTAGAGCACGTTGCCATTTCTCTTCCTCTCTGTAAATATCGGAGGCTTTCCCATCTTGGCATTTTAAAATTTGTTTTAATTAAAATAATGTTTTTGAAGGCTGAAAAGGGGTGCTGGGGGGGTTTGTGAAATGTGGTGGCATGGCGGGGTTCAGCCCAGGGGGTGCAGAGCCGCCTGGCTTGGCTGCTGCTGCTCCTCAGCACGCTGGGGTGACAGCCCCAGCCTGGGAGGGGGTTTACGAAATGCATGGGGCTTACACCTGGAGCC
The DNA here is from genome assembly GCA_013398855.1 of Mohoua ochrocephala. Classification (NCBI taxonomy): domain Eukaryota; kingdom Metazoa; phylum Chordata; class Aves; order Passeriformes; family Acanthizidae; genus Mohoua; species Mohoua ochrocephala. Next base: position 439,620 of record VZTA01012685.1, on the reverse strand, counting down.
CTTCGGCATGTGCTTCAGAGTAAAACACTGGGATTGCCCTCAGAGGAAGGACAGTATGGTGAGGTTTCTGGCGGCAGCGTCTGCCTCCACTCCCGCCGCAGGAGCCCCTCGGACACGGCCCCTCCTGGGCAGCGTTTGGCTGCAGGGGCCCGGGAGGCTGATTGAAAAATAAATTGTATTGCATAGATTAGCCTCACAGCTGGATTCCCAGGTCCAGGGATTCGACGAGGCAGATGGCTGATTTTTCGGCCGGGGGGCAGGTGCGGGTTGCTCCCAGGTGTTGCCTGCATGCCACGGCTCGCTGGGGTGCCCGGGGAAGCCACACTTTTCTGCCCCCTTACCAGCAGAGACGGAATTCTTGCTGAGAGAACGTAAAAGGCAGTGACTGCGAACGCAGGGAGAGATGGGTGTGCAATTCGGTTACTGTGCGCTCTACAGCTGAAATTAAACAGGGAAATTGAAATATGAACGTTTAAAAATGGCTTGGAAACTCCAGAAAGGGCGCGAGGAGCCGGTTCTGGCCCAGCCTTGCTCCTGGCAGGTCCCGATGCCGGCCACGCACGCAGCGAGGCTGCAGGCACGGCCAGACTCAGTGCTGCCAGCCGTGCCTTCATCCGTCTGTCTGGCCGTGCCCAGCCCTTCTCGTCGCTTCCCCGTGGCGGCTGCGGAGGCCGTGTGTTCATGCTGGGCATGCCCGTGCCTCGAACCGGGGCAGGTGGGAGTGTGTTTGAGAGGGTGTGTGGGGCAAAGGCACGCCCTCGGTAGGGAAAGCCAAGCCCCGGGCGTCCCTGTGCTTTGTCCCTGGTTCTTGGCCATCGTTTCCCGATTTGCTGTGGGATATCCGGGAATACACTGTCTGTTGCTAAACAAACCATTAAGTAATGATCTCCTATTTTCACCTCTCCCCGCATTCTTCACCCTGTCACAGTCTCATTTCCAGTACCTCTTTGTTCAGGAGCAACCTCGACAAAAGGGTGTGTATTTCAGGCACAGGCACCCTGGTAGTGATTTTTGAGCACCCCTCACAAACTCTTCTTACCTGGCCACTGGAGCCTGTATTTTAAGCAAAGCCTCAGTTTTCCACGGCCATCTAGCCAATGGAAGAGAGCTCGCTCACGTATTGAGGTGTCACATGGACAGACAAACCCCTGCAGCTGGGGCAGGGGTCAGGCTGGGGGAGTACGTTCCCTGCCCTTCTGTGTTACAGCCGTGCTGCAGAAAGGAAGGGCATCGAGTGGAGGGGGCTGTGTCACAGGTGTGGGTGCTGGGGGCTCTCCCAGCAGCAGCAGCAGCAGCTCCTACTCCCTCTGTCCTGACATCTCTCGATGCAGCACTGCTCCCTCCACCTCGCTCGCTCCAGGGAACGGCTGCCCGACCCCCGACCCCCGTGTGCGCCCGGCCCTGTTCCTCCGGCGGCTCCCGAAGTAGGTGGTGTGCTGGGAGGTCTGCTTGAAGAAACAAGCAGTGACAACAGGGCTGTCGCCTGGGGCTGGGTATGTGGCTGACAGAACCGCTGAGACGCTGCAGCTGCAGATACAAATTCTGCTATTTCCCAGCTTTTCAGTGTGGATTTATTTCCAAACCAGGAGTTTTTGTAACCTCTTTGAGCCTTCCCGTAGCCCAGATCCACTAAAGGCTTTTAGCTCCTAATTTTCTGTTACTTTCAGGTGAAATTTGGGATCCAGCTGTGATACGGAACCTAAGGTATAGATATGGAAATCTCTTTGAAAATCCCTCCGTCAGGGGAGGTGCAGTTCTCTGCAGGCAGAGCCCCTGGAGCAGGATTTCTGAGGCTGTTGTGGTGACGGGGTGCACACGTATCTTAGGTCCACCAACCCCAGTCGGGAGTGCGAAGAGCAGGGAGCAAGATCCACTTGGTTCTGCTGGATCTCAGCATCGTTCCTCGGTGCTCAGGGGCTTTGGCTGCCTGTCTTTGGCAGCACAGACCAGGGCAAGGTGGCAGTTTCTGTCACTGAGAGGGGGGGAGCTCAGTGCAAAATGCGATCAGGCTGGATGGCAATAGCATGGGGCTGGTCTCAGGTTAAGGGCACAGGGAGGTGGAATTTGCATGTGTGTCCCCTGCCCCATATCCTCAGCTCTGGTCTGCCTGCTCAGCCTGATTACTGTGCCTTTGTGTGCTGCTGCAGGGTGGGAGCTGGGGAGCAATTCCCCGTGCTGCTCTGCCAGCCATGTGTCCACACCTGATAAGAGGCCACGGGAGACCGAAGATAAGTTTTCTCTCAGTGCTGGGTCTGCATTTCCTCAATCATTTTGCTCTATCTTTTGTTTTCTCTGATGGCAATAACAGTACATCGTCTAAGGGTCAGGACAGGTGTTTTCCAAGCAGAGGCTGCCTTCCTTTGAGTTGGATAGCATTTAAGTAATTGTGGACCATCCATAATTTGTACCAGTAATTATGCCACTTATCAGGGGCTTGCGGGAAGTAACTAGTAAAAATGGAATTTTAATTCTTCCCATGTTTAATGGCTCTAGGCACATTTTTAAGGAAAATCTCTAGGAGGATTTTAGAAAAAAAACCAGGAGCCAATTAGATTAACCAAGTAAATCGACTATCAGCTCATTGAATATAGTCCTGTGCATCATTCTGCTAGGGCAGCAGCGCTGGTTTTCAGGGCGTTTGATTAAAATCACAATTGCAAGTAGCCAGGCTATTTGTAATTGCACTCTGACAGTGAAGAAATGACAAGGACCACCACCTTCCCTGCCATCTTCGCACAATCATCGGCCATTGAGTCATGTGCAAAGCAGTCACCAAAATACTCCATTTTCTCATTTCGCCCTGTCTATTACAATCATTAGCCATTCATCACTGATGTTATATGTCCTGGCAAGCTCTTCAGATGGTGTCTCATGCGTGCCTTTCAAACCTAGTCAGGCAAAACCATATCCAGTGACAACATGTGACACACTAACGGGAGCAAACAGCTATTTTTGTGAGGCAGCAATGTGCTAATTTTCAAGGCGTATTGAAAGGATAATAGGGAATGTTGGAATTCATTATTCTGCGTTGAGTGTAATTACTCTGATTTTACTGAGTTTGGAATGAGGGAGAAGAGGAATTATCCTGCCTTTTTCAAGAAATGTATTTACTGCTGTTTGCTTTGTTTCATACCTTGAAAGCGCTTCCTTCTCTATAGAAATATGGAGGTAAATATACTGTTCAGCACTGAATAGTTTCATTCAGAGTCATCAGCCTTTTGATAACATTTTCCATATTATGCAGGGCACCCCAGATATTTTAATCAACTTTCAACTGGATTGGACATGGTTGGATTGGCGGCAGACTGGCTGACATCAGCAGCAAATACTAATATGTAAGTAGAAGATTTTTTTATTTAATATATAGATATTTAATATAGTTTCACGGTTATACTTTAAAATACTAGTTGCTGCATCTGGGTGATAGAATAATTGTATGTTAAAATTGCTGGGGAAAAAATTATCTGCTTTTTAAATGGTTACAACAGTTATTTACAGAAAGACTTTCAACATTGTCCTGTAGGCTGTCTTTTATAAAATTTCATCATACTGATATGATATTGATTTTGCTACCTCCCAAAAGCACACAAAAAATGTATACAGATTAGCATTTTGCATGCATAAATATGTAAAATGGAAAGCGTGCTAAGTGAGCAGTTGCATTCACGTAGAGGGCTTATGTGCAATCCATACCCAGAGCAGGGAAAGCCACTGCTTTCTGTAAGAAAGAGATGCAGAACTTAGAGCGTGGGGGTTTTTTCACTCTGGGATTAGGAAGCATTTTTGTACTTGCTTAGCTTCACGCACTGTCTGGTCGTTATGAATAGGACTGCTGACATGTGCCTCGGGACATGCACACGGGTTTGTGCAAGGCGAAGGGCTGCCCCTGCCCAGGTCTCTTGGATAAAGGGCAAAGCCTTGAACCTGGAAGAGGTGGGCAAGATTTTTTTTGCTGAAGTGGGTGGAAACGTATTCTTCAAGCGCTCTCCATATTTCTCCTTCTAGATATTTGATGTCAAATCAGAAGGGAGACTGTGGAAAGCATTGTGAAACAGAGCTCTACCCAGTATAAGATGGAGTATTTTGTGGGTATAATGTAATGTAATATTGGAAAAAGATGTGTTAGCGTTGTAGATGAAAGCATTAAATATGGACATTACTACATTTCAGGTTCACCTATGAAATTGCTCCAGTGTTTGTACTTTTGGAATATGTCACACTAAGGAAAATGAGAGAGATGGTTGGCTGGCCAGGGGGCTGTGGCGATGGGATATTTTCACCTGGTACATGACATTTCAAGCTTTCTCTATTTTTCAGACTGTGGTATATGACATCCCCTGTAGCTAAAGATTAAATATAATTAAATATGCATGTTTGAGAGGACACTTGCTAGTAAACACCAGTGGCCTCTTTGAGATAAAGTATTGCATGTTTATGAATTTCAGGGATGTGATTATGAGGGTCTGTTTGAGCAAATTGCACTGCATGATGAGCAGCTGTAATGGCACACGGGAAACATAATGAGAAGAGACATTTGCCTTGCAGTTTTGCTTTGCCCCCACTTTTTATGGATTACATGAAATAGAAAGACTATTGCATTAATAATGGAGGGAAGAAGCACAACAAAGCTCTCCATCACCGCAGGGGAAGTTAGAGCAAACAGGGCAAGACGTAGCATCCCTTCCAGCAGTTTTAGTGGAGTCAGTAAGACCCTGCCAGTATTAGAGCATGCTGTTAGCTTTCCATGTGAAGCTGACCTGTTTAGCTCAGTGGGGTACTTGGGTGGCCAGTTAATCTGAGTGCTTAAAGGCTTAGAAACCTGGTTCCTTCAGGGCAAGTCAATAAGGCAAAAACGTTAGTGTAGCGAAATTATTGACAAACATTAAGATTTTTTAATTTTTTTAATCATTCCACTTAGTCTTTTGGTTTATACTCTTTGTCACCTCTTCTCTCACTCTGTAATTTCATTACTCAAAAATTTTGGCCTGTCTATCTTACAAAATTGCAAAATACTGAAAGAATTACATTGGGTATAATATCTTGGCTTGTCAAAAGAGAACAGACTGTTTGCTGTTGCAGAAGGAGCCTTTCTGGAAGAGAAGTTAGTTGACCTAATGGAGAGAGAAAGAGTGCACTGTTGAGTAGAGGAAAGGCCTCACTGATAACAGCCCAGGACATTCAGCTCTCCGAGGCCACGAAGGTCAGGCAAGGCTCATCTTCAACTTCTCACATCTGAATGCACATGTCGGAAGTGGGGGGGGAATTTTATTCTGGCCCTTTCCACAGATGTAGCAAAATAGATGAGAAGAATTGACATTGCTTTTTGATGAGTTCTTACTTAAAAAGCACTGAGAGCAAAAGCTCTGACAGCTTTTACTGCGGTGCTTAGAGATCCCCCTGAAAACCTTGGCCTCCATCACAGCAGGCATCTAAACGTATATCACGAGCTCAGGACCAAAGTGAAAGCTTCTGGAAACTGAACAGTGGTGGGTTACCAACCCTGACCTGAGTCTGTACAGCTGGTCTTGGTTCCTCACCTTCCCACTGGGCTGGTCAGGGACCTGCAGGGTGAGAGAAGAGCAATAGTAATGCTGTCCAGCCAGCCCTGGAGGGCAGAGCTGGGCATGGCAGCAGGCTGGGTGAAAAGCTCAATGCGTGTGCCAGATCTGCCCGAATCTGGCAAACTCAGGTAGAGATGGTGTGAGTCAGGAAAGGTATGTGCCTCAGGAGGAACTGCTGGGGCTGCGAAAGGTGCTGCCTGGCATGGGGCGTTGCTGGTGTGCCAGGGCTCACTTCATCAAGCTGAAACCTGCGTGGGGACGGGCTCTCTGGCAGGCATGTACCTGCGCTGGCATTTGCAGGGCTGCCCCCTCTCATTCTTTCTTTCTCTGCAATTTCTGGTTTGTGCAAAGTACGTCTTTGTTAATTACTCTCTCAAGGCAGAAATACTCAGTGTGCACGTTCTGCTTTTTTACAAAATAATCAAAAGAATTTCTGTGCTGTCTTCTCACTTCAATCTGTCATGGCTTTAGCTGAAGACCTTACTATTGCAGAGAAGAGGTTCTTTCTCTCTGCATTCTCTGGAATGAAATGTACGGTATCAATACATGTAAAGCATGAAAGTCTGATTATTTTCTCCAGATTCTGTAGGTGCGTTTTGTTAGCTGTAGTTAACTGCAGATGTGAACAGAACTACAAAATTAAAAGCAGAATGCAGGCTTATTAATAAACTTGAGGTTAAATTACTGAGTAATAAATACTAATAGGAAAGCCTGGTATTGAAGAAACTTAACTTTTCAGTCTTGATTCTTTTGACACTGAGCCAATGACTTTGGACAAGATAGGCCAAATTACTTCAACTTAGTTCACTCACCTAAATCATCAGTAGCAGCTGTTGCATGACATCTGCATTTTTTAGGGACAGGTACCTGAGCATTTCCTCTTAATCTCTTCATTTCTTGTTTTGTCCTTTCTGAAGACAGGTGTAGAAATACATTCATATCTCTCAAGATAGTTGAAAGGAGAAGAAAAAGTCCGATCTGTGCATTGCTGTATGCCAGCATTGCCATTCTTCTGTGGCATTTTCCCTTGGATTCACAGGAGGGCCAGTGAGGTCAGGGAAAGCCCAGAGCAGGGCAGCCTCACTGCAAGAGCAGAGCTAGGATACTGATTAGAAATGAAGGGCACAGCCTGTGTGGGCTGTGGAATGGTGTATATATCTCCAGTGAGATTAGAGCAAATCTTACAAAAGTCAAAACAATGTTAAATTTGCCAGCACAGATACCCAAGAGTGCTTCCTTCATCTTCTCAAAGGGTGGATTTTATCTTATCTCACTTTGGCCGTCCAAGCATTGGGTGTCTGTCCTGGACTAGTTACAGCAGCTCCCGTATATTCGAGGGAGAGGGGCAGATGCACCTGCAGGGCAAGTTTCACCTACCACAAACAGCTGCCATGGAATGAGCTGAACCATCCTCTGGAGGTGCACATCTTGTGCTCTTCACTCCATTTTTAGATGGATGAATGTTGCAATAGTTGAACTCTACCTTAGCGGCAAGCGGCATTTTGACCTGTTCATTTAAAATCTTTGCTTTATATAAATATTTGTGCATAAACATCAATATATAATCAATCACACAGGATAAACCTGATGAATTTCATGTATACATGTCTGTCCGTGTGTGTGTGTGTGCATAAAAAGGTAAACGTTCTCAGCCTCTGCCTCAGGTACTGCATTATATTCCCATAGTGCTCATGCAGCATTAATGTAAAGCCAAACATTGTTCCACTGTAGACACAGAGACTGTAAAAATCTCAGAGAGGAAAAACAGACCACTGCAGAGCTGTCGATCTGATACCCATCTTGAAGTGGGTAAAATACCCATCTTGAAATGGCTGTTTTAAGTCAGTGTGGGCCAGTGATTTTAAGGCAAGTATTAGGGACATTTAACCTTTTCCCCTTGTTCCCATCAAAGGACAATTAAAATTAAAAGTGTTTGTTAGAACGACCCTTTTCCCTTTCTCTTCCCTCCTCCCACTCCAGTTATGCAGAAGATAGTGGCTGTTGGGTCTCAGTGGGTGGGTTTGCTCAAAGCTGGGGCATGGAATACCACCCTGATTTAGGAGGGGAGAGCAAAATTAGGTGGCACTTGGAAATCCCTTAGGAAGTTGCCTTGTGGGGGCATCTGCTTAGGAGGTGGAATAGAGTGGGGATTATGTGTTGATGGAATATGGAAAGCTAAGACTGGGGACTGAAGGAAAGATGGTAGCTAGATCGAGGGTGAAAGGAAGCCCCAGTCATTTCTGCAGTGGTACTTTTTGCATAAGTTGTTATTTGTGTGTAGTAGATCCTGTTATTACACAGCCCAGTTGTGAGGAGCATCAGGAAGAAGAATCTGTGTTTCTGCCACGAGGCAGAGACATTCTCATTACAGTTAGAAAAACTATAGCAAGACTTGTTTGTTCTGAAATGATATTACAATGAATAGAAAAAGTAACAGTATATTACTGTGGACTCCAGGTGGTGCCATATCTAACATGTATGCTATGTTGATTGCACGTTTCAAGATGTTCCCAGAAGTTAAAGAAAAAGGAATGGCAGCTATTCCCAGACTGGTTGCCTTCACATCAGAACATGTATGTGTTTCTGTTTCTTCCTATCTGTTACATCTGCTTGTATGAATTTATGATGAAGAAAATAGCTGAACAGGAATTTGTCAACTGTCTTCATTTCTGTTATTCCTTCACTGGGAATAAAAACATGGGAAGAGGCTGGCTTTTTGATATACAGAGGGATGACCTCTGCACTCGTCTGTGGCTGAAATCCAGGGGGAGCAGTCTTTACAAACCACTGCCATTTCTTTTCTCTCACTTGTGTCCATATAAGTGTTGATGTGAGTGGTAAGGACCACATCAAACGAGGAGAGCTCGTCATTGGGCTTCAGCACTCTCTGCCGGTAATGTCATTTGTTTGGGTCACTCTGGGGCAACGGAAAACCCTTTCGAGTCAAAATCTTTCCATCTGAAACCAATCCTGCTGTTAGTTAATGAGAAGGTGATAACATACATGAAGACAGTCGTATGGCAATGCTTTGTGTGTGTACAGCAGAGCAGCTGCAATATTTGTTGGGCATCTGGGCTTCACTGTGAGTTTCTGCCTGTGAGCAAAAGCTTCAGCACATGGGGGTTCATCACAGGCACTGCTGGGACCTGGCAGTGCCAGAGGTGAGGGGAGGTGGGCACAAGAGATGCAGGGGTAGTCCTCGTGAGAGAGTTCTTTGCTCTTTGTACAATCCTACAGAAGTCTCTGTTGTGGGGCTTGTTTTTGGCTTTATGACCATTTAAAACTCCTTGCAGCTTAGAGTGGAGAATGTGGGCACAGGAGGGAAGGAAAGAGGAGGAAGGGTTATCCCCAGAAGGGGCTGTGAGCTGTTTTCAGGCTTCATTGTCCGCTTCTAGATTTCTCTCCAGCTGTGTGGGCTCAGCCAGAAAGGGCTCATTCGTGGCCGAGGCTCAGCAGGATACTGTCCATGTTAGGTAACAATGTCCTCCTGGTGCCTTTTCTGACTTACCATAGAATGTGTTTCCATTCTATGCAAGTATGAAGAAAAAAATACCCTAAAAATTCATCAGAAAAGTGCAGGAGGCAATCTCTCTGAGGATGCCTTTCATAGCAGTAGGATGGGAAGAGGTGCGATACACAGCTGTGGGCTCCATGTTGCAGAGTAATTGACCCCATAGCAGTTAAAGAGGACAGTCTACAGATGAGTAGCAACTTTCCAAAGCAGGATGTACTGCTAGAGATACGTTATTTATATGGAAGTTACAAGCCTAACTCTTGCAAATGAGGTTCAGCATGATTATTTAAAGTAACAAATCCTATTAATCATTAGAGAATTTCATTGTTTTCATAGCGATGGAGTGTTAAACAATGACCCAAATTGTGCTATCAGTCTCAGAATAATGAAATGAGCTTTAGTAATTGTGTTTTCATGCCAGGGAAGAAGCAGTTCCCTTAGCAAATTAAACATTCAAAAATCAAATATACTAGCGAATTCATAGGACGGCATCTGAAATCCATCACATTTTAAAAGTATCTTGAAATTGTAGTTTTGTCCCTTCCTCAATCAAGCTTTTTATAAAGTATGTTCTCATCTTCTAGAGAAGTCAAGAAACCACACTATGTGAAGGCAGGACCCTTTAACCCTTAGTTGCCCAAAGGATATGGGATCACGGTTTAACCCTCAAAACAGCAGAAGCTGTTACAGGAATTACGGAGTCTTAGAAGTACAATTCTTTTTAAGATAGCAAGTGTCATGCAGGACCTGAACAGACACTTAAGATATGCAAATGTCATTTGTCTCATTTATCACATCATGCTGATGATTTATCACATCATGCTACTTTTAGACTCCTCAGCCTGACTGAGGTTTTTCCCTGCCACAGTCGGATGCTCTTGTAAGACAATGGCCATGGAAGAAGCAGACTGTAGAATCATAGAGTCATAGAACACCCTGAGTTGGAAGGGACCCATCAGGATCATCAAGTCCAGCTCCTGACCCTGTGCAGGACACCCCAAGAATCACACCATGTGCCTGAGAGCGTTGTCCAAATGCTTCTTGAACTCTGTCAGGCTTGGTGCTTCCCTGGAGAGCCTGTTACAATGCTCATCCACTTTCTGGGTGAAGAACCTTTTCCAGATATCCGACTTAAGCCTCCCTTCACTCAGCTTTGTGCCTTCCCTTGTGTCCTGTCACTGGTCACAAGAGTGAAGAGATCGGTACCTGGCCCTCTACCTCCCCTGATGAAGTTGTTGAAGGTCACAATGAGGTCTCTCCTCAGTCTCCTCTTCTCCAGGCTGAGCAAACCAAGTGACCTCAGCCGCTCCTCATACAGCTTCCCCTCCAGACCGTCCACCATCCTCGGGGGCCTTCTTTGGACACTCTCTAACAGCTCAGTGTCTTTTTTGTATTGTAGCACCCAGAACCGCACATAAAGTCCAAGGAGGGGTCACCCCAGTGCAGAGCAGAGCGGGACAATCCCCTCCCTTGCCCGGCTGGCGATGCTGTGCCTGATGCCCCCCAGGACACGCTTGGCCCTCCTGGCTGCCAGGGCACTGCTGGCTCATGTTCAACTTGCCATGGACCAGGACCCCCAGGTCCCTTTCCATGGCACTGCTCTACAGTCCCCAGTCTATGCACACAACCAGGGTTGCCCCATCCCAGGAGCAGAGTCTGGCACTTGCCCTTGTCAAACTTCATAGGGTTGGGGATTGCCCAGCCCTCTGAGTTATTGAGGTCTCTCTGTAGCGCCTCTCTGACCTCGAGGGAGTCAACAGCTCCTCCCAGTTTAGTGTCATCAGCAAACTTACCTAGTATCCCTTCCAGTCCTGGGTCCAAGTCATTAATGAAGCTGTTGAAGAGCACAGGGCAGAGGATGGAGTCCTGTGGGACCCCGCTAATGACAGGTCACCAGCCTGATGTCACCCCATTCACTGTAATCCTTTGTGCCCACCCTGTGATCCAGTTGCTCACCCATCGTGTAACACGGTTATCCAGCTGTGAGCTGGACGCTTTGTCCAGAAGGACACTGTGAGAGACAGTATCAAAAGCTTTGCTGAAGTCCAAAAAGGTTACATCTAACTGGCTTTCCTAGACCAGCATTACTGTGTTACCCTTCTACCCTGTAGAAGGAAATGAGGTTTGACAAGCAGGACTTGGTCCTCATGAAGTCATGCTGGCTGTGACCAATTACTGTGTTGTCCTCCACAGGTGTTGTGTTTCAGTACTTCCCAGAATAATCTTTTCTGTGAATTTACCAGGTACTGAAGTGAAACTAATAGGCCTGTAGTTTCTAGGATCCTCCTTCTTGAAAATTGGGATGATGTTCCCCAGCTTCCAGTCAGCTGCAACCTCTCTGGATTCCCAAGACCACTCAAAAATCAGTGAGAGAGGCTTTGTGACTACTTCAGCCAGCTCTTTGAGAATTCAGGCCCAATAGATTTGTAGGGATCCAGCTGGAGCAGCAGATCTGTGGTATCATTTCCCCATGCTCTGCACGCATGGTGTGATAGTAGACAAAGCTTAAAGTAACTGTATATATTTAGAAACTCGGAGATTTTGATTTTGAAATTTCCAGTCAGATGCAAAGATTTCAATATCAGCAATTCTCAGCCAAGAATTTCAGCATCCCAGATGAGACTGTTTTCATTACTACCAGTCTAGAGCTTTCTTCACTATAAATGAATGAAGTTGTGTCACAGTTGCCACCACTACTACTGTAATCAGAATCTGGACTCAGTCTGATGCCATGATAGGTTCAGCTGCCAGCAGGGGAGAAGGGAAGGGAGGAGTAATTCACAGCTTTTAAGTAATTGCTTCCCTAATTTAGGAGTGCATCGTGTTCCAAAATTAGGAGCCTCACTCTCTGCACAACCAGTGAAGAGAAGCACCTCTGGAGGAAAAACTCAGAGCATCCAAATTAGGAACCTAAATATTCCTTAATTTAAATGTTCTAAATCACCTTTGGGAGGGATTTGCCTACTTCTGTGCACTGACCATAAAGAGCCTCCTCACACACGCAACCTACATTTGGTGCCTAAAATAGGTTATATGACTATTCCAACTGTGCACGTTCCCAGCCAGCAAATCTTCCCCGAGCCACAACTTAGCACACTCCACTTCTGTTTGTTTCTGTTTCACCAGTGATGGTGAAGTACCCTGAAACTACTTGGGTCAGTCTTCCACAGGTTTAATTTCACTGAGATGCACTCGGGATTTAGTTCAGTCCTCTGTATTCATCAGGACATCATCAGTCTTCTTTCATTTGCACTGGTGCAGGAGCCGTGATGTCCTTCAGGGCAGCTGTTCTGGACTGCACATGACGCAAGAGACCTTGACTCAGAGGGGAAAAAGTGATGGATGCCAGTTCTAAAAACCTATTTCAGTCTATCATTTCAAACACGATGAAAAATCTGAAGTGAAGGCTTCCTCCTGTGTTCCAGCATATCAGCTTTAGGCTGCTGTAATTGTTCAGAGGAGTCCATCCCTTTTTCCGCATGGAGAAAGCTGCTGAAAGGGATAGCTGCCTTCTCAGAATATTTCAGTTGTTCCATTTGTCTATGAGGCAAGACCTGTTAAAATTTAAGCCATTCTCTGTTGTGATTTTGACCTGCCCAACCAGCACTGTCTTAAAGAGTATCCAGTAGTAGCTGGGAATAGTATGGAGCAGGGATTACACCTAGCAGGCTAAAGGACAGAGTCATGCTGCCCTGAGGAGGAAAAGTGTGCAGAGGAGAAGTTTAGCTGTAGAGAGGGTTCAAGTCACAAAACGAGGTGGGTTCAAGTCACAAAACAGCTTTTTTGCCTTTTAATTGATTGTAGGAAAATAGCTTAAAGAGACTTGCAGAATTTCTGTGGGCTTGATTAATTAGGGACTGTGTGGGCTTAGTCCACAGTTCAGAGAATGAAAAAAGAATGAAAATTGGAAAGACGTAGAAATTTTTTCATCGTCTCTGTTCTCCAACTCGGCAAGACTGTTCTCACGTAGTCCACAACAGCTTTCTTACTTTCCCCCTCGTCTAGAAGCCCCCTAAGAAGGAACATCTTGTCAGGTGCTCAGCAAGGGTGTAGCAACACTGTTCCTTATCATAGATTTGGAAAAGAAAATGCAGAGTAAGAACTGGCAGGTGATTGAGTGTGATCTGACAGTAAGGGACCTCTTCACCCAGTTAAGAGACCACAGAGGACACAGAAGAGGCTCTCCTTGCCTCTGGCATCTCCCCATCTGCACTGCTCTTGTCTTGAAGTAGCCGCCGGTGAAGACTTCACTAGGAGTGCAGCTCTGGCATGTACCAACTGGTGCCTGCTCTCCAGGTATCAGCGTTGTAGACAGCTGGACACACTTGGAGGGACCTCATCCTCTGGGTGAACACTGGGAGAGGTGTCCTGTCTGGGGAGGTGGGGAAGCACCCTCCCAGCAACAGTGCACTCGGCATCCACACAGCAGCTAGATGAGGGGAGGCAGTTAGCAATAAATCTCCTCTTCAGCTTCTTGCGTGCTGCTTTCCCCTTGTGGATAAGCCCCATTAGTTGCAGGGGATGTGTCAAACGATTCCAGTATCTGTGGGAGAAGAGTGGCTTTGGGAAGTTTTTATCTGAAGTTTCAGAAACCTGCTATGAAGGTGTTGATGCAGAAGGAAATTAAAAAGTGACTTCCATGTCTGTAGCTTGCTAGACCATTTCACACAGGCTATGGAAGATTTTGGATTGGTTTCTGTGTAGAATGAATGAAAATCTGATCTCTAGTCTACCACTTCCATGACACGTAATAGTGTTGCCCTCTGTCCCTGCAACTTAAGAGACGCTTTGCAGAGCTGCCCCCTGCCAGAAGCAGTTCAGGGGGTGTTGTGTGTGGTGCTACATCCAGAGATAGATTTGAGGAGCCTGGAAGTCCTGTTTTCTATTTGGTAGCATAGATTACAAAGCTGTAAGTTACACTCTGGGCATACAGAGTAAGTAGGAATTAGATTTGTTTCCACCTAAGGAAACTTAAAATGAAACTGATAGATTCACACATTTTTTTCTTTGCATTACTTATTGCATAATAACTAGAAAATTATTTTTTATGGTATTTGAAGCCGGGGGAAACAGTGAAAATTTGGTCTTATTTGAGGAACAACTTAAATCACGTAGCACCATTCAAATCAAAGTAAAACCATTTTCCAGAAAAGTAGTGCTCCAGGGCAATCTGTCCTTAAGGAGAAATTCATCATCTGGTCAATGTCTTGTGGCTTTTACACTGCCACAGTATCCTCCTGAACTCAGTGCAACATTTCTTACCGCATACAACGCTGCAAAACTCTCTGCGCTGGAAAAAACCAAATGAGTCTTGACGATTAGAAAAACAGCATGAAGTTGTGTGTTTCAAAAATGCTGAAGATGTACATACTAGTATGTTCAGAAAAATTAATACCCTCATTTCTCTCCTGATACTAACAAATAACTCTAAAAACTGAATAGCAGTAGGTAAATGAAACCACAGCAAATATATCTCTCATTACCGGGTATTTAAAATTTGGGTAGGACACAGTATGCTCTCGCTGTAGGTAATTGAAGGAGAAGCTGCAGCTTGAAATTAGATGATAAAGATAGAATTCATGTTGCTTAACGTTAGTCACCTAAAGTGTATACATTTAATCTGAGTTAGTGATACACTTTTTACAGCCAATAAAAAAGAGCAAGATCTGCAGAAGACAACTCATTTTAAGTCTAAAACAGGTGCCAAAGCCTTAGAGATGTAGTGCCTTCTGGAGGTACGTTTTCTTCCCCACTTTTGAGGGAGCCCAAACAGCAAGCCTGGACCAGCCACATGTTTTTAAATTATTAAGAGGGAAGCAGCCCGGCCTACGCATCCAGGGATTCCACAATGCTTAAAGCCCAGGAGAGGTGAAGAGGAAAGTGTGTTCACCTTCTTTGCTGGTGAATAGATGATGGGGTGAGGCTGGGGGTCCAGCTCTGCTGGGCACCGGGCTGCCAGTGACAGACCTCAGGGGAGGTTCAGCTGCAGGACAGCTTGGCTTGCTCAGCATTTGGGAGCTGGTTACTGATAAGCCACCTCCACAAAGCTCATGTCACTCTGGATTTATGTAAGCAAGGAGAAACAGCAATCTGAAAAAACAGCCATGCCCTATGGGGCTCATGGCATTAGGATGGTTTTTCCTGACAGCTTCAACCATGCCAGATGATGAGCAAGTAATTTAGCAAGCTATAAAAATAGAAGCCTCTGTATATTGAAGCACTTTAGATAACAATGCCGTACTTTTCAGCATCATAACATTTTTAATTATTCTAATTCTTTCATTTTTCAGAGGGCCTATTCATTGTTGCACCTGTAATACATTTACACTGTGTCTACCTTACAAAGCTAACCATGTAAAAATGGCTATCTGGGGAACAAACCTATACCTAACAGCATTTGAAATTTTAGATAAAGGGAAAATTCCCTTGGCTAAGAATCACCTTTTTTTTTCTCTGGCCATTAGTATGCTCTTAGTCACAAACATCCATACCTTCTGCTTCGCCGCTGAATTTTACCGCCTTTCTTTCCATAGGGAAATTAGGTTCCTCTCTATTGGGGGTGTATTTGCAGTCTTCCATGCACCCTTTGCGGTGCATGAAGAGAGGGAAGGAGGAAGACAGGAAGCTGAAGTGACAGCCCGTTCCCACCTCCTCCTCTCTCTGGCAAGCCCAGGACAGTGGTGAAACTCCAGACCTTCCAGCGTCTCCAAGCCTGGCTTTTCCTTCAGGACTGGCAGCAGGCAGTCTGTGCCTGTCCTCCCTTTGTTCCCTGGTTCTCCCACCATAGGACTTCAGATCCACATAACTCTTACACAGCTGTGTTGTGAAAGATGGTGTTCAAGCCCCCTTCTCGGTGTGGCTGAAAAGTCTGTAGCCCTGGTATTTGCAAAGGGGTCACATTTAATGTCCTTCCTTGTTAGCCCAGTTAAATCATCTGTAAATAGTTCTGTCTGATCACGTTTATTTCTGCAAACCTTTTCATCTCTTTGACCTTTATAGTTTTCTGTGTTTACCATTATATTACACAGGCAACCAAATTTTCAGCACCACCATGGGAATATTAAACCAAAGTTTAATATTTATCGTTGCGAAAGTTTTCTTTGCTCCTACAACTATATTTTTTTCTATTTTGCTTTCATCCTGGGTCTTTCAGAGCCTCTCGAGCACTTGGAGTAATTCCTGTGGTGTCACCCTAAAACATGAAAACATAACAGCAGTCATGTATCTGTGACTCTATACGCAGATTGAGCCATTTCATAGTCAGAGTTTGCTTAGAAATTGTAATTGCTTTTGCCCTTCTGTGCACAGACTTCTGTATTTCTTCCCAATTTATCCCTAAACCAGTTTTGGTTCCTGACCACTGAATTCCCTCCAGTCTGTAAAAAGCCTTCAGGCAGCTGAGCTATCAGCAGTACATTCATTTTTTTTCCCCAGCGCTCTTTTAGCAGTGCCATGAGACTTCTTAGCAAGGCAGCTGAGCTTGGCCATATTCCAGTAGATGCCTTTGAGCACATGGGCTTAATTTTCTTCCTCATAGTAGACCATTTAAATCTGTCTTTTTTCTTTTTAAGGCACTTTGAATAGTTCGGTTTTCTAGTAGAAAAACAAATTGCAACAGTAAATCTTTTTTAACTAGTGTGGAGTAAGGAGCAAAATTAATGTAATGTCATTGACTCAAACCCCAGTGAAATAAATCTGTGATTCTTCTCTCCTAAATCTCTACCTGCATTTATATATTTACACTGCCCAGTATGTGCACATCAGTTTGTGTAATACATGAATAAAAAACAGATTAATTTTTTTTAAGTATATGAATTCAATTCTATCTTCATATAGCATATCAGTGAACTGTCATTATGCTGGCAATATTTTTGCTCTGTTTTCAATTTTTACAAAGTTCCAAGATACTTTCGTAAACTTGGGAATTTTTTACAAGCCTCCTCCTGCCAATAGCCATTTCATGGCCTCTTCTTCTCCCCACTCTCACAAAGTTGCACTGCTGCCCCATAGGGCTCAGGGAGGCCCACAGGGCTGGGAACAGACTTTTTTATCTTTGATGCTTAGAGGTTTGTGGATTGGTCACAATCCAAGCCTTCATCTACAGTGCATTTGTGCTGGAGAAAAGTCCACTGAATTTAGTGAAGCTGATGAAACTCATGGAAATGCATGTGTTCAGAAATTCAGTTTTGTGAAGTAAATAACGTGCCATGAAAAATGTCAGTGTGATGGCTGAGCTGTGATGTTCAGCGTGTAAATACTTCCTAGCACCTTGTGACTCCCAGCTAGAAAACAGCAGAGCAAACTCCCTCTCTGAGATGAACATACCAGTGGCCAGTGGCTTTAATGGGCTGGACAGTGCCAGGGTGTTAAATACCTGCGGTGTCCAGAGCACTGGTGGCTGCAGGTGCTGTACACTTCCCATTCTCACGGAATGGGATATCACAGGACTTTGTTCAGAGAGAAGGGGGAGAAGCTTCTTTGAGGTCGTTCAGCACCCACTCCAAACCAGCACCCCTTACGCTGGATGGATCCTTGCTTGGAGGTGCCTGTTTCCCCCAGAATGCAGAGGAAGCCTGCTTGGTGATGTCAGCTTGGTTAGGCTAGCTGCAAGGAACCCAGTCTAGGACAGCAGGACACCTAAGCACAGGCACAAATCCCCTGTAGCTCATCTAAGTGATGAATATGCGTTTCATTTATCATCACTTTATGCGAGAGTCAGTCCAATGTGTGCATGTTTACCTTTCAGAGCGTGCTTAGTTCAGGGACTGGGGTGGTTTGCTGTACTAGGGCTTCAAAGACTGATTTTACATCTAGGCAACGTGTTCAGTGGCTGCTCAATACACATTGTTGGTACCCTGCAGCCATATCCCACAGGGAAAAGCTGCACCAACCTAATGCATTTAAAAAATAAATGTAGTATGAAAAATATTTACCTGAGGAAGTATTTTCAAATTGTCCATATATCATCAGTGAAACATGACTCAAGAGCAGTCTAAACTTCTTCAAAAGGTCTGACTGTTGAAAAAGTCAGCAGACATCATGAAAACTTCAAGAATTTCAGCCAAAATTATGAGATACAGGCATATAAACCCAGGAATTTCTACTGGAAACTCTTTAACCACAGCAATCTTAACCATAGCGGTCAAGACTCAATGAAAACTACTCCCTGAGCAATTTTTTTAAAACACAGAGGTTTTTCACTTCTTAAGTTGGACGTACATGTTGCAGTTCTTCTACTCTGCTTCCTCTTTCATTGAGTTGGCCTGTAATTTTCAAAGTGTTCATTATGTGTAGAGCCCTTCAGTACGCAGTGGATCGGTGCCCTCATGGCCTGTGAGTGAAGCCCATGTGTGTAATTGTTGTGCCAGTCTCTTGCCCTTACAGCTCTCTGCTGCTTGCAAATACTCCCTTGATGAAGCAATAGTGATTACTTTTCTCCTTTGAGATCTTCTGCAAACTAGGTCTTCCTTTCTTCTTTAATACTCTGGACACTTAAAAAGCCTTGTTAGATTTTTATCTTCTGGATCTTTTTTATAGTGTTACGTCCTAAGCTAATGGTACTGCAGTATACCTAAAGAATTTCCATTTTTTTAATGTTTAATAATCTGTAGTTAAAATTACTTTGAACAATGTTGTTAACAGCTGGGTTTGAGTTAATACAAAATCAGATTCTTGGGGCTATAATTTGATATAAAACTGTTTCATTATCATAATCACTGGGATTTAATTTAGAATTGTAAACCAATACTGGCTCGGGAGTTAAGTCTTATGAGCGAGAGAAAATTAGGCTGACTTGCACTCCAATATGTAACTTCCACATTTTATTTTGTACATACAGATTAAGTAATAGTCTTACTATAATAATAATAATAATAACCCTATTCTGATCTTAAACTTCAGTAGTTCTGTTCATTAGTAGGAGTTATTACTGGCTTTCACTGGCATGAGATCACAATTGGGCTTCCTATCTTAATTTCTCTCAGTGTATTATTTGGGCAGAAGATATATTGTAGCACATGACTCTGGACATCACAAACTAAATGAATTCTCTAGGGAAGACTATTTTGTTTCAGTAAATCAAGCTCATAGCTGAATATGTACAAGCAATAGAAGCTGCAGGTATGCATCAGGGTCCAGCATCAACCACAACTGAGCGTGTAATATTCCAGGAGTAAACCCAGATTAGAGTGATGGCTGTTTCTCCAGTTGATGGTAGTGACTGGCTTTGAAGCCTCAAATTACAGTGATCAATTTCCAAAAGGGCTCTGAATGGAATTACTGCCTTGTGGGACTTCTTGCTGAAGGGCTTGCAAGAGGGTAGTGTTTTATATTAAATTAGATAAGAAATAATAAAACCAATAAATAATAATAAATGTATTTTTTCAGAGTCACTTTTCTGTGAAGAAAGGAGCTGCGGCCTTGGGTATTGGTACAGATAGTGTGATTTTGATTAGATGTGATGAAAGGTAAGTAAAGATGTCAAATACAGCTCTTTTTGTGGTGCATAAGAGAGGATCACCAGGTGCTCAGCTCAGAGAGAGCATGTAGGATCTGGTCAGCAGTTGGTATAATTTGTCACAGCGCTGTCATCTTCAGCAGCTTTACACTGATTTATCCCACTTGAGGAACTGTCTCTGTTAGTAGCTTCTTTATGGGTCCATTTTTGGAGTTCATAAAAATCTTAAAAGTTCCTTTCCTCAGAGGTTTCTGATTTTTTTTTTTCTTTCATTCTTATGTGAAATGGGATCTCAAACTAATACCATTCCTTACATTTTGTGCTAAGAAACCAGGAGGAAGCTTGTTTTGGTCAAATCAGACTCTCACATTTTGAGCCATTAAAATGAGCTGAAGTGGGCCTTTTATAGGAATAAAATATTTAGGAGCATTTGCTAATGTAATTCTGTTACTTCGTCCCCCCCCATGTCTCTCAGCTGGATTACATTTCCTTCAGTGCCCTTGATAGGATGTGAAGAGAAGGATCTTGGCAGCATTGTGAGAAGCACAGGCTAAGGAGGATGATGGTCCCTGGAAACCAACAGCACAGGAGGCAACTAATCTGCAGGTCACATAGGCTCTGAAAAGGGGTGGTAGATAACATCTTGCTTAACTCGCCCAACTAAAAGGTTCTGATTCTCTACGAAAACCCATTTTGAGAAAGCAAAAGTATATTAACAAAATCAGCATGTTCTGATAAAAATTTTCAGTTTTAGGGAAAACACTTTCTATGGGACAAAAATTAATAGAACAGTTCTTATTGATTCTTCTGAGAGTCTTTTCAATAGAAAATGCTATTTGAGTCCCTCATTGTTACAAGGTATTGAATTAATTATGTCTCTAGCAGAAATGGAAGGTTTTGCTGCTATCAGAATACTCTGCTCCCACATTAAAAAACAAGCATCAAGTAAGCAATTTACAGTGCTAATCACAGTGCCTGCGTATTGACTTATGGTCTTATTATCTCTTTATTAACAAAAGACTGAACTCACCTTGAAGAGGATTTAATGACGTCAAAACAACCAATACACATCAAAATAAATCCCCAGTTGTTTCTATTCACTAAAGATGGATGTGGATCAATGAAGTCGTGTCTTCCTTTTCTTCTTGTGCAAATCCAGCGTGATGATTTTCTCTGAACACCGTGGTTAGCCTGCCCACGCTGAAGTAAACAGAAGGATTACTGCGTGTCTCACAGACACCACAGGGGCAGAGCAAATTGTTTGCACAGGGTGGGGGCTGGTGTGGTTGAGAAGACCCTCTGTGAAGATGTGAGCCTGTGGAAGGGTGAAGGAGCACCTTGATACCTTTTTGATGTTTTCAGTATGACCAAGCATACTTCCTAGTGGCTCTTTCCCATTCTGACCCACACCTGCCAAGTTTGCCTGGTTTAGCTGGTACACCTTGACATTGCTTGGGTATTGCACTCTCCTGGCCGTGAATTCCTGCATCTACTTGATGTGACCAGGGGCTGGATAATCATTTGCTTTGATAAAAAAATTTGGGCAGTGAAAGCATCTGCCCAGTTCTGTGTATGTTTCTATGCATAAGCTCACTAAATCAGAAACTGTTAAAGACCAACATCTAAATTACGTTTTGAGGAGGAACTCATTGCCCTCCTTTGACATGGTTTTATTTTCTTTATTCCTCTAATGATCCCAGGAACATTTCTTGAGGATAAGATTACTACTGCTTTTCTCTGAACATGTACATGTCTTGGGGGAACTCACAAGGAGCTGAATACTCCTTAGACCTTCCTTGCACTTCTGCAAGAAAAATCAGGGCCAATTTTTAGATTTGTAGAGCTTTTTATTTTTAGTTTTTCTTTCAGTATTTAAGTGTTTTGAATATGCGGGAGAGATTTTGCCAAAAAAGTCAGCAGTACAAACCCATTTCTACTGAAATTAATACCATCTTATTGTAAGCTATGTAAGGATGAAAACTTAAAAAACCAACAGCATCTTATTACAGTAAATTAATAATTAAAAAAAAGGACATGCATCCAAATGCCATGAAAAGAGTTTAAGCGTTTTTATGCAAAATGAAACTAAAACTAATGGGTTTATTAGTTTCCATATGACTTCATTTTGAGCTTTAATAAAGGTTGTTCTGTTTTTATAGCAGCAGGAGGTGAGGGCCTAGTGAAAGAAAAAAATCTGAAAAAGTCTTTAAAATTTTATATCAGTCTAAATGTACAACATTCAAAGCCAGTAAAGACTTTATTTCTGTAACATGGGAATCTATCACGTTTGTATTGCTGGTATTCATGCTGCCTCTTCTTTTATAGATTTGCTTGTGTCTAAAGCAAAGAGAACCTTAGTCTCAATATTCAGTATCAGCACTGTTTTATGTTGCACCTAGTTAACTTACAGGATTTCCTAAATTAGCCTTCAAGCCTTACACAACTGAGTCTGAATCTGAAGTAGGTGGCTCATACCAGAGGTGTTGCAAATACAGTCTGAGAGCCTGACAGTGAATGTAGCGAGTCTAGACTGGCAGCTTCTCACACCCTGCTTCAAGCACATGCACACGTTATTCACTAAACCGTGGAAAAGTCACCCTGAAACGAGTTCATCCCTCGGAAGGGAACGCAGAGACAACTGCTGACAGCACAGCTGAGTTGCACTGCTCAAGGCCATGCGGCTCGGCTGGCATTTTCTGCGCCTGCTGAGAGAGGACCGTGGCTTTTAGCACCCAGCAAACTTCTTGGGAGGCTGGGCTGAGCCTCTCCCTGGGAGCCTGAAGCTCATTCCCAGGACTGTAACTGCAGACAGGACCAAGAGGCTCCAAGGAGCAGCATCAGTCTTTAATGGGGAGGCCATGAGATACTTTCTCTCAGTTACCATCACCATGTTGATGCAAATATATTGACTAAATAATTAGGGTAAAAACTCAGACTAATGGACAGAGTCTTTCTGTGCTCTTCAGTGCAGCATAACTCTTGGGCAAAAAAGTCACTTTGCTCCTTCTTTGGGTTTCTTATTAAATGAAGAAGTAAAAGCAAAAGTTGATTTCAAGATCAAGTTACTGATATAACTCTCTCTTGCTCCAGAGGGAAAATGATCCCATCAGACCTTGAAAGAAGAATTGTTGAAGCCAAACAAAAAGTAAGTTTACCAGCTTTTCTGCTTCCAAAGAAGAAAAAAACCCAAAGAATGGTAAAGCCGGTTCTTTGCTTTCCTTGGTAAAACAACGCAGCCTTGCCTGTTAAGTTTTGATGTATTTCTCAGAAATGTAGCCTGCCAATTACTGAGACAAGAGTTGCTAAGAAAATAGGTTCAGAGCTACTTTATAATATCCATGAGCTATTTGGCTTTCCTTTTATATGTTGTTCTGCATAACATCCTCCTCTTACATTATCAGCCTATCATGCAGTTTCTCAGCTGAGTATTGTCAAAACCAGAGTAATCATTTTGGGGAATTTGTTTTGTTCTAATGCAGTGAAAATACTTCTCACAGACTCACCAAATCAATGGAAGGTAAACTAAAATCCACATATCTCTAAAAATGCATGCACTTTCTGTGTTCACTAACAGAAGCTAGAATTAAAACATGAGTTTAAAGTATGCAATGAACTCTGCCCCGTGCTTTCAACATTTATAGTCACTAGACACACAGCAGTCAGTGATTAATAGCACAAATCTTCATTAAAAGCACATTTTTTCCAAGAAAAGCAATACAGTAGATTTAAAAAATAAGGCAAATTGACATTAGAGTGCCACTCAAACCTACTGACTGTTGCAGAAGGAACTTTGGACTTTTTTGGTGGTTTGAACCCCAGTTCTGCAAAAAATAAGTAGCCACTCTTGATCTCCAAGTACTCCTTATGAATTCAGTGTAACTACAAATGAAATTAAAGTGAAACACTGGTATAAATTTTAGCAGACATCACGCCTCATAGTGCAGAAGTGATGGCCGGTGAGTGCTCTGCTGTGAGGCACAGCATTTAGCAGGGGGAATCCAAGAGATAGTCCCTGGCCTCTGTGGAGGCTGCTGTTTTTACCTTTGAAGAGCTGTCTCCCTGCTCTGCATGAGGGATGGGGCTGGAGGCGAGCCCCACACCTCCCCTGTCCACTGCCCCGGGAAACACCCTCACACAAGATGTTCCCACTGACAAAACTGGGGCAGCACATGTCCAGACACTCGCTGGGATAATTGCAATGCAGCCCAGGGCACAGTCCACCAGAAATGCTTCTCTCACTGTGGTGCCCGGTTGAGGTTTGTTTATGTGACATCCTGCAGTGCAGACTTTTTCATTTCAGGCAGGTGGTGTGAAGGAGAATTGTTCTGTTGAGCCCTTACCTGTCTCATGCATCCTAATAAATGGAGGATGCTGGTTTGGAAGTTTGCTGCCACCTTAAGGCAGAAACTATAATATCCCTGGCATCTAAACTTGGAGAAAACCAGTGTAACGTAGCAGGGATGTCCTCTGGGAGACACTTCTGGGGTCACTGTGGGGGCAGCACGAGGGGAGCTGGGGCTGCTGCAGGATGAGGGGGCTGCAGTGCTCTGACTAGGTATAACATCTCTCTGCTTTCTTGCAGGGGTTTGTTCCTTTTCTGGTGAGTGCCACAGCTGGGACAACAGTGTACGGGGCATTCGATCCTCTCATAGCTATTGCAGACATCTGCAAGAAATACAAAATCTGGATGCACGTGGATGTAAGTACCATCATGCGTGGAGGGCTGGATTACAAGGTGTATTAGCATTAATTTATTCATTTTGGACAGTGTCATCTTGTGCAAAACCCACTGTATTTAGTTCTGTAATTAAGTCTAACATCCAAGCACTGACTTCCCACTCCTCTGAAAGGCTCAGGTAGGAGGGATATTTTAGGAGCTGTGACTGTAGTTGTACTTGTAGCAACTGGGACATTTAAGATGACCTAGTTTGAGTGCTTTTGGCTTTCAGCTTTATCTTTAAATGCCATTAGTAAAGAAATACATAAGAAGCATACCGAGTACTGGCTCAGCTTCTGCAGCAGCTGCAAAATAAATACATAAGGAAAAGGCTTCATTTGTCTGGAATAAAGTACTGCAAATTGCTGATCAGGTTAATGCAAGTGCTAGGGAAATTTATCAGATTGGCTACTTAGCTTTATCCAGGCTCTTGCCAAGAAATCTTTCTGAAGGATCATCTTTCAGCCCTAGAATATCTTCTGTGTCATTTTTGCAAATCCTTTCTCCCAAAAGGCTTGGTAATTGACTTCCCATAGGTTTGGGAGTCTTGATTTTGTATTACTGTGTCAGCCAAAATCAGTCCAATTCAAAGGAAGAATTTGTATTTACCTTAAATACTTCTCAGTCACATGAAATGCCTGTTTGTCCCAGATCTCTGTGAGGAAAGCAAATGAGTAGAGGGCAAGCAGTAGTGGGTCCAAAATATGATGAAAATCCCCCAGAGCAGCTGAGATCTCAGCCTGGTTTGTTATTAGAACTTAGTCACTCCAAGAGAAAAGGCAGCTGACCCAGGAGCAGCTCCGCAGGTCGTTAATTACAGCACGGGGCAGCCCCATGTGCCCGGTTCAGAGGAGGGGCAAATGAGGGGTTTGCAGATGATAGGGGTGGGCACTTGGATTAGGGGCTATTCACCGCTGCTTCCAAGCTACTGGAAGAAAATTGTTAGCACAGCTCATGCCTCGGGCTCCATCTGCCTGGTCATTTTGGAATGTGCCACATCAGCAAGATGAAAAGGGTCCCAAACTGATGGGAACGCACACGGTCATCACGGAGGAAAGCAGAGCTCTCATTAAGATCATGTGTCTTGCCTTCCAGGGAGCATGGGGTGGTGGGCTCCTGATGTCGAGGAAACACAAATGGAAGTTAAATGGCATCGAAAGGTATGATTTATTAGTATCAATAAAAGACGTTTATTAAATGCATTTTAACATACCTGTGATTACCATAGCAATGCCTGTTAAAATTAAGGATCGATGTTATCTCCAAGATACAGTAGGGAGAAATCATATAAACTGTCCTTGCAGTTGAAGCAGCATTGCTGAGTGCCTTTGTGCTACAGTAGCGTGGCAATTTGTTTTGGAGTATAAACAGCAGACATTCCGTGCTTGTTTCTCTGTTCTTCCACCATGCGTTCACAGGTCCAGAGTAGTTTCTGCAGTGTTCTTTGATTCAGCATCCAACATGAATTAGCAATTTTATTTCTCTAAGAAGGGAATCTTGTAGGTCTTGTACACTGAAGTTTTCAGTATCAAACATGGATGCACCTGCAGTTAGGACATGTCCTGCTCTGTCACTTCTGGGGAGAGTAGCCCTCTCCAGGCTGTGTTATTGATGTCTTCTCAGAAAATCTGTGCCTGGATATATACACAGTTGTAGTCATGAGCTCATAAACATTGCCAGTGATGCAGGCGAACATAAGTCATGCTAGTCCAGGCTGGAAGGACTGAGCTTAAACTTAAAAACAGCTGCTTACTCAGAAACATTTCATTAAACCTTGGAAATCCTTCCCATAGGATGTTAAGATTTGTCTACACTCAAGGAAAGACAAAAGCCATTCAGGATTTCTGTGAGCCACAAAGGAGGGAAGCTCAGAGAGTATTTAGAGAAAGTTCATAGGTGATTGCCCTGTTTTGTATTCTTCCCAGTCACCTATTTAGTCCACCTTCTAGAGGCAGTGTACCAGGCTAGATGGGGTCACTCGCATTTCTGTATTTCCTGAAGTTCATGATGTTTGAGAGTAAATCATTACTCGCTTCCTCCTTCTTTGTCACTAAATCAGATTGCTGTTCCTTGCCGATTAAAATTGCAAACAACTTCCTCATCCTCATCCTGGAGCTTAGGAAGATACCTTGATGATTCAGTTCTTTCCTCATGCATGTCTCACGCAAAATTTGGAAAGCAGCCAATGATTCTATAAATTTGATTTAGTTAAGACTGCCTACAGCACTCTGGACTTACAGATCATGCATTAAAAGGACATATATCCAAATATCCAGCAAGTTAGAAAAATCTGCCTTGTTGCCTGTGAGGGCAGAGTATGAAACAAAGGGTTTGCCTCCCAAATGGCTGTCCAAATTGTGCTGGAATGAGAAGTTCAGGTTAAATCTACTTTGGAGCATTTTCCACAAAATATGCTTTAGATCCAGAACTCCACTGGATTTTATTAAGTGCTTTGATAAGCACAATCTCAATATGTTTGGCAGTGAATTAAGGAAATTTGTTATTTCGAATGCTGTTCCTCTGCTTGCTGGACACAGCAGCTCATTTCAGTTTGTCCAGATCTCAAGTGTGGGAACCTTTAGAGCAGACCTTTTATGCACATTTCTGTTTCATGGTAGATAATGGAATCATCGCAGGTCTGAGTAGAAGAGAGCTGAAGCTGTTACTCATGTTTGATAGGAGAGGGAACATTTACTGCAGCACACTGTGCTCCGAGTACTCACATCCTTCTGGTAACAGTCAAGCAGAAATACTCCTGTCACAGGCGGGACGAGTTGCAGGAGTGTCCTTACCATGCCCTCCAGTCTCCCTTGGCAGATTTCAAGGTGCTCAAAGGCGCCCCGAAGGAAGCACAAGCCCCATGTGTGGAGCAGATAGGTCTGGCCAACGTCAGGAGTTCCAGCCTGGTGTCCCTCGTCCAGAGGCTCGGGCAGGGGGTGACATCTCCATGAGAAAAGCACGAGTGCAGTGAGTGAGTGCTCCCATAGAGGGTCTGGGCATCCTTCCGGGGGCTGTGGCTGGTCAGTGGTTGCATCAGTCTGTATTTAATGATGGCTCAGGACCAAATTCTGCTAGTTGTGAATCTCTCCTGTCATCCATTTGAAATCTCTAAAGGAAAATTATTCCTTCTTTTTCTATCCTTGACCTACAGCCAAAAAATCACATAGGTTCTTGGTGTTCAGTTATTTGGGCAAACATGAGATGCTTTTGGAAAACATCTGTGGATTCCTGTAGATTTTTTTACTTCACTGTTTGTCTTGGTCAGCAGTTTCTTCAAACACATACTGATGACAGAAGCCCAAAATAACTGATAACAAATGAAAAATGGTGGATTTTTATTTTACGTAATTAATTATTTTTCTGTGTGCTCTTGGTACGTAATTAGGTAAATAAGTGACCATGATTCACATCTGGCCGTTGTCAGTAAGTAATCCTTTTGCTTGAGAAAGTGCATACCACTGTTGTTACTTAGAGGTCTCTGAAAGAATTTCTGTCTGATTTTGCATAGGCACAAATAAAATTAAAAAGTATCATATCAAGGGAAATTCATAGACCTGAGTGGATGTTCGGAATCATTAGCTTTGGTGTTGTAATCAGATGACTGACTGAGCTGATTAAAAGCTGCCAAATACTCAAAAAGCCAAGCCAAGTGGCCAGATGTTGCCTGTTCCCTACAGATTTTGCATCAGGCACTTGCACAGTCCCATTTAAATAGCAAAGAAAAAAGCACAGAAGTACTGCCTGATGTCCATGTGAATTTTGAAGTTGCTTGCTTTGAAGGAGTGGAAGCAATTTGGCAGGAGGTGCATAAACCTGTAGCGCTGTCTCCAAGTCCCACAAAGGAAAACACTGCTAGATTCTAACATGCTCGCCTCTGTTCACGTCAGTGTTACCTACAAGTGTGTCCTGGCTCCTTTAAGTTTTCACGTGCCTCAGCTGACTGATTTATGCCAGTTTTTATCATCAAAATACGAATCACTGCACTAGATGAAATCATGTGCACTGTGCATCCTTGACAGCTTGCCCGATAGGATGCAAATGTATACATTGATCAACTAATTCATCATATGTAACAATAGTAATTATAAAATAGCCAGTCAAGCATAACACAAAATTAAAATAATAAACAACTGGACAATCTTCCATTCAGCCCTCACCACAGTCCAAAATGCCTCTTCTCTAGACCGTATTGTATCAGCTCTCTGTTTGTTCCCAAAACCTAGGCTGACAGCAGTTTTTCCAACACATGTGTCCTGAAGAGAGGCAGGATCAGACTCTTTTCTGGCAAGATGGGTCAGTTCCATGCTTATTACTGTAGCTGTGTGCTGTAGCCAAGGAAAAATTAAGGAGCTATGAAAATTTGCCATCATCAGAGCAACAAGAAAAATTACTTTGGTCCAGGTTTTCCAGGTTACTCAGAGACTTAGTGATACCCAGAAGTATTTCAAGGAATTTTTAAAAATGCCTGTGTGAGCTAATTACTAAAATCTTGCTGAAACTGGAATCAGAGGGAGGGAGGCCTGCTAGGTTGCCAGCTTCCTATATGCGTCTTTAATGTGCAATTTTAGAAAGTTCATCAGTCAAGTGGGTGTTTTTAGGAAGTTTGCCCTATGTTTGTAAAGTATAGATGAGTCCCCAGAAAGTTTAACACTGATTAAATTTAGTGGATAGAGCAATTATGCTGTGGTAAATTGCCAGCATTGTCATCCAAAAGCCAACTGGAGTGGATTAGTCCCCTGTGAAGGCATTGCTTTCCTAATATCAGCCATGATTATTTTCAGCTTTGCTTGCTCAGAAAAAGTGAGTATTGCTACATGTTCGGTATTATTCTGATTATTTCTAAATGCCTCTGGGGTTTCATCACATAGTACAATGTCTGAGTTTCGTGTGGTTTTCTGTCCCAGGGCTAACTCAGTGACCTGGAACCCTCACAAGATGATGGGCGTCCCACTGCAGTGTTCAGCCCTGCTAGTAAGAGAAGAGGTATGTCACAATATACATGCTTCTCTGCTCCTTTCTGGCATTTTACTTCTGAAAATCCTGGATATTTTCTTCATCACTGTGCCATAGCTAATATTTTCTAACGTGGTGAGGATTATAACAGGAACTGAGGAAAAAACCTCTGTTTACGTGCTTAGGCTGTGACTGCAAAAGGAATTAAAGCAGATGTCTAGCAGAAATGAGGCAATCAGTGGCAATATCTGTACAGAGTTTTGTGACTTCCCGTTCTAAATGTCCGTGGTTAAGTTGTGGCTGCATAACTGTGTAACCCCACGAGTTGCTGTGTAGCATAAGATGTAACTGCAGGTGAAATCTGGTCCTCTTGGGGTGAATGTCCTGGTTTACATGCAGCACGACATTTGGTCCAGAAGTGAGGCATCATTACACTTTCTAGACTTTTACGATATTCCTACCCAGCTTTGATCTATATATCCACTTGGGGGCACATGGAAGTAAAAATGGAACACTAAGTGCACTTGGAATAAAAAGT
The DNA here is from genome assembly GCA_013398855.1 of Mohoua ochrocephala. Classification (NCBI taxonomy): domain Eukaryota; kingdom Metazoa; phylum Chordata; class Aves; order Passeriformes; family Acanthizidae; genus Mohoua; species Mohoua ochrocephala. The sequence continues at coordinate 409,881 of VZTA01012685.1, read as the reverse complement.
AGACGTTTCATTTAGTGCTAGAATTTGAATTACCCTTCAAGCCTGTAATTTTCATATAACCATCAGTTACTGGGACAGCTGCCGTGCAGCCACCACTTAATAGACCAGCTATCAAAAAGCTGGTTGCTGTTTTGCTAACAGCTGTACAACAGATTGTATACAAAGTGATTGCACTTAGGAAGAGAGAAACTGGCTTTTATTTGCCCTCTGGGTCAGTTCCCCAAGACAAATCCTGCCCGGCTGAAGTCAGTACCATCCTTGACTTCTAGTGAGAACAGATGGCTCAGATTAGGAGAAAGTCAATTCTTTTCCCCCCTCTCATTTTGCTATCTCAGTTTTGAGTTACACATAAAGATTAGACTTGATGATAAACAGCCATGTTATGATTCTTCTTGGATTGGAAACTGCCATTTTAGGCAACAGCCCTAAGGTATACCATAAACTTGGTTGAGATCTTAACTAGAGCCAGAACGTGGCTCTCTGCATTTTACTTTAAAAAGGAAACCTCATGCTTTCATGAGCCAGGTTTCCTCACCTTTTTGGCTTCTGTCCCTCCCACAAAGCTGCCTCTTAGAAAGGTATGTTGCAGCCCAGAAATAGCTCTAGCTGGCTGTTTAAAGGCCATATGCTCTTCTGTCTGTTCAAAGCTTTCTATACCACTTAAGCATCCAATCTGCAGCTGAGGGCTTTGCAGAAAAGAACTGTTCCTACAAAAAAAGGAAACAATAAAAATCAGAATTTTAGAGACCAAAGCAATTGAAAAGTGCTGTGACAGTCTTTAGATTAGTCACCAATTGTCTTGGTCTGACTCATAAAAGATGCCTTCAAAGGAAAGGAGGAAAAGGAACCAGAACAAAAAAGAAAAGGCAAGATCCAAAAATGAAGTTAAGCATAAGAATGTGCTAGGAAGCACAATGTCCAGGTTTTTATAAAAAATTTTTTGGATCTGGGAGGGGCTTACATTTTGCTGGATCAGGTACCAAGGTGTCTTGGGCACTGAAAGGGATTAGTCCATTGAGCAACCAAGTCTAGTTTTGTCCTTTTTTTTGATCTTCCTTTTGCACTTGGACATATATTTGACTGAAGTTGAGTGTGTGTAGTTTTTCACCCAAAGCAACCCTCAAAGCAGTGGTCAAATCTGTGCCGACATCCCTGTGCTTGTGTCTTTGCGTCCCTAAGGGATTGATGCAGAGTTGCAATCAAATGCATGCTTCCTACCTCTTTCAACAAGACAAGCACTACGACCTGTCCTACGACACGGGAGACAAGGCTTTGCAGTGTGGACGGCACGTCGATGTCTTCAAGCTATGGCTGATGTGGAGGGCGAAGGTAGGACTGCCTGCTACACGTTTCTTTGTGTTGAAATAATGCACACCAGATACACTTGGGGGGGGTGGGGTTTCTGTAATCATAATTTTAGAAAAGATCTGACCTGAATTTCACATACATAACATGAAAGAAAGAGCATTATTATTTTCTGGGGGTTTTATACTTTTAACAATGGAGCTTCAAAGCAGCGCACATGATTTTGAAACTTGAACTGTATGGCTTTGCATAGCATTTGCCTTGTGTAACTGTAGGAGTCTAACGGCATAAATCATATACCTAGGAATGTTGTTACAAAGATTTCTGGAAATAAAAAGATGTTTTAATTATACTCAGAAATTATACATGGCAAATCAAGACTGGAATACCTAGTTATATTGCATGCAGTAGATATGAAGTAATCTTTTGAAGGAGTAGAGGAAAACTCGTGAAAAACTCTTCTCTGGGAAATCTGTAAACACCAGCTCTAATGATTACTTTATCTGTATTGCTAAATAAGTTCTTGCATGTATTTATCCAATCTATTTTGTCAGGTTGCCTAAGGTTGGTTCAGAGGAGATGACATCACTGTTCTCATTTCCAGAAGGCCTTAAAGATTCTCATGTGCTTCATTAAACCTCTGAGGAGGTGTGGGGGTCTGTAAAGGAGGATGCAATAGCTGGGGTCTGCAGAGTGGCAGGCAATTTTAGCCACATGTCTCTTTTACTCCAAGCCTTTCTCCCGGGGCTGCCTCTACTCTGTTCTGAAATCTCTATACCCAGAGGGATAATGACATGGGCTTTTAAGTCAGTTCTGCACTGCCAGAACAGATTTAGCAGGGACACGCATCCATTACTCAGAGACATTTCTCCTAAAGCCCATTTTTTTCAATATGCCTTGTACTGCTTTTTCTCTTCTCACACTCTGCTTGTAATATTAACATTACAAAATAGGATGTGTGTTTCTTAAAGAGTTTATCTATTGCAGCTGTTTATTCCCCTTCCTCCCTCTCGAAGCTGAGTCCTTTGTTTGAGGCATCACAGTTGGTGACTGCAGGAACAATTATGGTGTCACAGAGAGGATTATGACTTCTGCCAGAGAAGAAAAAGCAGGCTTTTCTGCAGCTCTTAAAAACACAGCTTCTGAGTTTATATGGTATTTGTTAGAAAAGAAGAGAGAAGAACACTACAGAGGCAGAGTAGTATCTAAACAAAGTGTGCATTTTCACAGGCATCAGACTGGGCTCTAAAAGTGTATCTACCCATTCTGTGCTTAACTAAAAATGAAAAAAATTAGTCTTGGAAAGGCCCCAGCATGTCATTCCTGGGAGATTAAAATCCCCTCTTCTGAAAATAGCTGGAGACTCCCCATGTCTGGAACTCACCCACTCTGTGCTGGTCCAAGCTGTCCAAAACCATCCTCAGCTTCTCTGCAAAATCTGCCAAAGGCACCCTTTGTCACAGAGGTGCCATTCAGGTTCTCAGCAAAATATTCCCGAGAACCAAGCATGTACCTGATGCCTATTTTGCAGAGTTGGCTATAGGGGTGTCAGTGGCAAGAGCTAGAGACAAATGAGCTCTGCTTATCAAAGTGCCCTTCATCACATAGAATCAGATCCTTGACTGATCTCACAGAGACTTCTGAGAGGTGACTTGTGCTGATGTATTGGCAAGTATTGCATGGGCCTTTTGCCCTTTTAATTCATAGAACAGATATTTACATAACTTCTTTTCTTCATCTCTCTGTAAAGGGAACCACAGGATTTGAAGCACAAATTGATAAGTGCTTGGAACTTGCTGAATACCTGTACAATAAAATAAAGAACAGAGAAGGGTATGAAATGGTGTTTGATGGAAAGGTATGTAGTGCAACTTCTTTTTCCGAGTTGGTCAGCTGTGTTTGCTTCATTACCTATTGGGATGCTACCAACAGGTCAAATCAAACAGCATGAGACAGAAAGCAGGGATCCTTTTAACAAAACCTGTTGTTCTGCCAGTTCCTCTCTTCCTCATGGAATGCAGGGACAAGGGAGATGAGGCAGCTGTGCATAAGTGTTCAGTTTGCTCAGTTCAACCCTGCTGAATCAAAACACTGGTACCTCAGCCTAACACAACACACAGAGGCACAATTAGAACCAGCTCTTACGTAATGAAAACAAGTTGCAGTTTCCTAGTAGCAGGATCTGTTAGGAGTGAGAGGTGCAGTGCTCCACACAGCTCTGAAAGGACAGCTGTGCAGAGCAGTTTTATCAGCACTCTTAGGTGGGCAGTCACAGGGGAACTGGGATGACCTGGAAGGACCATCTGCACTGAGGTCCCTGCTGTGATGGGGTGCAGTCAGCAGGGCAGGGGCTGGTGTTGCTTGGGGGCCCAGCTGGCTCATGGGAAGAGGTTGCACCATTGTCTGGGGTGCAAATATTGCTAGGAATGTTATGTGGAGGGAGTCCAGCTGAGATGGGAGCCCTCGATGCCAGGAGCTCGGCTGGAGCACAGTGCCCAGGGCAAGGCAGTGCAGCCTGGGCTGGGTGGCTGTACCTCTGCTGTGCTCGGCCATCGCTGTGTGGGCAACCTCTCCAGCTGTGAGGGTTGGGGACAGGCCTGGTAGAAACCTCTGTTACAAAGTTAGCTGGTGTTCTGTCTGTAAAAAAGAACAAGGATGAATATCACTGTTTCTTCAGAGATTACAGGCTCATATCCACGTACCACTATGGAATTTATTTACCCCACCTCTCACATCATCCCTGACTTTGGTCCACTGGGTCTGATGATTAATAAAAGAACTGGTAGCAGGAGGAGTTGCTGTAACACGCATTTAGCATCCAGCAAAGAGGAACATAGCAAGGCAGGCAACTGCTGGGAGATGGGAAAAATGCACAAAATGTCAACTAGTTCTTACTTTATGTCCTTCTGCTTAGTGCTCCCGTGGATGTTAAACGAGCTAAGATGCTGTGGTGCATGCATATTAATACAGCAGCTAGCTGAATCAAGTTGAGAAGTAATAAATTTCATTAAATGTTAGAAAATCTTAGACTGTCTTATGCACCACCTGTGGCTCCTGTTTAGAGAATCAGATTCTATATTATTCTGTCATGTAATAAATGACACGGTCCTCACCTCAAAATTATCTGTAATAGACTCTTGCCTTAGCCACATGATCCCTTCAGCCCCTGGAGGGGACAGGAGCTGCAGAATCTAGATGCCTTTCAGAAAGGCGTAAATATATGTGCCCAGCTGGATGATGTGTTTCTGCATCTGACGCCCTGGGAATAAATTGCTTAAAATTATCTTTTCTGCATTAATAATGATGACGACTCTCAGTGGACCACAATAATGAAACCATTGGCTGCTGTCACAAGATGATGTATGAGAGGGAGGGAAGGCATGAACTTAATTGCAATTGAGATATTATGAGCATTTCTTATGACATAAACTATTATTATTCCGTGCTTAGCCTCAGCACACCAACGTCTGCTTCTGGTACATACCTCCCGGCTTGCGTGGAGTGGAGGACAGCGAAGAGAGAACGAGCCGCCTGATGAAGGTGAGCAGTGTCCTCCAGGGTATCCTGCAGTAGGCAGTGGAACCTTGCAGGCAGGCAATCCCCAAAATGATCTCCCAGGGCACAGGGCAAGGTCAGGTTCTGGCAAACGACACCTCCATGGTTGTTTTACTGCAGGTCAGTCTGGCACCGCCGTGCATTGGTGCCCAGGTGTGGCATTCCCTGGCTTTGACTGAGCTCCAGAGCACGTATTCATGTACATGTCCATGTACTGAAGCTACCGTGGACTTCAGTCACTAAACCCAGCAAGGGCAGCAAAAGCTCAACAATACTACAGCACCCTGGCACGTGAAAACAACTGTAGCCGTGTTTTGAACATACAAAAACCAGATACTGTGTCCCTGTCAGCAGTATTGAGGAAGTAGCAGAGGGAAATTTCCCCAGTCATTTTAAGAGCAGGGCAAAGAAATGGGATAAATTGAATGCCTTTTCAATGTGGTATTTACTCCTTATTAGTGGGGGTTAATGTTTTTATTAATATTGGATGTAATTTCATTTCAGCTGCTTGTAGCACTCCATCTTCTATTAAAAAAGAAAGTATACTCTGTTTTAATGCTAATGAGGATGATGATAATAATGAAAATAATTATGATAATGATGACAATAATAATAGTCATCATCATCGTCCCCTGCTTTTCGTTACTCTGCAGGTGGCACCAGTGATAAAAGCCAGGATGATGGAGTATGGCACAACCATGGTGAGCTATCAGCCCCTGGGAGACAAAGTGAACTTCTTCCGGATGGTCATCTCAAACCCTGCGGCCACTCACCAAGACATTGATTTCCTGATTGATGAAATAGAACGCCTGGGACAAGATTTATAATAACTGGGCGTGAAAATCAGTTCCTGGACCTCTAAGTAGACAATTAAGTTGTCACAAACTGTGCGAATGTATTTGTAGTTTGTTCCAAAGTAAATCTATTTCTATATTGTGGCGTTGGAGTAGAGTACAGTTTAAAATCAAGAAACATGGCTCCTTTAAAGTCCTTTCCTGAGTTTTAGAATGCCTCCTTAATAATTAGCTGCACAAAAAGCTTCATTGAAATAAATAAGGAAGACCAGAAGATACTTAAAATTTCACCCCAAATTTTAACACAGTAATTACTTTAAATTAAAAGCAATCAGACTGAATGATGCCAAAGTTGCCCAAAATTATGACAAAATCAAATTGGGGGAAGTGGGAGGGGGTGGTGAGATGCAGAATATACATGCTGTATGTTTAAAAGTGAAAGGATTTTGCCTTTTTCGTAGTATTAGAACAGAATTTCTAATTTACCTATAGCAACATTTCAAATGTATTTAAATAAGTATAGTTTTACAAAAGGAAATATATATATATATAAGAAATCCTATTTTGTAAACTATATATTTTTATTTTATATGGGTTATAAAACTGCAAGGACAGAAGCTGAAAATTAACTGGAATTCTTTTTCTTTTTGATGGAGGTGCCTCAAATATTTATTACTGCTTATTTTAAAAGACAAGCCCACAGAATACATTCTTTCTCCATGTCATATGGATTGTACATCTCCAGGGTTGGTTACTGGAAAACCTCAAGAGGACTGCAGCTCTTACAACCACTTAATAAGATCAATTACAGTACAACAATAGGATGCTCTTATTCCTAATTATGTTTCCCACGTGGCCTAAGCAGACGCACAATCAATACGCAGTGCTAACCAAGACTGAAATAAGGTTGTATTTGGATGGTTTCTGTGTTCTGTGTTTAAAAAACCTATTAAAAAAAAAAAGTCACGTGTCTGAGTAAATTCTTATCTCGAAACTATTTCTGCTGTGAGCAGTCCCAAACTACACTGAGAACCTCACAGTTACAGTAAGAAGGTAAAGACTTCTTACAGATGTACAGGTCTGCAAGACAAGGCCTAAATTAAATGTGACTGTAATCTGAGTGACAGGGATGGGGTCTAACAAACCTTTGTCAAAGGATTCTCACGTTGCTGGACTCCATCCTTGTCTACGACAAAGCTGAGATACGGCTACATCTGCCGAAGAACAGCCCCTACAGAGCCTCACCACCATGGGCACAGCTCTTGCAGAAATTATTTGCTGCATCATTCCTTAGCTTTAGAGGTGTCTCTGGCATGGAAACTGAAATTTATCCTTTCTCCCCGCAACATCTGGAAGTGTTGGTAAGAGTTCTGCAGCTTAGACCTGTCTACTTATAACCCTACTAAAGTTTTGGTTTTAACTTTGCCTAAATGGCCAACTTGTGTTTGTAAAGCAATATTGTTTTGCTGTCTCTAAAATACTTGAAGACAAAAAAAGAAGTGCAATGTGGTTTTAATTTCATCTAAAATAGATAAATGGAGTATTGATTCAATGTAATATGAGGACATGAAGTAAGAGGAAATAAATAGTGTCTGTAATTGTGTTGCCTTTATTATATTGATAGTACTGTTTTGTCACCTCAGATTGAGGCTGTGCACTTTAGATTAAACTGTACAGTGTTGCAAATCAACATGTGTTGCTGTATAAGCTTGTACAATATATTATTGATATGTCATTATTTGTGTGGTAGTAGTATTGACTCTTGATAGTGTAAGAACTGCATTCACGCCTGTCCCTCTACTGTATCTTTGCTTGGTGTTAACCTCTCCTCGCCAGCTTCTGGGCAGGCCTCTCCCCTCACTTCAGTGGACTTCTATTGCTACCTGCATAGTGTTGCAAGCCAAGCTGTAGAGGAGGTACCAATTCTATCAGGAAGGCCTCAATGTGACCTCTGTAAACGTGTCCAAATCAGCAGACTAATCACTGAAATAGTGAGTAGAGCAGCAAATTATATTCTTTTTTCTTGCTGGGAAAAAGGCAAGCAAAGACCTTAAAAAGTAAAAATAGGACGGGCAATGATGAAGGTGATCAGTAGCCTGGTTACATCTTGCATGTGCAATTACATTTTAAAGTGCTAGGTGCAAACAGCGTATTTATTAGATGTATGTGCCAATCCAAGATTTACATTTGGTGTTCCAGGAGAACCAGCTGGTTTTTTTTTTTTACACATTACTGTACTTATTGCAGCCAGGAAGGAGCGGCATAGCAATCTGTTCTTGTGTTTGACCAAAGTATCTTATCTGTGGTGTTGATCTAAATCCAAATAAAAGTGTAAAATGTGACTCTGGGTCTTTTCATTAGCAGCACTGATGAGCACTCTAAGCGTTTATCACTTGTGCCATTTTGGAGCAAGGCCCCAATAAAGAGAATGTTTAATTGGAACTTTTTATGTCTCCTGCTGGATTTTTTCATTACAAGATGCATTCTGTTCACTACTGTGACATAAAAATACCAACTCCACCACTAGACCTTTTCTGAGGCAGTACTCCAGACCTTTTTTGGAGGCAGTCCTCAGCACCAGCATACAAGGGTAAATCTGCCATCTGGTATTCCTCTACTTTATCTTTACAAGATGGATTTAGTTGGTTTTTTCTCCTCAGACAGCGTCAATTTTTCTATGCTCTGTTTTGTCTTTCTATTTCACAAGTACTTATTCCCAAATTAACCATAGACTCAAATCAGCCTTCAGCACAGCAGTGAAAGCCAGGACAGCACAGACTATACAATGGCAACAATTTAAAACAGCTATGAAATAAAAAAGACAAAACAACCAATACAAAAACTTAAGATCTTAATCTTTATGTCTCTCCTGGCCCAAGGCAGCCTCCCTTCAAAATCTGCCACCAATCTGCTCTTATTTCTCTTCCACCCTCTGAAGTGCTGCCCAGTGCAATACCAGCAGCAGAGAAATAAAACTCTGCTGTTAAAGCCAAAGCAGTCAGAAAGCTCATGCCTGAAATGGGATTTTTTGGTATCATTTCTTTAAGTCTCTAGCAGAATTTAAGATTAACACCTATGCTGAATACCTGCACAGAGCCCAGCTAGGAGATCTGTAAGGAAATACAGAGGGAGTATTTGTGGGGATAAGCTACTGTCCTTATCCCAGTGAAGCTCTCCATTTGGCACTGGGAGAGGGAGCACTGGTTTAGCCTTTTTGAGCACTACCCTCACAGGAGTGCATGAAGCTTGGGCTTGTAAAAGTGACTGACTTGCCTCAGTCAGTAGCCTACTGATTAACCCAGTAGTTAATAGTTGCTGAAAAAAATGTGTAGGTGAGCTCTTGTGCATCTTCTGCAAATCCTTGGTGCTGGTGCTGTATTTGTCAGCCACAAGAGTGGCTGAGGGGCAGATGGGAGGCTGAAGAAGTTCTCAGCCCAGCTGGGTTGTTGGTCTGATACGGACCACCCAAGGACATGGCTGATGTGGTCGTTGGGTCATGAGGATCTTGGCTCTTTGTGGATGTTGCTCGTTCTGCAAATGGCCGCCAGGCAGGACCCAGAGCTTACCCCTCATCTACCCAACAGCCTACATTGCCAAGGAAGGCAGGTTTAAATATCAAGTTAGTTGTGCTAAAGTCGTGTTTCAGCAAGGCTAAGGAAGGAACAAAGCAAGACAGAGCTCAAGAAAATGTGTATCTTTGTCCTGGTTTGAGACAAATTTGGAGGAAATGTCTGAAATGAATGTCCTCTGACAGAAGGCAGGTTACAGTCACCCCTCCCCCACCGGGCTGGGAAAGAATTTTCTCAGAGGAAAGTGAAAAAAACCTGTTTATTTAACAAGCAGGGTGCACGCAGGCACGAGAGAGGGAAGTAAAACGAATAATATTAAATAATAAAACCTCTCCCTGTGGAGAAAACTGGTAAATTCAGCATCCTGTCTGTAGATGTGGCGCCGTTCTCTCCAGAGCTGGGGTGTGGCGTGGGCCCCTCTGGGCCACAGTGCAGGGCCTCCTGGTGATGGTGTTCCAGACCAGAGCAGAACGGTCCCAGGAAAAGTTCCTGCCTCAGCTAGCAGGCTCGCTAAAAAGCAAAGAATTTTAACTCTCTGTCTCTCTCCTAAGAAAAAAAGCCGAGAGCTGGGGAAAAGCAGGAAGGTGCTTCCTCGGCTCTGCAGCAGCAGTGAGAACACGGGGCAGTCTGTGAGTCCTTGAGCACAAACCGCTCTGAAGAATTCCCTCGGCTTTCCCCCCCCACCCTTCTCTCGGACCCAGTTTGAAGGCACAGAAAGGCACAGGATTCATGTCTGGGCATAGAGCAGGCGATAGGGGATACAGCATCATAAAGTCACCCCAAGACAATCTTTTATCTGACTTAGCCAGGCTAACTGCCAAGAAGAAACTCATTCTAGATAGAAAGAGAGCCCCATACAAAGCCCCGAAATTCTGTCTTTAATGTGCTAATGTCTGAGTCCTACAGTGTCTGAACCACCAAGTTTCTACCTGGCCAACCTAACTAAAGGGAGTAATTCAGCCATCAAGGGAAAGCCAAGCGCTGCTGCTGGGAGAATTACAGACCTGACTTTGCTCTTCACTGAAACAACAGAACAGCTGCAGGTCATGGCACCGTTCATTACAGCAGTGCAGGATGCAGGTGTATAGATTTTACACTGTACTTTGGAGCAAGAAATTGGGTCTGAGATTAGAAGAAAAGGGATATCTACCTCTTTTTTGTAATAGAATAAAAGCCTTGCTGCTGAAATTCTTGCATTACAAATGACGATGAAAAAAACCCTGTTCTATAAATTCCCATTTCATGAACAGAGCAAAGGCTGTTTTCTCCAGGTACAGAAGAGTCGCAATTCAAGCAAGGATGGAAACCTCCCGTTCTCCCACTACTCTGCAACAGCTGTCCCTGCACATGTTCTCACTCCAGCTGATGGCTGATGCTGAGAATTCCAAAGGCATTCAAATATCTATGATGTTAACCCAGATTTCTTCATCCCAGTCCTCTAGAGTGCCCACTTTTAGCCTGTGACCCGTAATCCCCTAGAGATAATTTTCCGTAGGTCTGTGACCAATAATCAGGAAAGGCAAGTTCAATGCACTGCTCTGCAGTATGTGAAATTTCTAAAGGAGTCCTCAGCTTCCACAGAACAGAAGTGTTTCTGAAAAACCAGATTTTGAATTAGAAGTAAGAGGATCTAGTGTGTTACTGACATCTGACCTGCACTGGACATTAAAACCATGTCAGATTTTAATTATATAGCAACAGAAAGATACAAACATTAAACTAACAAGCAGGACGGGGAGTATAAGAGTAGGTATACTTAGTTTGTCCCATTACCCTGGAAAATGTTATTATTTTATATAATCCTGTATCAGTAAATTTCCATTTTCTCCCACTTCTACACTCCCTGCATGATGGACTTCTATTTTCCTACCCATCCTCTGTCCCAGTAATGAAAGTGGTTCTGGAAGAACAGATGTTTGGGACTTGATGTAAGCATGTTTTTGTTGCTCTGAGAAACTAAAAGGAAATGGCTTGTGTTAAAATAGTTCGCTGCAGCCTGCAGCTCTTTCAAGACAGTCTCTAAAGAGGGAGGGGGCAGTGTGGTTGGGGAGTGCACACACCAGGACTGCCCAGCAGAGCTCCCCAGGTGCTCCTTTGCTGAGAGGCAATGCCCACCACGGGAAGTGACTGCACAGCAGTCCCTGCCAAACAGCTCCAGCTAATTTCCCCATTCAGATGAGCCACTGCTGTTTGTATTGCACTGGCAGCCAGTGGAAGCCCAAGCCTGGCAGCAGTAAAAGCTGTAACACTGTCAGCTCCAGATTGGAGAGCATGGAAAGGACTTGGGGCACAGAGGTTTTCTCAGGACTTTGTCTCACATGATTATTTTCCTCTTTCACCAGTATTTCCTTCTGACCAAGAGGGATTGTGAAAATAAAATATGAAGCTTTTAGGCAATTCTCTGTTTGGATTCCTCTTTCAATGAACTTGACTTTGGGATGTGTGTTGTTTCCTTTCACAAGTTCCCAGATGCATGACTTCCACCAGCATGTTTAACCAGCATGATGAACCCTCCCGGCTGCAGAAAGCTCAGGGAAACAAGGGCAACAGCTCTGCACAGTGCCTGCAGAGATTCTTTGTGGGGCAGGTGGGATAGTGCACCTTCCTCCCGCAGCAGGCACCTACGTCCCTTCTGGGAGCAGAACACATAGAGATGAGTTATGAATCCCCATCCCTTATCCTGTGAGTATTGACTCTTGCACCAACAGTTTGGGCTGCTACTCCAGATAAATCTATCTGTATTAAATTTGGGAGACTGAGAATTAAACTGCATTAATAGTGATACGAATGAGCAGGATACTGATAAGATGAAGAGTGTCTTAAGTAAGATCCTGCTACTGAGTGGGATTCAGGACAGTTCTGAAGAGATGCTTTAATAGAAATTTTTAGACTACAAGTTTATCGTTGTGTCATTTTCTGTAATAACTTTGGATAAAAATAGAATTGTTTCCTGTTTTAAGACTACAGACCCAATAGACTGCCTCAGGAATTCATATCCAACAGCAAATGACAAATGGCAGGGTTATGATATAGTGCAAGTGCCTCCATATCTCTCTCTGTCCTTTTACCTTCAATACAAATGAGTTGCAATGCTGACTACTACAGAAGGGTTTTCCTTACTTAACCAAACAGAGATCTGTCCATTTACATCTCACGTTTACTAAAGTTTCAATAAATGTCAGTAGTTGAAAGAAGTAATCACATTGAAGTGAAATACAAAATACGTACAATTAATGGTAGTGGTCAGAATGGTCAGTTCAGGCACACACTTCGAGCTTTGTTTGTGCGTATCACGGTTCAGTTTGTGTTGATTCATTTCTCCCTTTGCCATTTCTCTTGATTCATGTTTTTATGAGCTGGTGTTGCAGAAAAATCTACAAGTGAATCACGTATTGTTGGCATGACACTGGCACCCAAGAGGTATGCACGGATCATCTCACCACTTTGCCATTGGTTCTGAAACAGCCTGCCCTTTATTTGCCACTGTGATAGACTTTGTCTTCTACAGATGACAATTTGCAAACACTTTCACCTTGTCTTCTGCTAGTTTATCTACAGTCATTATGAAAGAAGAGATAAAAATAATCAAACTCCAAAAGTCTTCCAGTGATTGGAGCTGATTGTAGATGCCTCAATTGTAACATAGCTGAAATTACTGATGTATTACAGTGCTTGACAGCAATTTTATGGCAGTAACTCTTAAATAAATTGCAGCTACTGATCACTAGCCTTCATATTTCCTGCACAGAAAGCCTCCTCTGTTCACATTGTAGGCAGCCTCACTTGCTCCCAGGCTTGTTTTTAGAGTGAACCGACTAAACCACTTCAATGGAAAACTGGACACATTTGGCAGGATAGGTCACCACAGGGTGTAATCCAAGCAGACAGCACCAATGCTGCACCAAATTTGACTTCTGCATCACAGAGGATGTCACAATTTAAAAAATACTCCTGGTCTCTCTGAGGTACACAAAAAATACCCTGCTGTCATGCACAAAGACATCATTCTGCAGGCTGTAACAGAGCCCTCTTGGTACTCATAGAATCATTTAGATTGGAAAAGATGTCTAAGACCATCAACCTAACACTGCCAAGTCCACCACTAAACCATGACCCCAAAACACAGAAGTTGACTGTTGTCCCTCATCCTCTGCTGTATTACTACACAGTCACTGAACATGAACTAACTTAAAGCTGGCTCTCATGAAGGACTGCTACAGGAAGAGGAACAGCAGACAAAATAGTCTGAAGATCAAGAAAGGTTCACAGAGAAGGTCTCCTCTCTCATTCAGTGTTTTGGTGATTGGGACTTTCAAAAACAACGTCATGAGGTCTCAGGTCCAAACCTAATTTTGTCAAATGAGACCTGAAGCCACACCAGCACTCCAATAAAGTGCTCATTGGTGCATACAGGGGCAAGAAATTCTCTTAATCCCATCTGTGGACATGTAATCTGAGTGAAGCTGTGATGGGGGTGGCACAAAACTGGTTAATAAATGTACCCAGAGAGTTTTCTATAGGTGGCACAGGGAACAGCTCTGCATAAGTCTGTCCCAGACCTGATTTTGTCCAGCTCCTCACTAATGACTCAGACTATGAAATACAGACTATGTCTATCAAGTGACTTGATGGTGTGGTGCAAGGAGGTGCAAGGAGGGGCAGTCTGGGAAGAACAGGGGAAAGGCAACAGCTGAATTCAAACCAATCTTGTCAACCTGGAAAAATAGTATGGAAAAATAGTATGAAAATATAGGTTAAGTTTCAGTAAACGCAAGCAAAGGGTGTCCCTTCAAGCAGGACTGTGGTGAGTTGTTTGGCTGGACAATGGGTGCCCACCAAAGCTACTCTAGCATTCCCCTCCTCAGCTGGGCAGGGGAGAGAAGATTTAACAAAAGGCCCATGGGGAGAGATAAGGATGGGGAGAGATCACTCACCAGTTACCGTCACCGGCAAAACGGACATATCTTGGAAAAATTACCTTAATTATTACCAATCAAATTAGAGTTGGATAATGAAAGGATAAAAACTAAACCTTAAAACACCTTTCTCCCCTCCCTCCCTTCTTCCTGGGTTGAACTTCACTTCAGATTTGCTCTACCTTGTCCCTGCAGTAGCACAGTGGGATGGGGAATTTCGGTCAGTTCATCATATGTTGTGTCTGCCATTCCTTCCTCCTAGGGGGAGAATTCCTCTCACTGTTTCCCTGCTCCACTGTGGGGTTGCACCCGCAGGAAACAATCCTCCACCAGCTTCTCCAGTTTGAGTCCTTCCCACATGCTACAGTTCTTCATGAGCTGCTCCAGTGTGGGTCCCTACCATGGGGTGCAGTCCTTCAGGAGCAGGCTGCTCCAGGGTGAGTATCCCGCAGGGTCAGAAGTCCTGCCAGCAAACTCCTCACTCCTCTCTCCACCATTGTTTTTCCCCTTCTTAAATATCTTATCCCAGAGGCTCTACCACCATCACTGATGGTCTCAGACTCGGGCAGTGGTGGGTTCATCTTGGAGCCAGATGGCATTGTTTCTGTGGGATGTGGGGAAGCTTCTGGCAGCTTCTCACAGAAGCCACCCCTGTAGCCCCCCCACTACCAAAACTTTGCCAGTAATCACAGTCATAGATTGAAGGTGCTTTATGTAACAGCCTTTCAAAAAAGGGTCTCAATTATTGCTGAACAATGTTTTATCAGAGAGAAGTAGTATGTAGTCAGTCTGGAATATATGAGTGGGAAAATGGCTTGCACCACAGACTGAGTCATCCCTCAGACCTAGTCAACAGTGAGGACTGATACAGCCTCAACGAGGACATAATACTCAGTTTTAGGCATCACACTTCCAGGAAGATCCTAAGAAGAGAGCAATAATTATTAGCAATCTAAAAACATATAATCTTCAAGGAAATAGTAAAAGTTGAACTGTCTGCCTAAAAACCATGTCAAAAATTATGATGAAAGTCCTCTAATACCTAGAAGACTGCTGTAGAGAGGAAGGGATTTTTTTCCTCCGTGGTCATGAAGGCTCAGAAAAGACTCCATCAGAAAATATGCAAATCAGTATTAGAAACAGCTGTTCAGTGTTAAAGGTAATAAAGCCTTAAAACAGGTTACCTTGGGAAACCATGGGATGCTGGAGGTCTTCAAAACAGGGTGGACAAAGCAAGAAACAGATGATCCCACTTTGAGCAAAGGCACGGACCAGGGACTCTCCTTGAGACCCTCCTGCTGTGTTTTTCTGTGCCTCAAGGCAGCAGCCCTGGATTGATCTGTGACCACCTGCGATGCCTTTCAGTGACAGTTTTCAAGACTATGTCAGCGCTGTGGATCAGCATGAAGTTAATTTTTAGGAAATCCACTGTAGCAAGAAATCTATAGAGATCTCAGGCAATCAGTGTTATAGCAGATGTAAGGAACTGTATTTATTGCCCTCCTTTGGCAAAGGCAGTGACCTGCTGACCTGCCAGCTCCCCAGAGTGCTGCTACTCTGCCTTAACCACAGAGTTGGTTGTCTCCTAAATCATTAACTGTTGCAAAACACAGCAGAAATTTCCTAAAAAGTTCTCAAATCTCAGTACCATGAGACAGGTCAGAACCAGAAATACAGATTGTGCCTGAATTTTGAATGTAACAAAATAGAAAGAGGAAGAGAGAGAGAAGGGGGTGAGTTTGCATTCGCTCCCAGCAGTTCTGGTGGAGGAGTAGCCTGGGTGCTCGTCTTGACTCCTCAAAACCAGGAGTAGGGAAACAAACTCAGTCTTCTGCATTTGTTTCAAATTCATCAGTTTGTCTTGCCTATGTATTCTCACCACATTAATAATTTGTTTATGTAGCTATTACAAGATTTTAAGTAGATAAAACAGGGTTTTATCTACTCTCAACTCAACAGAGTTGACAGTCTTCTGCATTGGCTTCAGGGCACTGGGAGGGAGAAGGTAGGGATGGGTGTAGGACCAAGGTAGCAGGACAGAGGTAACAATTTGCCTTGGGTCGGGAGAAGGGGACAGACACTGATGCTACACATCAAAGCACAGTCCTGGTCTAGTCCTGCATTAAATACAGAAGCCAGATCCTGCTGGCGATGACTCCAATTCATATTTCCAGCTGGGTGATCTTGGATGCTCTCTCACCCTGACTTACCTTGAAAATTAACCCAGGGCAGTTGTGAACAGGTGATAAAATACCTGTGCAGCCCCAGCTACTGACAGATATGTATTGAAGGAAGGTGGTTGTAAATCTCACCCCTCTTCACCCACCCAGGCTGGAGTGTCATCCAGCACTGCCCAAGTCTATGGCAAAATTCCTACTGACTGCAAATGGACTTGGACGGAGTTTATGAGCAACATGATTTACAGGATGTCTTAGCTGCCTGAACTAATGTCCATCTGTTTCAATGCCATTTGTGACACCTAACAAATCAGCTGAGCCCAGAGCCTAAGCAGGGCCTGAAAGGCAAATGCCAAATAGAAACCTGGATTGTCACTGCTGCTGCAAAGCACCTCTTCAGTCACAGCCATTTCTCAGGGACCTTTCCCAGGGCAGTGCTCACATGTTCACTCTTCACCTCCCAGCCAAGGGGTTGCCCAAACAGGCAGTTGCTTTTGAGGTCAGCTGGAGTGGGAGGGAGCAGCCACTGCCCATCCTTGCAACATCCTGCCGGGTCCTCATGCCCTGTGGCAGGTGGTGCCCAGTGATGGGTGTTTGTCTCCTTTCTAGACAGGTAAGGTGCTGCCAGACCATTACAAATGACTACAGGACTAAAGAAAGGGTTCCTGACCTGCACACATTTTTGGAGGTAAATTTCAATTTGTAGACATGACTATCATACATTGAAGGAGGCACCAGAAACTGGGTAACAACTACTATGCTCTGACAGTCCGAATAAGAAAACATACCTACTTCATTAAAAAATGAAGAGGAAAAAAAAAAAAAGAATTAAGAGACTTAGATGAGGAATAATGGATTTTCAGTTCAATGATGAGAAAGATTTTTTTTTAAAATCCATTCAAATTGACTTGAATGAATTTGTATTGAGGAAACAAAAACTATATATGTGTCCCTCCACAATTTAATTTCTGATCCAGCAAATTACGTTAAAACTAATGTGCTTTCTCTGGGGACTATTTAGTCTATTAAACTTGCTATTTTTTTACACAGGTAAGGTTCTCAACAAAAACTTATTCCAGAATTAATGCCCCATCTTCGTCTCAGAAATGCAGAAATTACATATCCCAAACACGTTGAGATTGCAACCACACTTCTGTCCAGCATAGCTAGAAGATCAATCAAAGCTGGTTTGACCCAAGTTATATTTGGAGCCCACTCGGTCCTTTTCTCCTTCCATACCTCACTTCATTTCTAGAAGAGTTCTTCCTTTGCCCCAGACACTTGCCAAGCCCCTGGGAAAGAGCCCATCACAGCCAGCCAGGAGGCGGCTGGAGATTGAGGTGATCTCGCACTGCCTCCCGATGGGACCGTGTTTGTGCACTGAGTACAGCAAAGGGAGTCAGCTCTGTCTTTTTGTACCATTTTGCCTGTGACAAGTTGGTGAAGGTAAGGCAAAGGTGTGGGGAAAAGAAGCAACTTAAACCTGACCACCCATCAG
This sequence comes from Mohoua ochrocephala, assembly GCA_013398855.1. Classification (NCBI taxonomy): domain Eukaryota; kingdom Metazoa; phylum Chordata; class Aves; order Passeriformes; family Acanthizidae; genus Mohoua; species Mohoua ochrocephala. The sequence goes on along the minus strand of VZTA01012685.1, from coordinate 392,067 downwards.
CCACTGCACAGTGACTAAAGTTGAGTCTGGAGTACTCTGCAATGGATGTGGCTTTTCCTCAGTGTAAATTCCCTCATTTCAGTCTCATCAAGTCACAAATTTGTTTCTCACCCTGTGTAACAATTTCCTTGGAGGTGTATTGGCAGAGGTGGAGGCAGCCTGGTAGCTGTCCAGCATCTCACAGAGGATTTGGTGAAGCAGTGAAGCACCCTGTGACCATGCAGCCTTCCCTCCACTCAGACCCTGAGGACCAGACACAGCTCTTTGTGGCTGAAAAGAAGTGAGAGAAAGATGACCAAATGCTGCTGGTTAATTTCAAGACATCTTATCAGTGAGTAGGAGAGATCAGAGGCAAGAGCTGAAATGCACAGTGCAGACACAAACCATGGCAGGAGACAGGAGAGGGGGCAGCAGGCACTCCCACAGGTACTGCCACTTGTTCATGTGTTTTTAACTTACTGTAATTTGTTTCTTCTAAATTGGGAAAAGGGCTGGGGGGGAGGAAGATGTCTAATTTTCTGCAGGTATCTTCCACTGACTCTTTTTAAGAATTTGGCTGAAGGAGTAGAAGGAAGAAAAGGTCATATTGTATTCAAAATGCTGCAATATCACATTATCAGCCATTTACCGTGGAAGAAAAAAGTCCTCCCCTCACAACTGCAGACTGTAAAGCATTTTTGAACTATGCACTGAGACAAATGGTAGCAATTGCCATGTGTTTGCAGCACTTGGGTGCAGAGGGAAATGAAAGGTATCATGTGCTGGCCCTTCTGAGCTGTTTTTTTTCCATGAAAAGGATGATGTTCCCAGACCAGGTAGTTGTTTTCTACATCACAGAGTTGTGATCTGGTTCTTCTCACAAGAAGGCCTTCAGTGAGTGGCAGGTTTGACTGCATAATAGAAGCCTATATTTGACACGAGAAGGGACAGAAAGCTGATGTAAGCACCAGACATCAATAATGCAGAGCTCCACTGGCCTAGAAGACCCGAAGGATTTACCCAACACACTGGTACCTGTGCAGGAGGGCCACTAAATGTGACATCATTATGAAGATGGATTTCTTTGTTAGTCTTTCCTGTAATTTCTCTGTATCTCTGTTGAATGTAGAAGACCTTAGAGTTTTGCCATGGTGAATCATTTAGCAACAGGAAATGGCTTGTTTCATTCTCACCTTCAATGTCATTCTTTTTAAAAGACATGAGCTGATGTGGGACTGTGTGATTAAATTGTTAAATTTGTAAGTACACTAATAATGCATTGGTAGCAGTTGGGATATACTTCACCCTTCATTGCAAGCTATCTGGAGAAAGCTGCTGGTACAATGAAGCACTATTTTATATGTGATTGCAGTGATTCCTAATTTATTTCCCTGTCATGTTTTCATATAAGCATTTTAATAACCAATAGATATAAATTCATTAAATAAAACTGTTCCTCTCATCTTGTTTTCTTATGTTTTTAAGGCATGAATATGTCTCTTCTCAGTACCTCATTTTCTTGTATTTCTTTTTCCTCTCATGTTTGTACTTATAACATACTTTGTCTTCATCCACATTTTACCACCATATGTCTAAAAAGATAATGTTTTTATCAATGAGGCACACAACAGAGATGAATAACAATGTGGGATTAAACCTACTAAGCTGTTAATAAAAGACACCTTAGTAGTACTTTGCAGTTAACTTTCTGCCCAGTAACATTTTCTTTTCTGTAGAAGATATTTTACATAACGAAGCTTAAAAAAGAAAAGCTCAAAGCACAGCTACGTGGACTGGTTTGGGGAAGAGTGAGTCAGAGGGATTACGGCAGGGCACGAAGTCGAGCTTTCACATTTCAGGCATTAATTGGCCGCTAAGGAGGAGCGGCTGAAGTGTAGGAGGAGGGTTAATTTTGGTGGACATAACAAACAGAAGAGAGATTTCTGATCCTTTTATTTCTCAATCCCGCTCCAATAAAAACTAAGCCTATGAGAAGGTTTTCTAAAAGTCAAGGCAAGCTGATGTGAGGATGCTGTGCTGGAATGAGGAGAGTGCAGTCCCGCCACCTCCAGCCAAACCGTCTGCTGCAAGTACCACATGCACCCAAGTGGGGCTGGGCTGCAGCACAGGTGAGCATCCCAGCACACCACAGAGCCGGCTGTGAAGGCAATGCTTTCCTCTAGATCGAGACAATGTATGTCAGAAGATGATGTTAAAATTAAAAGCTGCAAGGAGGTGCTTTGGAGCTAACCCCAGACAAGTAAGTTCCTACAACTTGTCTAATTTAATTGGTGGTTGAAATCCTGACCATGTTGAAGTCAGAGATAGAAGTGTTGCTGAATCCAGAAGTCCCAGGACCCCAGTGGCCAATCTCTGCTGTTTGCTGTCCCCAGACCTGGTGTGTTTTGATGGTGCTTTAACATGGTCACAAACCGCAGTGACAGAGGGGGCACGTTTGGCAATGGGTAATGTGGAACCCTCCCCTGACCCTGTACTTGTCAAGAAGACAGGCTTGCCACAGGCTGGCAATTTGGTGTTTTTTGAACTGAACTCTAAAGCCATCCTGGGCATGCACAAAGGATAGAAAGGACATGGGGCTGCAAAATTAGCTGCTTCCAACCTGCTGCTCCCAGACAGAGTGGTGGGTGGAAACCTGCAGGCAAGCACTGAGACTGGAGGTCCATCGTTTAGGGCTAAGGCTGAGAGGACTGCCAGTCACTCTCCAAAAAGGTGGATGCTGATTTATTCTCCAAGGAAGGCAAAGAGAAACAAGAATTTGAACTGTGTGAGTTTGCCCAGCTCCTGGACAGCACAGTGAGCCATTACCCCTTATTCTGGGTGGACTGTACTGTGACAAAATAATGCTTCACCAGAAATTACACAGGGAAGCTTGTGTTTCTGAATATGAGAAGAATGCATGAAATGGCTTTAAATTACTTATAAAATGATGACCCTATAATGTTTAGAAAAGCATTTGGAAAATTTAGTAAATAGAGTGCACAGAAGCACTGCACTGCTATGTAAAAAACCACAGAAACTGGAGCATTCATCGGAGACTGTGAGGTCCTGCCTGTGTTTTTTGAAGCCTCCTACAGGCCCCTGTGGCTGGGATTACATTCTCTGTTAATTCTGCAGGGTGGTTTATTTCCCACAAAATTCCATAATGCAAGGGTAACAGAAGTCTTTTGAAAATGTTTCATGAATAGGTAACAGCACTGCTCAGAGCCTAAGATATATATACAAAAAATATGTATGGAAGTCAAGTGTTTGTTGAAAGTAAATGAAAGTAAAGTAACTCTGCCAGGGTCAATGAAGCATTGTCTTTCATTCATTACCCTAAGCTGATGTTTTCTATTAGAAGAGCTTTAGGTGGAATGTGCCTGAGATGTTTTAAGCAGAAGGACAGGGATCAAGAGAAGATTAACCAGGATGATGAAAACCTTGGAGTACACATTAGCCCATGCGTCTTCGTGTATAGAAAAAAGTGGATTATTCATGTATGCCCTATTATTTAGCAGGCATTAATGATTGTTAGCATTTAGACAAGCTCCAGTAAGTCAGCTGCATTTCATGGCTAGTGGCCAATCTGCTACTTTCCTATATCTTTTTTGAAATAATTTGGAAAATACTTAAAAGTATGCTGTAGATTTCTTTCTCTTCATGAGCTGCTAAGACTACAAGGACATCACTACTTTTTCTAAGGGTGAATTAAAAGAGAACAAGGTGTTTTTTTTTTTCTAGTTGCTACTTCCTTAAAAAAAAGAAATAAACACAGCTGTCTTTGGTCATAATATTTAGTAAGCAAGAGGCCTTACTACACAGAGATGAATTGGGAAAAAAAAAACCCAAACAAAAACAAGAACTGTAGTTTTAACAACCTCCCAGCTCCAATATTCTGGAAAAAAACCCCATGTGGTTCAGTTTTTAAATGGTGGTTTTAAACTCATTACAGTTTTCTGTAAACCCAGTGATGACAGAGATATTTCTGAAGTGGTCATGACTTAGTTTTCAGAATTCTATGAAAATTACAAGGGTTTGGCTGCATGTGCAGTTACAAATGGAAACTATCTTGTTCGTCTGATTCTACTATGGCAAATTACTTTCTTAGACATATGCTTGTTATTTTTTAATAGATTTCAGTTTGTTTAATCTTCTTTGTAAACTAAGCTATTATGAAATGGTGCAAGAGAAATATTTATTTTCAGATTCATCTTCTATTTTACAACATCCCCTACTGTATTTTTTCCCCTCCTTCTTATTTGGATAAAGTGCCAGAAACAAGATCTCCTTGCAAAACCCAGCACTTGAGTAATCATGTGGCCATTAGAGTATTTGCTGTATAATGCTGAGTGTGTTCAGAGCACTCACCAGTCCTCATTTGCTATCTGGTGCTTCACAGCCTTTAATATTCTTCAAATAAGAAGAAGATAACTTCTGCTTTCCTTACAGTACAAGTGGCTTAACGTTTAAATGCAACATACAGCAACATACCCCTACTTACAGCAAAACACTGCTTATGCTTCTCCCAGCTTTCCTCTGCCAAGCCCTAAAAACACAACACACATTAAATTAAATGGGACATTTTAATATGCAGCAAGAAATTACCCAGCATTAACTTAGCTCACTCTTTGCTTCTGGAGCTTATTCTGGGTCCTGCTGCAGTATCTGTGGATGCTCTAGAAGATGCTGCTGTGGCCCATGCTCAGGTGTGTGTTTCCTCTCTCAGCCTGCATAGTCACCAGCACTGTTGCTCCTTTCAGGATACCAACCAGAAAAGCTATTTCTTCTCAAAAGAACAGTCTTTCCTGTTGAAACAAATGTCCCGTAAGATCTGGGCACAGACATGGATCAACGAGCAGGAAAAGCTCTGGGAGCAGCCAAGGGCTGGAGTGAGGCCGGGCTGGACCACCTTACTGCTCCCTGGAATGCCATCTTTCTGGAGCTGAAGTGCCACAGGGTTTGAGCAGCCCTGTTGGCCCTGCTGTGCTGCAGCAAGGCATGGCCTTGTTTTATCCTCTGTGCCACAGGTTTGGGTCCCCATTCCCTGGGGATTCCCTTGTGGAGGGAGGAACTGCTACTGTCCACTGAAAGAGCCGTGGGAGATTGAGCACAAGGTCAGGCAGCTCTACCCTCCGTCACTCATGGCATGCTATAAGGCCTATTTCCATCATGTGCAATATAAAACCGTGAGCACTCCACCCCTGGCTCCTGAGTTATTACTCTATTGCATTATAAATGTTTACCTAAGGGGCTCATCTTCTGTTTCTGCTTCTGAAGACACCCCCTTTTCATTAAACATCCCTCTCAAGCACTATTTGACCCCTCCTTGCAGTTTTACCCCTACTACGATTTTCACTCATGTATTTTCCTGCAAATGAATGTGACAAATTGCTGGGAGCTGGACATCAGCTTTTTTCCACTGAAAAAAATTGACCCTTTTTAAATTTCAATTTCTTACTATTCTGTTTTAAGCAATGGTCAAGCCTCTCCCCTCCACGCAAACCGTTTAATGCAACATTTTTTTTTTTTGTGTTTCCTGTTTCCCTAGCATAGATCCTTAAAAATACAGAGAAAAGTACTGGAACTTGAATCCCATGGTAGCACATTCTCAGATTTTCAGTGTCTTTCCATAAAGGTGTGATTAACAAACAAAGGAATTGCTTTGCTGATCCCAGCACCTTCTGGCTATTTTCTCCCACTAATTGCTGAAGTTGACCACTAAAGCCAGGTTTACTGCCTGGTGGGCTATTTCAGTGTTTGAACAATAGACACTTAGAAAAATGCAGTTGCCAGCTTTGCCAAATCATTCTGTCAGACATATATAAAGTCACCCTACCAATAAATTTAATGAGAATGAACTAAATAGCTTTCTAGTGATGTAAAAGGCTTATATTTCCAGAGAGAACAAGGGACTTTGTCATACCACGCTACTGGCAAGCGTCTGCTTTTGTCTGTCATTTTCCTTCTCCAGACTCTGATTTTATTATCATACTGCTGTAATGAAAAGCACAAATCATCTGGACAGCAATGGCAAGGAGCTGTATCTCACCGCTCTGATGTCACCAAATGACTGTATTTCAGGGCTCCGTCATTATAAAACTTCTGTGGAAAACGCTGACCAGTTTGAAGACTAGCATGCAAATGAACAGGAGCTGGCTACATGGCTCCCCTCTGAGTCAGTCACACGGATATTTCAGCCCTGTCTTTGCCTCTGCCCTTCACCCCTGGCTGGCTGCAGCAGCTCCCTCTGCAGCAGCTCCCTGTGGAGCCTTCTGCCATCCTCCGTGAGGGTCAGGGCCAGGGCTTGGGAGCTCCCCAAGGGAAAAGCCAAACATTACAGCACAGCAGGGAGAGTTCTGTTTTCCCCATAGCTTCACAACACTTGAACAAGTGTTTCTTTGCTGTTGCTTTATTCGTCATCCGATTGCTTCATGCATCGATCTCTCCCACCCGGCAGCAGGAAAAGATGCTTTCTGAATTGCACACATTTATTGTGACTTGTACGCAAAATTCCCACAGTAGAAATCACGCTGTGACATGGTAGCTTCTCTTCAGGTTTAATTCCCTTTCCTTTAAATTAAGAAGACACTGGACTGGAGCACTAACTCAGCATTGTTTTCACTTTCTGTAGATGCTCAAATCACCTCCCATCAAACTACAATCACTCACGTGCTCAGAAAGAGCTGTGAGTGAATCTTATTTGGGTCTTTGTGTAAAAAGTCACAGAATGGAGATTGAATCAGGAGAAACTGAGTGACCTTGCTTTAAAAGGCGGATAAACTTTATTGTCTTTAGATGAAACATTCTAGAGAGAGCTAGTGATTGAGCTATGTAATGTGATATCTGGAAAACTGACCCCAATTTCTGGTCACTGACCCGCATCTTACCTGCTACTGCTGTAGATAGCTCAAGTAGCCGTGCAAAGGCAAGTGTGAGCACACTCAGACTCTGCCAAAGGTAATGATACATTTCTACCAACAAAAAGAATTACGTGGGGGAAAAACTGATGGGTTTCGGTTTGGAAAATTTTGCAAGTAATTGTTTCTTAAAAAAACACCAATCCAAAATTATACAAAAAAAGCCAAGGAGATTATTTACTGCAAACTCTTCTTAAACATACTGTTATGAAAATGATATTTGGGGCTGAGATTTTTCCTCTTGTATGTTGTTTTTGGTGCGTGCAGAAGGACATTGCCCCCTGTGTTCCTGTTCTGCTTCAGCAGCAAGATGGAGTCACAGGGGCACCAAGAAATTCTCACCAGTGAAAAAATGTAAGGTAAGAAAAGCTGTGAGAAAAGGCAATATAAAACACTCCACTTTCTCATCAGAAGCTGTATTAAGCTTATTCCAGGGGCTCTGTGCATCCACAAGGTATGTACAAGCCTGCCAGCAGCAGCTGCTTAACCTGTGCTTTTCTTCAAGGAGGTATCTTGGATAATCACTGCAAAACCATACTGTTCTTATGGCTCATAAAGCAAAAACCTCTCATGTCCAGGTATTTATGACATGCTAAGAACTCTAAGAGCTGGGGTTTTTTGGGAAAAAGCGGCAGTGATATTTGTATATTTAATGGTTGTAACAACAATTAGCATTTGAAATCTGTGTATCTCAAAACACCGGTATGATTCCTAATGTGTAGATAGTTACACAGAAACACTTCTGTGGCCAGTGCAGCACTGCAAGCTACAGGCTTAACATGGACTGAAGCATGGGACAAAACCAACTAGAACTAATCACTAATAAAGCCTCAAAATCTGCAACCCCACCCTGAGACATAAGAGATTTTGAGGCACTCAGGTCCTCACTGTGGCTCCTGCAGGAGCTACCAGGCGGTGTTCTGAGCATGCCTCGAAAGAGCTGCACAGTGGTGTGGCTGAGCAGGGCAGGGTTTAGCTCAGTGCAGTCCTTTCTGGACAACAAACTGGATTTCTTACTATCTCTTCCATAGACTCCTCCCACAGATTTCCCCCACATATGAAAGCCAGACAGATTTCAGTAGCTACTCTTGGAGATGCTGCTCTCTCCTCCATCCAGGCATCCCCTGTCAGAGACGGGGCAACGGCATTTCATTCTCTCCTCTGCTTCAATTAATTCAATCCCATACCTCAAGGAAAAGTACATTGCACTACAATTTTTTTAGGTGTTTATTGTTGGACCCTTTTTCTTTTTTTTTTTTTTCACCCTGAAAAAAATATAAGGGTTTTGAGTAAAAGATGGTTAGTGAGCCTCGCTCCAGAAAGGTATATTTATCCTGGGGGGAAATGTGCTTTCTTCTAGCTCAGAGTGATTGGTATGACTGTGCCCATTTCCTAAAAATAATTAACAAATGCTTATGTCTTTTCATTCACATGTTATTTTAATGTGTGTGTACGTATATATACACCCACATTGCATCTCTACACACACCTGCACCTACAGCATGTACCGTATTGAACAGATACATGTACTGACAGCCTTCTTTCATTTGCTTACCCATGCCACCCTTTGCAGAACAACAAATAAAAACAGTAGCAGTATTGGTTATCCAATTTCATTGAATAATGGTATTTAAGTCATTATTTTTTAAAAAAACCACCTTTGAGAAGACACAATTAAATCTGATTCTATTTTGAGCAGAGCAAATGACATGTAACTTTTTCTTGTTGGTCTTTAATTAAGTACAAGGAGTATTGATTTTCTTAGTTCCTGAATGTTACACAGCTATTCTAGTGGCTATTTTTGTGTTCATTATATTCACTGAAAACCTCTTTGCCTTTAGAAGACAGAAGGTCAAGTACCCAATGTCAGATTCTGCCCCAGTGGAGTCAGTGGGAACCTTGCCATTGGTTTTGTTGGAAGCAGAATTAAACTTTTATGTGTTGCACTATCTTGCTTGTGAATGACTAATTATCAATTTGTTTTAGCACCTCTTTCAAAGCTTATTGAAGAAAACTAAAATCTTTTTTCATAAAAACAAATCTCTCATCATGGTATTTTAAAAGTCCGCTACTTTACAAAGACACCCTGAGGAAGCTTTGGGAAGCAGAAAATGCAAGTGTGAGGTGAATGGCAGGCAAACACCCAGCTGTGCCTCTGAAGCATGTGTATCTCTTGGAGGTTTGACTGAAAAGGACCAGTCAGAAGCAAAGGCAGGTGGAAACACAGGACTATCCACAATGCAAGTCTTCACACTCACAGATTTCAATAGTTCTTTTATGTATCTTCTGTGTCCTGATGCAGTTGCTTTTTAGGCGAATGAAAATGGTTGCCTCTATCTGAATTCAAGAAGAATTAGACTACAAAGGATAAGTACAAATCCATAAAAACAAGAAAAATGTAACTTGTGTGATTTAAAAAAAAAAAAGTTAAAATAATGTGCTGCTTTCTGTGTATTCCTGTAATACCACAGAATCTGGACATCTTCCAGCAGTGCACCAAGTCATGCAAGTAATATTTTGGGTGTGCATTTTGCTTTCTCCCCTGTACCACTCTAGGGCTCTGTGTGTGTGCATCTGTGAAATGTTGTGTCCCGTATTGGTAGGGACAATACGTGACTGGGCATTTAACCTCCTTACTGCTCTATGCCAAATTTAGACAAAGCAATTGAAGAAATACCCTAACTGATACTCTTCATGACTGTCTATTTTCAGACTTGTCCCCAGGAAAGCTCCGTCTTTAAAGTAAAAAATTAAGATTTACAGCCCTCCCAGTTGAGTTATTAGGGTACCTCTTCAGAGACAGTTTCAAACAGTGCAAATACTATGAATATTTTCGGGGTTTGGCTTTGGTGAAGCATAAAGCATAATTTATGTGTTAAACACACACAGACACTGCAACTCAACCCAAGAAAGCTCCTGTTACACTTAGTTTGTTTCAAACAAAATTTTAGTGTCATCTCCTTCTGATGCCTGATGGTCACAGCCCAAATAGTAGAGCGTCTGTTTTTAATCTCTTAAAGGCTGAAAAGCACTGTCCTTTAGTGAAAGCAGATGGGAAAGCCTGGGATTCCACTCAATTACCCACACATAGTGATCCAGGAATGGAGCAGCTGATGATGCTAAACTCTTTCAGCCTGCTGGAATGGATGAGTCCTCTTTAAGGATAGACTCAAAGGAGTAATATTTTTCAAATTGATGGATTATAACACTTGACAGTCACTTAAAAAGAAAATGAACTTATGGAAAACATGGGCTGAAGGCAATACCTCTAGGTACATGGTTGAATTTCCATTCTCAGAGTGCCTGTGATGACCCAATATTGTAATTGGGCACATCTACAGTGACCTGAACAGCTCATATTTTGCCTTCATCACACCCACTGAAATCTCTTGGACACAGGAAGTGGTTTGTAGCCTCACCAGCAGCAAAGGACTTGTGTTACTGCTGCATTATTGCACCTTTTAAAATTAAGTTCTGGTCCAAGGTAATGTCCACACAGAGAGACCGAACACTGTCTGACGGCATATCCCCACTGGGATTGTAGTAAGTGATCCTTGTTCTGAAGGAGGATAGAGATTTTTAACTTCCATGCTCCAGATCTGCTTGAGGGGGCAGGAACTCAAGTGAGAATGTCCCAAAGCTGCTTCCAGTGTACATTTCTAGAAGCTTGGCAAAATCTGCAAAACCAGAGGTCTGGACACTATGACTACATTCCTTAATCCTGCAGAAGAATTTGAGGACTGCCAACAAGAAGGTTGCTATTCCAGATTATTGCTTAGAAGATGCTGAAATCATAGGTCAAAGTATAAGGCAATGTATTAAAGATCACTGCTGGATTTGCAAGAAGGCAGTTTTCTGAAAGAAGAAGCATTGGTGTTCATACAAGATTTTACATCTGTTTTTAAGCCACTCCTCCAAACAATTGCTAAAGTCTATTATCAGAAGGGCGGGGATGAGCTGGGATGAAATGAAACACCTTTTTAGATGTAAAGGCATTTTAAATTTCCTGGTTCTTCTTAATTTTAAATAAATTGAAATAAGTAATTTTAATAAAATAACCATTCCAGTCAGGAATAGTCAGAAAATAGCATCCTGAGAATAATCACATAGGGGATTTTCCCACCAGCAATTTTAAAAGTCAAGATGAAATTCTGAAACAACTGCAGGCTGATAACAAATCCGTAGCTGGCATTAACGTGGTGTGATCAGATGTGCTGTATATAACTGAACCAAGGTCCGGATGTTGCTCCTTTTCCTCTTTGCAGCTGTGCCCAGTAGCTGTTTACCATACAGCTGGAAGGCAAGGGTAGACTGCACTCTTCATTCTTCATGTGCTTTCATGGATTTCCATGTTTCTTTCGTGGACTCGCACTCAACCATGACATTTATTGTGCAGTTATGCAGTGCTAGTGTTGATGACAAAGTTGCCTTCAGAACCATCTGCCCTGGAGCTTCTGGTGACTATTTTAAACATTTCAGTGACCTAGTTTACAGCATGGCCTCAAAACCAGCCATAACTTCACATCTTGGAGGTGCTAAACTTTGGCATGGCATTACAATTCTTGTTCATGGCTGTTATGAAGAAAGAAAGGAGCTTCTTAAACCAGCTTTCCCACAGCACACAGGCTTGACTTGATTCCCTGCAGAAATGCAGTCCCTTAGGCACCATACAAGGGAGAGGCCTGGGCTTTATTGGATAGGAGGCAATCTAGAAGTCCAACCAATGCGAAATGTGGTGCACAGCTACAGCAAACTATAATATGAGAGGGTTCCTTGGTTCTCACAGTTTTGCCATGACCTAAATAAAATGGTCTAATTGCTTTTCATTGAATGTGGGACTCTGTTTCTTGTTAGAGGCAAGTCTACATTTGCTTTGTTAATCCCTTGCAGAAGGGCCTACCGAATCCTGAAGTTTATTTTCACTGAGATTTCTGTCACACTTGGGTCTTTTTCCCAGTAGAGGGAATTACTGTTTCCCCATATGGCTCCCATATTTCTGGGGTATATTTTTGTCTGTATGTGTATATACACACACATATGTATATGTATATATGTTCTCCTACCCTGCCCCTCGTTAAAGTGAACATGTGTACCATAAAATCTCTTTGTTGCGTAGCCAAAGCTTTCTTGCTACCTACTCAAATGCAAAGAACATTCTGCTGCTCTCTGTACGCTTCCTGTAGTGCAGTTCTGCTGCTGTGCCCATGCTCAGCTATCTGAAATACCCGCTGGGAAAATGCTCAAGTCCTTTAATAACTTTCAGAGAAATTGAACATCCTAACAAAAATCAGTACATCTGACTGCATGAAATAGTAACAAGTGGGGAGAAGTTCCATTTCTTCAAGGAATTTGAATTCTTACAGGAAAGCTGCAGAAACTGCCTTCCGGAATTGGACATCTACGGCAGTGCTTTCTCACAAACACACATAAGGAGATTTCTCATTTTTCCCAACAGCGTACTTAGGATGTTTTAGAAGATTTGGTTTTAGAGGAGTCCTACAGCTAAGGAGAGTTTCAATCAGATCTGGCCAAAAGACCTAAATCCCCATTATTTTTTACCTCCTCTTCATGTGTAGATTCTGTATGTGTTTATGTTTATGCAAAAACAAAGACAATTAATTTACTTGCACAAAATACACTGAGGGAAGAGCTCATTAGAATCAAGGTAAATGATGTTTTGTAAGGTATTGGCAGCATGTGAATTTGGAACTGATTTGTGTCAACATTAAAGTATGTACACTTAATTAGCATTGATTTTAAAACGGAAAATGGTCTCCCAGGATACTGTAGAGCAATTCCTTATGTCTTAATTTGCAGCAGATATTGCTCTAAGAAACAGATTTTAGTAGACACCAACCTATTTTAGGCAAAAGGAGATGTATAAACATTAACCTGTAAGGAGGAACTGCTAGGATAATCTTCCTAGATCTCACAGAGAAAAGTCTTCTTCATCTGTCTTCAGTGCTTGCCAGAAATAAGCAAGATTCTTATTTCTTTTGTATCTATTCACATTCCAGCTTTTAGAAAATGGATGGAGGTCTCACTCCCACTAAAGATATAATCGTGGTAATATCATGCTCAGATAAGCACTGAATGACTGGGCAGATTTACAGAACAGGCTTTGTGGCCCACATTCTGTGCTTCCTTTTCCATTTCTTAACCAGAAATTGATTCTCATGTTCAGTCTTGCAACACCTTAACCCTTTTGTTTGGCATTTTTTCATGGTACATTACCCAGTGCAAATGCACAGAGCTGCAAACCTGTTCATGAGCAGAGGTGAAGGCAAGTGAAGCAGTGCTCAGAGCAATGGATCCCAGAGAAATTGAGTGGAAGAGATGCAGGTGCTGAGAATAAGCAGAGCACCAGAATTTGAACTTAGGTGTGTTTTCAACACTTTTTTTCCCCTCTATATTTTACTTATATCTTCACATGGTAATTGGGCTAGACTGACAGCGAGAAGAACCAAAACACTAAAACCTGAAGTTTTTATTTTGAACTGGTGACAACTATTTAAACACGACATAATTGCTTTTCTCCATATGTAGGATTGGATCTTTGCCAGCCACCACTCATCCTAACACACAGCAGCTCGAAGGAGGACACAGACCCTGGCTGCATTAGGACGATGAGGCTGCACACAGTTTCCAGGCTGTGCAGAGCACCGTCTCACAGGAGCAGTCCTTGGGCTTCCACGGGATATAAACACTCACCGGTCAGGAAACAGTGACTGCATACAGCTCAGAGCTGCAGATCTCTGTGATATTTGTTTTATGCAAAGGCATTCATACAACCATGACACCTGTCAGGATAAAACTGCTAGATAATATCACGTATCTCTACATTGCTAAAAGGAAAAGATTTTATGGATAACATAAGTGAAATACGCACAGCTCTTTCCAAGAAAGCGAGCACAAGGTTATCACGTACATCTGCTGACAGTAACAGATGGCAGCACTAATTGTTGTTCAGAAAGTTCATGTTGTTTTAATTTCCTCAAGGGCAGCGCATGGACATGGACATGATGTGTATCCATATTACCCCCTTTGTGCACTGCTTAGAGAAGTGCTGCTGCTTCCCACCAAAGGTGGGGTGACCTCGAGGCTTCTGCTGCAAGCAGAGGAGAGGGCTAAGCTGAGGAAAAGGGGGGCTGGAGGGAAGGAGGTGGAGGGAGACAGGGAGGGAGAGGGAGGAATCGGCCTGCGCCATTCAGAGCCCACAGTGTCAACGTAACAAACAGAATTCTTTTAATGGCAGGATATGAGTGGAGCAAAATGCGAGCACAATTCAGTAATGATGCTTGATATTTCCACATCCAGTGGAGAGCAGCTACAACGGTACAGATGCAGAGGGGTTGCCAAGGAAACAGACGTGTTTTGCTTCAGATGTGCAGTGAAGCACATACTCCAGACATCCATATAGCCTCATTACCACTGCATCTGAATACCTCACAGCCATTAGCAATGAATTCTACCCTCATAACACCCCTGTGGCGGTGCAGTGGTCCTTTATCCCATTTTTAAAGCAGCAAAAGCAAATAGACCGAGCCACCTGCCCAGTCACAGCAGCATTCTGTGGTCCCTGAAATCTAGATCCCTGAAATCTAAACAAGAACAGAGCATTTGTACCCACGCTCCAGCCAGTGCTGTGACTTTGATATGGGTCAACAATAAATTACTAGGGAGGAATGTAAAAGTAACAAAACCCCAGCTTGTGATCCTGGCCACCAGACCATTGTCAGGGAATGGTTCCATGTTTATTTCCAAGGATATGCAACACTTCCTTCTCAGAATGTAGCAGGGAAACATGGATGTAGTTCAAGGCTCTGTACTTCAGCATCAAATAACAGTATATGAAAAATCTCTTCCCATCAGCATATCAGTAGTTTTATTAAAAAATTCAATGGAAAGGTAGAGATAAGGAAATGAGCAGACATTACCCATAAAAGTCTGACATTTTATCAAGCTCTATTCACTTCTGCCTTCAAATCAGCACAGCTCCCTGTAAGCTTGGAAGAGAAGAAAGGGGAACAGTCTTCTCAATTTAGGGAAGATGAAGGAATGGCCCAATTATACTCAAAGAGACCATCTGATATCTACCCAGTGCTCAGGCTGTATTTTCCTTGCTCGGTATTTCAATTTTCTTTTCTAGTCTATCACATGCCCAGCAAATTTTGCTCTTTTTAGAACAAAGAAACAATTAGAACTCATTATTGTTATAGTAGAAATTGCTATGCTGAGACATGCATTTTTTAGATTTCTAAAGAAGAAAGAGCACAGGGCTCTCAGGGCAAGCTGTGGATGACAGGAAATGCACTGAAAATACAGACTGTGGTAATGGGCTTTCAGTCCTTTTTAAGAAATCTGGAGATAAGTAGAAAGAGCACCAGAAAGAGCTAAATAATCATCTACAGTGGATGGAGTGGTCCAAAGTGATTTCAAGCTGTGTGATGGGTTCAGTGTCGCTGTTCTGAGCTCTGAGTGTCAGAGCCTGTTCTGAAAACCTCCAAAAGCTTGGCAACAGCCTTTCTCCAAAACAGGGGGGTCTCTAAGCTGTGGCTCAATAGCACAAGGTGAGCTGTGGCAAGGGGGAATGGCACCTCCTGTCCTGCCAGTCTTTGGCTGGGTTGTCAAAGGTGGTGCTTCCTTTTTGACTGTCTGGTCTGACAAAATAGGTAACTGGGCATTAATTCACTTAGATGTTTGAAGATGACACATTTGTCTTTATTGTACAGACATAATTTCAATAGTTCTCAAAAAAGGAAAAATACCTGTGTCCTAAAAAAACCTTTGACGATCTCTATTGCCTACTTTTATTTAAGGAACTTCTTCATCTGCTCATGAGAAATATTTTTCTCAATTTTTTCTCAGACTTAAAATATGAACAATTTGCAAAAAGAAAATCAAAATAAGTAAGTGCCAAGAGTACAGAATCCCATCCAATTTGCCTTTAGAAACACCCTTAAATATTTCTACCACTAAAGCTTAAGTCCAAAAACATTTCCAAGGTCTTTGATGTAGGAATTCCTGGATTTCCTCCCCCACACACTCCTTCTCTTCCTAATAAAGTAACCAACACATCCTGTTGTATCAAATAAAGTTTAGGGTTTAGCTGGAATCCACAATGAGGGAAGGGAGTCATTGTGACCTTCTCTGTTTTCATTCTTACAGCCTCTGCGCTGAGTATTTTCTTTTGTCAGATTAATTCAGTCTTTGAAGACTTCAGTGCTGACCTCAGGGCACTTAAGGCATGTCAGCATGGTTGTTCACATTAAGAAACAGACTCAAGCCCCCAAAAAACCTACCTGAAACATTAATTTATTTTTACAATTATTTGCTCACTCAGAAATATGAGAGGAGAAACATAACAAATGTGTACTGCTATAAAAGCATTGTACAAGGCAAGCTGCAGACTGTGTGTTCGTCTCCTTTTGAAAAGGACTGTGTGGGGCTTTAACACTCAATTACCACTACTCTAAATCTGTACAGAAATTTTAACAAATGGTTACAGTTAATACCAGCTGATACATATTGTGATACACTTAAGGAAACAGAAAAGACAAAAATTTGTAAAAGTAAGGACTAAATCTGTCATTAACTGATTGCAAATCAGGAGCCTATGTAACTTGCAACAAAACAGTTTGGGGCAAAGATTTGTTCCAAACACAGCTGTTTAACGCACGGCACAAAAATCAAAAGACATCCTTTTCTTTGTGCCTAGAGAGTTCACTCATCTCTCACTCCCTGCTCTCTTTCAAAGAAAAATGAGCTAGCCATGAAGGCAAAAGACGCCAACAGCAGATAAAGACGTTGCTGTAACGAGCTCAACTACGCCTACAGTAATTTCTCTCATTTACCTGTAGCACTACCTGCACACAGCTGATGAGCCCATCTGTCTCCAAGGCAGCAACACCTCCAACCTAGTGAGCAGCCATTTCTCGAAACCTCCCCCAGGGCTGGAGACCTGCCTTTTTCCTGCTCTTATCAACTAACTATTATTGCCACTTTTATGACTGCTCGGCCAAGGCAGTGATAAATAAGACCTTGCCCTCTTCAGAGTTTTTCACTGGAACAAAAAAACCAAACCTCTACTGGCAGCCTTGAAGGGCACAGAAACACCTCTAGGGCAATGTGAACACAATCAGCGTTTAGTGGCCCTGAAACCAGAAAAATTCTTTCTTGGCTCTGTTCCTCAGCAGGCTCCTGCAGCCCCTATCCACAGCCTTTCCTGCTCATAGGGAACCCCACTGCTTGGCCACATGCTGCAGCCAGGGCCTGGCTTGTTTGCAAGGATGTGACGTTTGGAGGGCTGTTCCTGCACGTGGGCTGGGGCCGCTGTAGCAGAGGAAATGTCAGTGTTGGGTGTGTGAGTTGCTGCTTTTGAATGGGAACACCAGGTGTTTTGGGGTGGGGATGGGCCTGGAGCATCTTCCTGGTGCAGCGACAGCCACTGCCAGTGCTCAGCTTCGAAGACACTGCTGTTAACAGGGCTACAGTGCTACTTTGGTGATGGGTAAGGGTATCCTAGTCTTAAAGTCCGGACTGAGAGCTTGAATACAGACTATCTGTTCCTTGAAGCAAGGATCCAGACCTCAGTGATGTGTCTTGTCAGTTACTGTAGCACTGCTGAAGTAAAGATTTTCAATTTACCGAAAATAGTGTAATTCAAATCCCTGCTTCAAAGTGGTTACTTATTAGAAGAGAGCAGATCCATGCAGATCTTTCAGATAGCTGGAAAGAATGATTGCAGAAGAGATTTCACATTTCACTCCATAAATCCAGATGCATGTGACCAGGAGCCCTCAACACTTCACCATCAGCGTCAAGTGCAGTGAATTTGTATCTGCTGGTTTCCTGGGAGGCTCTGTGGTATGGATACAGAGGAGGTGAACTGCAGCACGAACAGAATGAAGTCTTCTTTGAGTTATGTCAGAAATAGTTTTTATTTATCGGCCAAGAACTATCCAGAAGAATACCCCAATCCCTAACACAGACCTTGGCCTGGATACTTACATTGGGTTTAGCATGCTTTAAAAGTACAAAAATGAAGGGTATCTGTTACAGTTGCAGCCTAAGTCTCTATTATCAAGTGGCTGTGCTCCTGCTGATTTGTGAAAACTCAGCCCATTTCGTGAAGATCTCCATGCTACAGCATCTGCAATTTCTAGGCATTTTGTTCAGATACTCAAACTAGGTTTGGCTTCTGAAACACACTTCCCTTAAGTTGCTGTTAGATATTGAATACAGGCAACCTTCCAAGGAAAGCATTATTTACCCATAGGAGTACAGCAACGAGCAACAAAAATGCTACAACAGCAAAACAGCCTCAACACACCCCAGCCATTCCTAAAGCTTGGCATGTCCTGGGGACTGGTCAGGTCCCACAAACTCCTGCTTCTGCGAGGGCCAGGCTGCAGCAGGACCCTCAGTCAGGTCAGCTCCTGAGCTTCAGCAAGGGTCCCTCTCCCAGAGCCAGCCTAGCCTGTTTCATCGGTATTTCCATGGGCTCTCCAACCTGTTTCTTATCAAAGAATATTGTGTCCAACCTGGACAGAAAGAAACCTTCAAAGACTTTGATACCTGCACTGTAATTTAAATGTGCCTGCAGAGCTGGCCAAATTCTGAGATTATCAGTTCTGGAATACATTTTATTAGTAGCACACCAATAACACTGTAGGTATTTATCATCTTATACGCAGGGTAGGAAACACACTTTGTGTTCTGGCCTCTGGAAACCAAATGCCAGGAAGACTGGATGAAAGCAGATCTTTTCCATACAGTTGGCTTTGGGAGAGATTGAAAAGGTAAGACAAAAAGAGGTATTCCCTCTCCTCCCAGGACATAAGTGAATTCTCAACTGCATGTGTAAACACACAACCTGAAAGAAGTTTTCAAGAACATCAACACTTCAAGAGCAAGGGGTGATACCAAAAGGTGTGAAATGCTGCAAGAGCACTGTCATGGCAACAGGTCATCTCTAGGTGTGAAAATGCCATCTCCCTGTCTCCTAAGGCTGTATAGGTCCGAAGAGGAAAAATCGCCTTTGGTTATGCAATACCTAAGCTTTCAGAGGTATGTGGTGTTTATGTGGGGCTTCACAGATGAGTATGAGAGGGAAGCCTGCTGACAATAAACCAAGAACTGAAACCCCTGTCACACCCCAAAACCCGAGAGAACAGAAGTAAAGGTGCACATCAAGGGTGGAGATGTGGGAACAGTGGATTTTCAGCCTTAAGGCTAACCATGAAAGGAGGATGAAAGGCAGAACGGATAAAATCAGAGGGAAAAAACCACTTATGGCAGGTCAAACCCAAGTATTTGCAGCTTCTCACCCAATACAGCTGTCACTGCACACCTCTAGCAAGGCCAAAAGGTGGGGGAAAGCTTGACCACCCTGGGACAAGGGCTTCAGGAGGCTGAAGCAGCTGAGGATAAAAACTGCTGCCTCAGACAGGATCACAGAGCTTGCATCTCTTGGGAGACTTGCAGCATTGGACACTATTTTTCAAGGATTGATCAGTGGTATTTGAAATGTATCACGTTTGTCTGGCACACGGGGGAAAAATATCCTCAAAAGTTTTAGCACAAATCAAGCCCGTATGAAAGTTACTGATAGGGCAGCAGCTTGAAGCAAAGGTTTAAACAAATCTAGATAGATGTTCAAGAAGAAATGAAATATATAGCATTTTCAGGCATAAAGGCATCTTAAGCAATTTATCTTATCTACTTGGTATAAAGCACACGTTTTCATTCCCCTCTCCTAATAAAACCAACAAATGTACTTCTCCTTCAACAAACAGTGTATTTTACAGTATATACTAAATCTTTTTAGTTTTTGACCTCCTGAGTAGAATATGAGGCTTTTATTTGAGTTTGATGTAAAGCACCTCCGGCTCTTTGCTCAAGACACCTGCATTTAATCTGTGAGTATTCTCAGAAGTTTTTTTATACCCTGCTTGGGAAGGCTGCAATCATGCAACTCAGATGTGATTACCAGTCTAAATCACTCACCAGGCCAAACTTGCTTTGAAAGCCCAGATCTATAACATGGACTTCTGAACTGAATGCAACTTGTGATTTAAAACAATGAAGCAAGTCAGGAAAAACCAACTGTGACCAGAACACACTGTCAACATTCCACATGCACAGAGCTCCTGAAGACACTTAGTACATGTCTAGATTATTGACTGCAATATAATAGAGAAATACCCAAAGGAGAATTAAAGGTACCATTAGCAGTCAAGTGATGATAACGTGGAGCTCAGAGAAGGCTCATTTATCTAATGAGAAGCAGTTCCCAATATAAACATAGTTAAGAGGTAATGATGAAAACTGAGGTTTGCATGCCAAAACCCACAAATATATCCAGAGAATTCCCAATATAAGCTGGCATTTAATTAACCAAATTACCCAACTTAATATTCCAGCTGAGCAAAATACTTCAGCATATTCAGGATACTCTAATATTACTTTAGTTTACAAAAGTTGATGTGTGGGAAGTGGTTTAATGAAGAGACAGAAATGAAACCAAATGTGGTTGAATTCTCAGTTGAACAAATGTTTAAATACAAGTGATTGAAAGCCCAAGAATTTCTTTCCAAAAGTTCTGACGAAAACTAGTTTAAATTCCTATACATTAAATTACCTAAACACCAGAGATTGATTTTTCCTTCTTCCACTTTTCTCTCCTTGTATCTCCATTCCCCTTATCTTCACTTTTTTATTTCCCTTTCTTTCCTCTATGCTTCCAGTGGAAAAAATGGCAAAGGGGAAAGTTGAAGACATTGATTTTATGAGATGATGCAGGAACTTTTAAAAATCCTTGTTCCACTGTTCTGCTTTTAGAGAAAATGCTATTTAACCAAGGAGTTCCTATAAATATATACACGTATGTATGTATGTATGTATGTATGTATATAAACACGACAGGCTTTTGCTTTAGGGCTCTGCTAAAGCCAGGCATTAACACCGTTCTAGTGAGGAAATTACACGCAGCCTTTTAAGGCTACTTTCAAGAAATGCCATTTAACTGGATTGCACTAGAGTGTCTGGAGAGCAGCTTGCTTCCCTTTGAAGAGCCTGTGAACAAAAGATGCAATCCTGCAGGTCACAATGTGCCTGCAGAGCTCCAAGGAAGGGCTGAAGAAAGCTGTGCAAACTGCAGCTGGCCAAGAAACTGTTTTAGCAATAGCAATTCAATTATTTAATGCAAACGAGTTTCCTGGATCCCTCTTTTACAGTCATTTGGCTTTTATACAACCAGACTCAGTGACAGACAGGTACAGACAGAGAGAGATGCTGATGTCCAGCAGATGGGCAACTCAGCTATTTTGAGGCCCACTCACTACTTATTTCTGTCAGGCAGCACAGCAAAAGCAGCACAGGCACTGCCACTAACACAGTTAATATCTTCAGAGCCGTACTGAAAGGCAAACCCTCCAAGCAGAGGAAGGGACACCAGGCTTGGTGGCACAGTGTGCTTCTAGACCTGTACATGTGGATGTTGTACAAGGGAATGTCAGAGCCCTGAAGAGAAATGTAAGGTGACTCTGAGAGAGCCATCATGGGGAGCAAAGAAACATCAAGATGGTTTGGGCTGTCAGGGAAGGGGCATAAACAGTGTCAGCTGCTGAAGGCCAGAAGAGAAGAGGCAGTTTTGATCCGGCCTGGAGGAGGATGGTCCTATTTTCAACAGTATTTCACAAATACTTCTTTTCTCCTTCCTCTGAATTTTATCCTTGGGTAATTTAGGGTATGTTAATGATGCCTGTAATCCCTTTTTGAAAGCACCTCTTTTCCACTCACATCCAATAAACAATAACATCTCCAAAAAGAAGAAACAGATGTACAATTAAGGATACTTGTAAAGTTTCTACTGAGAACACATCAGTTTTAACTTGGCCAGACCCTGACAGAAGCATAGCTGTGCTACTGCAACCATCTGATCTGGACCCCCCACAACACCATAAAAGCTTTCAGAAACAAGAGAGATCCTATGAAGCACCAAGGCAGGACAAATTTCTTTCTTCTCTGTGTTACTGGGGCACTAGCCATAACCAGGATGAAATGTACTGCTCTTATGACAATTTTCATCTTCTCAGATCTGTTGTTACAATCACGGGAACAGGAGGCAGGCAGATTAGATATCTCTAGAAATGTCCACTACTACTGTTCCTGTTTAGTGCCACTTCAGCAGGCACAGGTGACCAGCTCAGATAACATCTGTGAAATACTGACCCCAGAAGAGTCAGTGGTAAAAACACAAGAGCCTCCATTAGTCTTCCTCAGAACAGAACAAAAATAACAGTGAAGTATTATCATTTTATTTATCTCAGTAAATTTCTCTTAAAACATATTACAAGGTCATATTAACAAAGGCAAGTGTCTAAACAGTATTTTTAAAACAAGGTAATATTTCAAACTAGAAATTTTCATAAAAAGCACCAGTAGAAAATAGTATAGTTTTCACAGTGTACTGCAATCTGCAGAGACCACAGAACAGAGGAACATCCATAATATTAAAATAGACTTCACATAGTCTGCCCCGTTTTGACTTCACTGAAAGCATAAAAAAATTGCATAGGTAATAAATATATTCAGGTAAAAGCCTTAAACTTCCAAAATGTTTCCCAATACAAATCAATGCAGGTTTTGTAAGCCAAATCTTTTTTCCTTTTGTATGAGCAACACTATACAACCTAAATTATTTTCCTCCTGTAATGGTCAAGTTTTCTATAACGACAAGTTGTCCATTATCTTCATAACACAGTGAAATAACCACCTGCTTTCCTGGATGTGTTAACTGGAACTCGTTCTGTACAGGTAGATCCTACCGGCCTCACACTTACTCTGTTACTTTGTGAATCCTTCCTTTGGAAACACTCTCTGGCAGTAAATATTGAAGAGCCTGTCTCCAATTATTTTAACCATATTCGTGAATGTGGTATCAAAAGATGCAAAATAAAAGTTTTTAAATGAATTCCGTACTTCACAGTATTATATTGTACTATTAATAGAAAGAAACCATACGGAGAAAAAAATAATAAAAAAGTTCAAAATTTGTAAATATAATTAATAAGATACCTGTCAATAAAACATGCAATTTATTACAGGAAATGGGATAAGTGCCATAAAATTAGCATTCATTGTGCATCAGTTCCTCTTGAACTTTATCTTATTCAGGATCATAGTGCACCATTTAATGTTGCATGGTATGAGGCAATATATATCATTTTCATAGATGCAAAGGCTATATACTATGCCATTAATTAGGCTATCATAAATCCATAGTGATTCTAACACACTCACTCCAAATTCCTGGTGCTATAACCAAGGTCAGTGAGTGCCCTGAACTACAAACCCAGGCTTTTCTTTTTTTTTTTGAAAGGGAGAGATTAAAAAGAGGTTCAACGATCAGCCATTTCTTGCTTGAAATAAGGCTAATCTTGCTGTAAATTGCAATTAATAATACATATTGGATAAGACTCTTTTTTCACTCTCTGAATTCCTTATCACAGATGACATGAGTAAAACATTATTAGATGCATCATCACTACCAGATGGATGCAAACTACTGTGTTTCTGCCACTGTGCATCTAAAAATTTACTCTGAATTTAAGGGAAATTCTGGGCACTCCCCACAGAATCCTCCAAAACATTTTACTACATTGAAGAATTTATACTCTGGAGCTTCTCTCAGTTGTATTAATGTTCACTTCTACCTTCCTTGTAGCTTCTGTATCCTTTGATTATGGTGCATATAAATGCAAGTACCACCAACATGCTTAATACAGAATTGGACCATCGTTTTCCTCCCTATTTAAGTAACTTCACTGATCTCACAATCCCACTCAAATAAAGCACACTCATACAAAACATGCCATTAGATTTCCTGTATGCCATAGATAAGCAAATGTTTACTACATTCAAGTAACATCTGCACTTTGCTAAAGATGTACCAGGTTATTTCTAACACCAGATTCTGATCTCTGCTACAGAGGTTTAAATCCAGAATGAGTCTTAAGCTGTCGTTCTGGGGAGGGACAGCCTTGAACAGAACTGCACAGCACAAACCAGCGAAGGATGATAAGGTTTGTGAGAAAGTGACTTCCTTAACTTCTAAAACAAAAACATAAGCCTATAATTCTATAATTTCTAGCTTTCTCTCACATTGTCTCTCCCTCAACTCTTACCATAGAAATACCCAGGTGTGCTCGCTGCAGAGCTTCTCTTACATCACATGCACCCTTCTACAGAAAGCAGAATGGGTATGTCAGAAGAACTTTTAACTCCTGTGCCATTTCATCTTTGTTCAGTCTCAGTAGACTCCAAGGGTGAAGCACCCAGAAAAACTTCTCTGCGCCCAGGTAACGCAGCTCTTCTGTACACAACACACATGCTTTTCATTCCAGAAGTCCTTCTCTACCACTACAAAATGTGCTCTGTAATGATGACACTACTGTGCAAATGTTGAACACCTTCAATAAGTTTTAATTCATCCTTCCTTATGACCTTGCAAGAACGAATGAGACCCTGGTTACACACAGGCACTAAGATCTCTGTCACTGACTGACTTTGGGGACACCAGGACTGCTGGTTTGTGTGCTTATGCTGGCTGCAATGTGATGCCCAGTGAGGTGTCCTGTGACAGACTGCTTAGACTTTGCAGCTGAAAGCAAGCTCAAAGAAAAACTACTGTTCTCTCTTTGGAGAAGGAGAGCAGTTTGTCAAAAGCCTGAATCCTTGAGCATATTCTTGAAGAAAAAAAAAGATGATGGAAAGATAACTTCGGGTGTTAAGCACACAGTTATAATGTCACAAGTTAAAACAACGACCAGATAGAAGTCTTGCACTTGGGTTCATTCTATTACAGAAAATTATAGGAGGCCATTAAACAGCAAAAACAGTGTAACAAACTCCAAAACAGATTAAACCACAGCAGTGTACATATATTTTAGAGATACATATTCAGGCAGACACGTTAAAGTTATATCGTGCATAATATTTCTTTTCAGTAGCGTTAATTTCAGGCAGCCTGTAAGTGCATTGTTAATGTCCCTCTGCTACAGTTACATATGTGACACAAACACCTAACCTTTTGTAGGAATGCTGAAAGAAAGCTGGAAAGAGATGTGACAAGGCACTTCATTTACGCCTAACAAAAGAAATGATAAAGGAGAGTGAAGAAGCATTTGTAGAGGAGAAAGGAGAAAATGGGACAAAACTGTCTACATAGTAAAGAGAAAGAAAGAATAGTTTGATGGAGGAGTTGGAAGAAGATAAAAATTAGTGTCAATGAATACACCAGTTCCTTGAATTAACTGACTGATTTGACAAAAAAAAAGAAAAGCCTTTTTAATGTAAGTACCTGTTCAGCAGAATAAATAGACTTGTGAATAATGGCCTTTTTGGATCAGAAAAATATTTTGCTGTTTAAAAGAAATGGAATAAAAATTTGCTTAATTTTCAGAAGTCTAATTTTCAAGACATTCTTTTAGTACTTGTTTCTTTTTGCCTATATATTCTTTCTTCTTAGAACTGACTTCCTTCCTTCTCATTCTGCAACTTTTCACTGGCAAAACTAAAAACAGGGAAAAGCCTTCCCAAATTACTTAAATGCAGATTATTTCCAAATGAAATTAGAGCAGTTATTAGTTCCACTGTTTTGTTGTAAAAACAATGTTCTATTTTTGATCCAGTCCCTTTCCACAATATTAAGAATGTATACTCCAGTGTTGCCACGTTATCATATATTTGAGGCATGTTGTCTCCATTTATGGAAAGCACAACATTTTGTAAGATGCAGAAAAATTAGCCCCAAAGTACATGTAGTCTTTTTATTAGCCTGTTGCATGAAAAAAATGAAAGCAGGTTTCAATTACTTGGCTGTACTGCTTTCAGTTACAGTACTAAATGCTATTTACCTTCAGCTGCAATTTTTTGTGGTCCAGAAATAATCAATTTTAAGAGATTGCTTTATTAAAAACAAGGGAGTTTGATCTGAATTCAACGTTCCCCTGCCCGAAGATGGTAACAGAATTAAAATCCTGGAACACTGAAAGCTCTTGTTTTCTTTAAATTTAAAGTGATCATTCAGTCAAGATTATATTTAAATATTCCTAAAATTGAGAGCAGTTTGTGGGATGATCTGCTCAAGTCAACACAGTATAGTGTCGAATATGTATAGAATCAGAGTAGAATCCAAATAAAATTTAAACCCCAATTCCATGCTAACTTCACTGTGCAGCAATTAAGATGAAATCCATAAAATAGATATACTGGTTCCATGTTCATGAGTGATCTGATTGATCCTTCCACGCACACAGTCAAGAGAAACTGATATCAGCGTTCCATTATGTACTTCAAAAGATGCACGGAGGGACACGCTGGTCCATGTGCTTCCCTCTGGCATCTGACCTCCAATCTGCTGAGCAACTGCTGTGGGTTGCATGTGATCCATGGTCAACTGATTGAGAGTCACTTTGAGCACATTGCATGAATGGATTAGCTTTAAGTTAAATGCAAGGCTGGCGACTCCCTTTTCGGTAAAAATAAAATACTTCTGAGCAAGCTGTCCAGAAGAAACCAGCTGTATCTGTTTCTCATTGGATGAGACCTGGGTGAAATCCAGCAGTTTGTTTCTCACAGCTCCAGTAGGCAGACCTGTAACAGAAACCGTGGCTGATATGGCACTAGAAACCGCTGAAGGGATCCAGATGAGGCTGAACATGCTAATTCCAGAAGTATCTCCAAAATACCGAACATTACACTGTGCAGGAGAAAGTATCTCAAAGCTAACCAGATCTCCAGCACCGACCTTTGTGGCCCCAGAAGCAGATATCGATGTGTCTCTGTAATTCACCCCAGATTTAAATACATTCATTAATTCTCTGTTGGTACCATTCCTATTGATATAAGAAATTAAGGAGAAGCCCTCCCGGACACATGTATGACCCATGGAATACAAAGCTTGATGAAACACGAATTTGACAACACCAGTTTCAGTGAACTTTATAGCTCTGCCATCATGAGATAAACTTAGCATGTAAGGGTCAGAAACAGAAATTATTTTAAAGGTAGGTCGATAGTTGGTTTGGTAATGCATTGCTGTTGACATCTGTGCACTGAGTGCCACAGCACCTGTGTCGTGGGACAACCAAAACAGACTGAGTGGGGTATTAAGATCATAAATATTTAAGTCTTTGCTTTGATTGCAGAATTGATTAGGGCTCCTCAAATACACAGAAAGAGTTTGGCTGGGCTCCACTTCAGCAGCACTGCTTAAACTAGTGCTCTGGAAATACTTTCCTTCTGGCTGCTCGATCCGAACACCACTCAGTTCATAGTCTTCCTCGCTGCCATTAAGCTTTAAGGAAAGTTGCAAAAAGTTCCTGCAGTTGTGCTTTACTGCAAAATTTAGGTCAGTCCACAGCAGACCATGTTGCCTGAATACCAGGCTGCTCTCTTCGGTGGACAGGATATCACAGGGAAGCTTTCCTTTTATCTTCAAGTTCAAGCCAGAGTAGACCTGAGAGATGCCAGACTTGACAGAGGGTAGAACGATGTCTGCAGCCCAGGACTCTGAGAGCTTGTTTTCACTGGCTGCTGAACAAACCGTGTCACTGACAGCGGAACAAGGCATGGCCACCATTCCATCTTCACACTTTAAACACGCCTGGCATTCCTGCATTTCCTTATTAAAGAAATACTCCTCTCCACACATTCCCAAAGCTGCATCTTTCTCAGCAACTCCAAGGCATCGGAAACCACCTGTTCACAGGAAACGGACTATTTTTATTGTCATACCTTTAAAATACTAAAAAATAAGCACTCTACAGCTCCTCATACCAAGTATCTTTGACAATGTATCTAATCATAAGGGAGAAAACAGAAGACAGTTATGATGTTAGACCACTTTGTGCTATTTAAGGAACCTTGATAGCTCCCAGAGGAAATATTAGGCATAACTCACCTTGTCCAAGCCAAGCACAATGGTTTGGAGTGAAAAAGAAGCTACATAGGGGCAATTCTAACCAAAATCTGTAACAGATACAATGATATTGCTCCAAAGACACTCTCTTCCTTCTCTGGGGTAAAAGGCATGGTGACTGGTAACACTGAGCAGCTCCCTTCAACTAATGGAGAGTTCCCCTGCACAGGTGAACTGCCTGCCCAGCCATGCTACGGGGTAACCCTGCTATTGCTATGATTGCCAAAATAGTGCTTTGCAACCCAAGGGACAAGGACCCCTGGCATTCACTCTATATATAGTTTTTAAAAAACCTGCAAGAGACAAACAGGAAAACCAAAACGGTAAACAGGAGGCTTAAAATCATTGTGCAGCAGCCCACGCATTTAAAAAGTGGAAAACCACTGCCCTAAGACACAAGATACCAGTGGCTGTGATCAAGCTAAAGTAAAACGCTGCTGCAAACAGTGAGGAGAATATCCATGTGCCGTTTGAAATTACTTGGTTTGACATAAAGCAATTTTGTGCTGTTAAATGGTACGCTGTGACCTCAGCAGATCAAAGAACGCACACCAAAAAAACAGGCTTTAAAAACAGCCTGTAATTTTCTATGGCAATTTTCCAAGAGCACCGCCAGCTACCAGTGCCTCCACCTGGAACAACCAGAACCCAAAACCTTTGTGCATGGAGATTTCAGGATCTAAATCAACACACAAGATCTCAGGCATCTTAAAGGATAATCACCTGCAGTTTGTGCCTCAAAACTGAATCACTAATGCATTTTTGCTTTTTTACCACCATGATCAAAACTCACTAATCATCTTTCTAATAGATCTTCCTAAATATCCTCTAGTATCTAGATCCTAAGTCATACATTTGCATTATTCTGTAGGTGGAAACTTCCTGTACCTGGGCTGGGATTTGCTCTAAGACTGGGACTACAAGCATTTGAATGGATCACAACAAGCTGTATTTCTCCACTGCTAGCCCAGGATGGGGCTGGCTATGCCAACTGCTGATGTAGACAGAAAAGCTCACCACACTTGCTGCAAACTGCAAGACAGAGCAGTACACACGCACCTGGCCCACATGGGAGGCCAGAACGTTGGCTAGAATTCACTTCTGATACTACATTATTCAGCAGAGAACACCAGACGCTGTGTTAATTTATATAGGCTTCATATATTCACCCTCATATCACTTTGTCTATTTACACTTCATTCACTTAAGTGATGATTCTCCACTAACACCGATATGTAGGACTGTACAACTTATGATGTGAGAATATTCTTTCTAAGACCAGGTACCATTTTATCAAAAGAGTTCACTGCAGAACAGTAAGATTTTTTCCATCTGAAAAAAAAGTCAAAAGAAACTTAACACTCTGTTCTCCTCTGAAAGTGTCTCCGTTTTTTATGAGCAACAAAAGCCAAATAAATAAGATTACATTTTTTCAACTAAACACATTCTAGAGTGAGCACAGAAAAAAGTCCCAGACAATCTTTCCCTTCAAAATCAGTTTTAACCAGGATGTATTTGCTCACATGACACTTCTTAACCACTTCTACTTCTCATATCAGTAGCTCCACCACCACTGAAAAATACTGGATGAACTGATACTAAGTACACACATACAGCTGGTTCGCATGGCAAAGAAGATTTTCAGTAGTGCCTCGGAACACTTCTTATGCTATTTGCTTCTTCAAAATATTTTAGTGCATATTTGAGTATTTATAAATATCATGTTTCACAAATACTTGTGAGGGCTATATGCACTAATCTGCTGTCTAGCCTTTTATTGGTTAGATCTGCAGCAGGAGTTCCCTCTGTGTGTACTTCAAATAGGTGACTTCAAAGCAGCACACGGGCTGCTTTTTGCTGTGGCCACGGTTGCAAGAGCAGCACCCTACCCTTTGCCCAGAAGAGGTCAAGCAGCAAATGATAGCCAAACATCAGAAAACCAGCACAGCAGCCTGCTGGGACTGCTTCCTACTGCTCTTTACCACTTTACAAGCCACCTCTTCCTGGCTCTAAACATTGCTGCACCTGGTTTCACAGTGCGTAGTCCAGCTGTATGCAACCTGGATTTGTGAAATTCAGTCTTTCTGCAGGACATTCCCCAGCCCTTGCCACTCATGGAGGCCAGGTAACTGCAAGGCAATTAGAGTAAGTCATGCATGGATTTTTCTGCTGCTACTACTCATAACTGCCTGATGCAAAGGTTACATTGGGGCAGATTAAGAATGGGAATCCTTCTCTTTTTAAACACTCTATGTCAAATTTGGATCATCACATATCAATACGGTTTATTACAAATCAGGGTTATCTGTCTAGGTTTTCATTCCTCTTCCCCCTGCATCTCACAGTAAGCTCTACAGTAGGTCCTCTTTATTTTGCATGGCATTCCAGGGAGAGTGCCTTCGGTTGATTCTATTTGTTGGATAAACAATCTGACCACTCTCCCCTGGTTATCTAAGAAGGAAACGATGCACCAAACTCTATTTTCACTGATTACATACTCCTAACTGTTATTGAACCTTAATGACTAGCCTTCAATCAAATAACCTAACAACTCTCATCCCACATAAAAACGAGAAAAAGCAGCAGGGGAAGAAGGTATGATGCAGAGGAAAGTGGAAGGGTGAAGAAAGAGAGGCTCCTAGTTACATGATTCTTCACTGTTATTTGCTCTGTCTCCCCTCACACTGCACATTGAACATGAGTTGCTACAGATGCAACAACCTTTGCGTGCAGCTTAAGAAACCACATTCAACATCTGGAACTCATATGTCACATCACATCCCCTTCTTCCCTTCATTACCCAAAACAAGCATTCAGTTTCAGCCTTTCTTTTGTTAATCGTACTTGTATAAGATAATGAGCTACCGTGAACAGACAGGCTGAAAGTAGCAGTCATCTCTAACAAAACATAAAAGGAACGTTCTCTTCCACAACAGATGGGAACAACATTGACAGGACATCGATTCCTGTCCAGGTAATGACGCCATTTTGGGGTTTTTTACCCTTTTTCTTTTATATATAATCTGTATCCTTTACACATATACTTGTACCTTTGTAGCTTCATATTGTAGCTTAGTTTCAATGTTTTCCTAGGCAGAAAGACAAAACAAATTCCAGGATCTCTATGCTATCTTGGTTCTCCTTAGAAACCAAGGCTGAAACCAGCTTTCTAAGACATACTTTTGTAAACAGGGCCTGGAACTCACCCTGAGGGGGGAGAGTCTAGAAAGGACTAGAACTGGGGGAATTACTTCACCAGGCGAGTTCTTAATTGGGGGGTTCTTGTCAGAGATGCTAATTTGCAGAATCTGTAAAAATTGTACACGCGTCACGCGTGGTGTGCATCCTCAGCTTTCTCCACCTGACGAATTTGTGCACCTGAGGATCCTCATATAAAGGTACCCTTTTATCACCCTAATTGTGTCTGACTCGTATTTTCAGGGCCAGAGAAAAAGGCAACAGTGATGGGTAATAATTTGCTTTCACATATCTCCACACCACCATTAAAACTGGGAGCGGAGGAAGAAAGGGAAGATTCCTTTCCTTCCAAATACTTTGCTACTGCCTTTCTGTGGTCTGACACACCACCACTACCCATCTGTTCCTTGGCAGCATTTTGCCTTCACTTATGTTCCTCCAGCAGTTGTACAGACCCTATTTTGGTCTGGTTCCCCTCCACGGAACCCACTGAATAAATTCATTACAGCCTTCCCTCTTCCAAGCCACAGACTAGAGCAACACCAAATGACTCCCACATTGGTGGCTCTCCTTTCCTAGGGCTGAGACCTTGTGGGCTTCCATCCAACAAAACACCAATTCCAGCAAACCCAATGTCTCAGTAAAGAAGAGACAAAGCCTCACACCTTTCCAATGCCCTGACTCAAATTTTGTGCTCTAAACTGTCTTGCCTCCAACTGTCCACCTCTAAGACTCTCTAAAAGTGTCTTCCCTCTTCTTTTATAAGACTGACAGTACCTCACGTGCAGCATTTACCACATAAAGCGACACTAAGTGCTCTCTTCCTCTAGTCATTTCCATTTTCCTGTGGTGTTTGTAGTAACACCATCCAAACCAACACAATTTCTGTCCAGAGGAAGTAAGGACAATATAAGAAAACCCACACCCTCTTTTAACCCTTTCCTAGGGCCCCACTTTTTTCTCCACCAGTGACTGGGTAGGAAAGGCACAAAATCACTCATAGTCAGCTGAAAACAGCCCTTGCTCCTCAGAGAGGCCACCCTCTTCTTAACAAGTTAGAAGGCAAGAGGAGGAAAAACACAGAATCCAATGAAGCTCTTCCTGGGTTATTTGACCGTGAGACCTCAGGTACTGGTCACAACTAGTGAAATGCTCTGTTTGATCACAGAGTTCCTTTCAAGGTTTTTTGGATGACCAAAAATAAGATCAATAGAAAGAAACCTAGTACCTGCATACAATTCTCTCAGTGTGTCTATTAATTTTGCTCCTTTGTGTCTGACTGCCATGAAAATGTAATGAAGTAAAGAAGTCTGCAGTGCAAAACACCAGACAGATCTGTTCTTAAATGTCTGAAAAATTCCCCCAAGTGTCCTCAAATGATGGAAACTGTTGATCTTCACCCAGGATTTGACAATATTGTTCTTAAAGGAGAATAAGATTCATGGAGGGAGGTCTTGTAAGAGCCTTCATTAGGTCCAATCAGATATCTACCCCAGTGCACCAGAAGGAAAATGACAACTATTTTTCTCCATTAGGAATAATGACTTTGATTTTGGCCCTACTTGCACCAGCAGAAACAAGAACAAAGTCAGGTCATAAGAGAAAATTAAAAACAAAGCATATAAACCCCACGAAAATAAGGCAAAAGGGACCATCCAATGCTTCTAGAGGATATTAGTGTCCTAAAAAGCCCATTGTCCACAGAAACGGCTATCAACTTACAGATGCGTGCTTTTCAACTCCTTCGATTCCAGCAAGCTGTGCATGTCACCACTCACTAACATACAAGCCTGAGTCCTTATCTATTTCTTTGGCCTGCTCCTGAAGATCTAATTATCCTCATTCTTTAATTATCAGAGAATATAACTTACCTGGAGTATTGAGGCATTTTATCCTCTCACCACAAATGCTTGGAGATTCAGTGCACTCATCTCTGTCCTGCAAATCACAAGAATCATATTGAAACACTTAAACATGACAACTTAAATTTGAAACAGGCATTTCAGGCTCTGTGACATCCATCTGTCCGTAACAGGTGTATGGAGGGATGGAGAAGGGGTTGATCCCATAAGCATGTTAGAGCAGGACAATTTTGATTTGGATTTGTTACCTGTTTTAACCAGGTATCCAAAACCACTGTGTGGCGCCCACAGAAAGCACGCAGTGTGCAGATGAACTGGATGGAGGGGTTGCACAAGTAACACTTGTTATGATGCACATCCCCAAGAGTGCTGCATCAATCAACTGAACTTTAGGACATTACAACAATCAAAAAGGCTTTTAAGGACATTTAGTCTGGGAGGAAGCTGCTAACCAAAACATACATGAAAAGTAAATCAGAAAGTAATATTCCCTGTCAACGAGTCCTCCTTTCACCCTACAGCAGGCAGAGGAGAAAGAAAAACAGCCTACATTTGCATTTAAATGCTAAAATTGAAGAAAACTGAGGCTAGCAGAGAGGGAACTGGACAGACACATTCAGGTTCTCAGTATCTGGTCCAGCTGGTCGGGCTCATGTTAAGCTAAGAATTGGGGGCAACACTTAGCAGACAAGACACTGCTTCAAATATCAAGTTGCCCGTATATCTTAGGATTTCTAAATGACAGAAAGCGAACAAAGAAACATCTTAGTTTGCTTGCATGCTGGTTTTGTGTTGCATGATAAAATGTATTTTATAATAAAATGTATTTAACAATAAAAGAATCCATGTACTATATTTGTATATTTGTATGTTATGTTTAAGCAGGAACTAGTCCTTACATTTGTTTTAACTGCTAACTTTTGTTTCCAAACTTATAAATAAATGTCTGACTTATGCTTAGTAAAGTTTTCCTGTGCTTTTCAGATATATCTAGAAGCTCCTGTAGAGTGTAACAGGATTAAATAAAAAAATTTAGCATGCATTAGTCTAAATGTTTTAGGATGTCTTTTCTTACCATGATGAAAAGAATCTAA
The DNA here is from genome assembly GCA_013398855.1 of Mohoua ochrocephala. Classification (NCBI taxonomy): domain Eukaryota; kingdom Metazoa; phylum Chordata; class Aves; order Passeriformes; family Acanthizidae; genus Mohoua; species Mohoua ochrocephala. The sequence continues at coordinate 358,031 of VZTA01012685.1, read as the reverse complement.
GTCCTGCCAGCTGTCAGGTTTGGGAAAGTGTCACACCAAACAGGCACAAACTGGTGCCTCATTTAGGACACTAAATGCTAAAGAGAAACCCACAAATAAAGCGTCTGGCAGACTTTGAAGTGCCATAGGCCCATTCAGTAAAACATATGCTCCAAACTGGATTTCTCTAGCTCTCCAAGTAGTTATTTCCATAATGTTATCCCAATATGTCCAACACAATGCTTCATAAGCAATAACTGAAAGATACAGAATTATGTTTCACCTGGCAAATCCGATCAGAGTTTGCAGAACACTCAGCCATTTGGAAAAAACCAGCAGGACACAATGTGCATTTTTCACATTGTGAAGGTGTCTTTTGGAAATTGCAAAATTCATCACTTTCACAAAGGCCACAGTCCAGCAAAGACTCCCCGACATTAATCACTTTTGCATCCACTTCTACTTTATGCACAGAGTATGACTTCTGGAGATGATTTCTGACCTGGTTCTGAAGTCCATGAAGATGACTTTCAAAATAATTTTGAATATCTTCTTGCAAACTCTGAAATGACATTTGTTTCACTGTATCAAAAAGCATGCCATACTGGACTTTGATCAGATCCATTTGCTCATACATTTTCCTTTGCTGCTCAAGAATCTCCCGTTGCTGGCTAACCAACACATGCTGCTGTTCAGCAAGTTTTTGCTGCAAATCAACAATGATTTGCTGTTGGCTTTTTAGCATTTCAGTGAATTTCTCGTGCCCTTTTGCGAGGTGCAGTTGTAGTACTAGGGCATCTTCAGATGGAACTTCATTTTCTCCTGAAATAGAAATGATCAATTATTGTCCAAGCTTGTTGTATTATCTCTTCAAAAGCATTCCAATTTTAGTAAGTTAATGAAAAGTCTCACTAAATTCAAGTCATCATTGTAAGGTCAGTTCCTTTACTATCTTTGCAGCCCCTTCATGGGACCAGAAGGTCTTCTATTTCATAAGCAACTTATGAAATCATCATCTGCCCCTGCTTCAGGGCACAAATTAATCATCACATCAATAACAGATTAATCCTTCTAAGTACACGTTCAAACACAGTAAGAGTAAATGGCCAATTTGCACTGTAGAAGTGATAAAACGAGGTGATAAAACTTGCTGCGAGTACTAAGCTATTAAGGGTAGTAAAAGCAAGGGCCAATTGCAAAGAGCTGCAAAAGGAATCTATGATACTGAGCAGCAGCAATAAAATGACAAAAAAAGAAGTTCAAAGGAGAAAAAGGTGAAATGAGGTTCCCACTGAAAAAAAAATCCGAGTCTTTTTAGATCAAATGTCATACTTGTAGATTATTATTACCCCTTGGAAATAATCTTGAAGTAATATCTCTAGACACAGATGTTGGCCTACAGAGCCATGTAATCACCAGTTCAGTGCCCAATAGAGGTCAGAAAAGGCAATAAAACGCTAGGGTTTCAGAAGAAGAATGTATAACAGAAGATAATACATCATTATGACATTACATTAATCAATAGAGCATCTTAATACAGCATGCAGTCCTGGTTCCCCATCTCAAAAAGAAGTACAGAGGAACTCAAAAGTTCACAAAAAGGGCAGCGAGGAAAATCTAACATATGATACTGCTGCAATATGAGAAAGCAGGTAAGACTTTTCAGGATCAGGAAAAAAAAAAAAGAAACCAAACAACTGTGCTACATTACAGGTATCCTAAAGCAAGTAAATGTGGACTCTTCAGTCTTTCTTCCGATGCAGGAATTAAGGGACATTAAATGAAGGCGGCAGTTCCATACACACTAAGACTTCAAAAATAAAATCAGTTTGGGGCTAAAAGATCTATAGACATCAATCAGATTCAGGAAATCTAAGCAACAAACTGTTGGAGCTGGGAAAACAATCTAGGAAAATACCATGCCATACTTTCTACAGTATCTGCTGCTGGACACTGCCAGAGAGAATTCTGAATCCATACAATCACTCATCTGCTCTTATGCAGCACTGATTTTTATTCTTATAAGCACAGAACATGAAGGATGACACAATAAGAGGAGATTATATCCAGTTCCTGTTTACAGTTCCCCAAATATTTTGCTGTTTGGTTACTTTTACTCACAGCATAAGGCACATATTAATCTTTATTTTTCAGCATTAAACATTAAAGTAGTTTGCAGTATACTGGATTTGAGAAAACAAAGACCAGGATAAGACAACAAAATCCAGCTCCTGTGCATTCCTTCTTTTGGGATGCTAGTCTTCCATCTGAAATAAGGTGCACTCACAGTGCTGCTGAGAAACAGCGGGGACAATGGGTTCGTCTGATTTGAAATGGGACTATAAGTCTGCACTCCAGCACCTTCACCTGGCCAAGAGAAGTGGTGGTCCAGCTGCAGGAGTCTCCCAGACAGTAGGTGTGGTGCTGGTGATACTGGCTGAAAAGATGATGAAGATGTTTGTGTAAGCCCCGCAGACAGACAGGCAGCTGGTGGAGAGTGACAGCCACCTGCCTCATGCACATGAGCCTGCAAACACACACACTGTGCTGGGAATCAGCTCGAGCCCCTGGTACTGGCCTGCACCTTGGAGGGCTGCTCTCAGGCATGGCCTTCAGCAAGTGCTCAAGCGGGCTGCACCTCATGCGAAAGGGGCTTTTTAACAGGTTGAACAACAGACTATTTGGTTCACCAGAACACAGTTTTCTCCAGCTGCTTAACTAGAGCAGGGATATTTCAATTGCTAAAGAATCACTGCAAATCTACTCAGGCACCGTCACAAAGCTGGCAGTTACAGGCTGGGGTGGGCCACCAGGTCTCCACCTGTGCATGGTGAATTAATGCAGGTAGAAAAATGGCCTCTGGGTCACCTAGGCAGCATATTCCAGCTCCCCTGCAGTCTGAGGAGAGGTCAATGGCAAAGAAACATCCCATTCAGCTGGTATTAGTGATGTGCTGAAATGGAAACTTGGCAGAAATATTCTCCTAAAACCAGGGAAAGACAGGAACAGTCACTGACCTGTCTCTTGAACCATCGAATCATGGCTTGCGTTGGAAGGGACCTTAGAGTCCATCCAGTTCCAACGCCCCTGCCATGGACAGGGACACCCTGCACTAGACCAGGTTTCTCAGAGCCCCATCCAACCTGGCCTTGAACACTTCCAGAAGTGGGACATCCACAATTTCTCTAGACGACCTGTTCAGTGCCTCACCACCCTCGCAGTAAGGAATCGCTTCCTAATATCTTCTCTACACCTACCTTTCAGTTGAAAGCCACTCCCCCTTGTCAGGGACATCACATCTGTTTGAGTTGCAGCTCTCCCCAGACAACTGTAAATGCATTTCCCTGAATTAGAGATCTGATTATCACATTTCTTGTTCTGTTTGTTTTAGTAGACAAGCCACGCTGGAATTACTATACAAACCATGCTCATTTGCAAGACTTATGACTCCAGATGCCAATGGGGATTGAACAACGCATTCTCTGTAGGAAACCCATTGACCTGTGTTCAAAAGAAGGTCTCAGGGAAACACAGAGAATGTTAGAAGTTGCAAGCAGAGCAGAATGCTGGATGCTTGCCTGTACACTGACTTGAAAGAAACCAAAGACAGTCAACATGTCTTATTTTTTTGTTCCTGATGCCAAACACATGGAATTTCTGCTAGATGTTGACAAATTCAGTATGCTGTTCTTCCACTCCTAGGAGAGAAAGCTGCCCTGTGAAGGTCTGGGTCAGGTCCTGTCTTTGGGACGGGCAAAACATGTACATGTGTCCTTTGTCCAGTCTGGACAGAGCATGTCTACAGCAACTCATTCACACCAACTGCAGCAGCGGGCACACGGCAATAGCAGTGAGAGAGGAGAACTTCTGAGGGTGCAGCTGTCTTCATTTGAAAACTCACATAGAAGCTTGTGTGTTATCACAGGTTTGCTCACTGTGTGCTTCCATGCTGACAGCGCCTTCCATGAGATTCCACGGTTTAGTGGGCAGTGCTGTCTGCTGCTTTCTCTCCAATACATAGAACACTTCTCTCTGCCACAGGAAGATGAATGTACAAATCCATGACCACCACTGCCCGTAATCCATTCTTGACGCATTCAAGAATTTTGTTAAGGGAAACTTCTAACCACACTTCCGTTCCTCCAAGACTTCACCCAGCATCAGGCCTGCAAAGAGTATAAAATTGAAAGGGCGAACTCCGAGTTGAGTCTCCAAACTCCCCAACATCTTCACCCTCTGACCCTTTAGCTTCAATTCTTCTGACCCACATCAGAGGGGACAGAGAACCTAAACCTAGGGCCCAGGAGATGAGAAGTGCACGTAACTCACCATGTTAGCTGTAACTGCTGATGGTATTGGAGAGTGGGCAGCACAGCCTGATCCGAGACAGCCAAAGAATAAGAGGATGTTTGGAGAAGAGGTCATGCTGAACTGGCTGCCCTTTGTAAGACTTGAACGGAGATAGAGTGTGTCTGTTTTCAGCACCATCCAAAAGTATTACTCTTTTCTGTACAAGCAGAATGCTCTTACTATTTGCCAAGGCTTGTATATCACAGAGAAGGATTTTGGTATGGACAAAGCAAATGCAAATATCCTGGGTTCTTCGGCAAAATGGATGGCATTTATGATGACAGTGTGAAGAAGAGTATGCACAGAAGCAGAGGAAATGGAGGTTAACCATACAGACTTGTTTTCTGTCCACCTTTGGTCACGGAGCATACAGAGGTTCTGTAAGACATCTGGGGACAGTTTCAGGCAAGATGAAGGTAGACAGTGCCACTGCATTAGGCACAGGGAGGCTTAAATGTCAATTCTGGGACTGGAATCACCAAGTGCAGCAGTCTCCTCTGGAGGAGATGTCACTTCACTAAGTAGACCTTGATAACTTGTAGGCTTGGCATGTGCTCTGTTGTCTGAAGCAGCCACGGCATTCATATTTGCCACACAGATGTGACAAAGCTTAAATTACCTTCTTCATGCTTTCCATTAGCTTTCAACATTAATGGAAAATAAATCACCCTTCCTCATATATCTTATATCTTTCAGACAAGGCATTAAACCAAAACCCAAACATGTTGGTAAATCCACAAATCCCTGACAATTAGATACACCTTTTGCTGACCTGTGAGTTTAACCATAGACATACCTGGCTTCCTGCAGGGATACCAAATTCACCAGAGCTGTACTTGTCAATGGACAGGTAAGTGTTCTGAACGATGTACCGTAAGAGACGCTTTACAATTTTTTTCCCCCTGGCTATTACAGCAAGACAGTTTGGTAGCAATAGCAAGTTCCTTACCAATGGCAACAGTCTAGATGTGGAACATACACCCACCCCACGGAAGCCTTTTACAACGTTGCTATAAATTAAAAACACCAGAAATACCAGACCGTGAAGAGAGACTTACACTTGTTTTAAAACAGCACTAAAAAAGATTCTGCCACGTTTCATCAGCTCTAGGTCTCCTAGGTGCACACGTTTATGGAGGGGAGATGAAGGGGAGCAGAGAGAGGAGCCACGACAGCTATTCCCTCACATGGTGTGAAGACCAGTGCCAGATTTTCTTTCTAACTCTCCCAACACAGGGAGCTCTGGTGCAGACCCTCAGGAGCCCCTGTGTCTCGGCTCCCAGAGGTGCTGAAGCCCCTTGGCCCAGCAGACACCTGCCCCGCTCGAGGAGACCCAGCACCCTGCGGCTCTCCATGACCACGATGAGCCTCCGCGGGCTGTAGGAACCCTACGTGCCACGGAAAGGCGGTGATGGTGTGGGGTGTGCCCTCCCGCCCCCGGGCCCCTCATGCCGCCCCGCACCTGGCTTGACGTCGCAGGTGAGCTGCACCCCCAGGGCGCCGCCGCCCCGCTCGGGAGCGGCGTGGGCAAAGTCGTCCCCCGCGAACTGGGCGGCTCTGTCGGCGGCGCGCAGCAGGGCGGGCTCGGGGCAGCCCTCGGCGGGGGCGGCGCAGCCCG
>VZTA01012685.1:332700-351796 GCA_013398855.1 Mohoua ochrocephala | reverse complement strand
TCCCTCCGCCGTATCCCGGGGTGCGCAGAGCCGCGGAACCCCGCCCCCCACATCCCTCTCTCCCTCCGTTCTGCAGGTACCGTCACAGCATCCCAAATCCAGGAAAAACTTTTCACCCTCGTCCCGTCCCTCCCCGGCGTCTCCCGGCGTAACCTGCGGGAAGGTGCGGGGCGGCGCCCGGAGCAAGTGCGGCCTCGGGGCTGTGCTCCTCGGAGCGGCTGCCCGCAGCGGGGACCAACTCCTCCGAAAGCTGGAGGGGAATGGAAATGTGCAACATTCCTGGGGCTTCGTTAGCATCAGATTTCCCAAGCGCCTCCCTTTAACTCCTTCGCTCCTCCAGCCCATGCCGGCTGCCCGGGGCGGCGGTGGGACGGAGGGGGGGCTGCCCCGCGGCTCCCGCCGGCTCCGGCTCTCCCGCCGGCGTTTCTTGGCGGTGTTGTCCCACGGCGCCCAGCCGGGGATATGTACATGTCTTAAAAGGTTGGGTTTCATTCCGAGTGGTTTTACTGCAAAACCTTTTTTTTTAAAAAAAAAAAGGAAAAGAGAAAAAAACCCAAAAAGCCAAGCAACCAAAACCTCAAACCCAACAGGACTAAAGTACACGCGCGACGCAGTTTCCAATAAAAAAAATTTCACGCGGCTGAAAAAGTTCTGGGTAGTTTGGATTTCTTGGTTCCCACTTCGATCGTCAGGAACCTACGTCAAAGATAACCACGACCGCAGCTGCCGTCTTCCCTGAGGCTACCGAGGGCCACAGCAGAACCGAAGCGTAGGACCGATTTTGAAGTGATCAGCCATGCGGCTGTGGCCGTGTGTATTTGTGTATTTCTGATAAAGCAAATTCCCCGGACCCTTTCTGGCAGCGCTCACACAGAGGTGTGAGGATCAGCATACCTTTCAAGTGCTCCGAGGCGTGAATAACTCCCCGCAGCAGGAGTCACCTCGCTTATCTAATCTCTTCCACATGCTACCGCGGGAAAGCGACACCAAGTTTGTGTCCAGTTCAGCACTAACTGCGATGCCTCTTTGGGAAGCTGGCCAGCACAGATACAATAGCTACGGACAGAAGAACAATTACAGAAAATACTATTTATTGATTCATTAGCTTCAGCTTCTTTCCATCCACGGGCTCACACACATGTATAACCTCTTCAGAGTATCTTTGCAATGCTCTCACACAGTCCCTTTGCTATCACTTATACAGGAAAAAGGAGAAAGAACATTGTTTTGTTGGTTGATTTGTTTGGGGTTTTTTTCCCTACAAGTACTATTTGAAACTTGGTGGGAATCTCTTTTTTTTTTTTTTTTAAATTCAGGCCAATTCATTTACTGTTTCCCTTGCTACTGGGAAAGCACACCAAATACTGCAAACTGGCTTGCCATTCTTTGACTAAGCATTACTTCTTTTGAAAACACTGGCTTGTCAAAGCTGAAATGCCCAGTGCAGCAGCAGCAGCAGCAGCAAAGGCTCCAACACACAGGGGTTGTAGCCCCTGCTGAATTCTGCAGGACTGGTGACCTACCAGGTTGTAGAACACCTGCCTGGGACAGGGATACCTGTCAGCTCTGCCAGACCAAATCCCACATGAAATGCCCAACAGTTCCCAGGCTCTTTGCCTTGACCTTCAACTGAAGTAGAATTCCAGGGTCAACTGCTCCTGAGAGCTCTTATGTTTTCCTATGGCTTCCAGTAGCTGTACGAAAAGGCATAGAATAAACGGAGATAAACCTCCACAGTTTGTCCCTCCAGGGAATCTGCAGCCCAGCTGTGGTAGTATGGAGATCTGCATGAGCTAATTTTTTTCTTCTGAATGAATACCTGTGTATTTTCTCTAGTTCCTTGATAGTTTTGCAGCCAATACATTGCTATCACAGCTGTATTATTTTGGGAATCTGTGCCAGTGCATATAAAGCTACATAAGATACAAACTCATCTTTGGATCATCTTCAGAAATGCCATTGAAAAGGCTGAAGAGTTGGGGATGATTCCCAGAGCAGCTACACCTTCAGGCTAATAATTCATGAAATGACATGAGACATGATGTTCTCAGATGCTACACAAATCAAGAACAACTCTCCTGAATTTGAACTCTTTATATACCGATGCGAAAAATAAGAATATAATTTACCTTCAGACCTGAACCTTAATAATAATTTTTTTCAGGAAAAAAAAAAGCTTTTAGATAACCAAATATCATATCAGTAATAGTGCCAACAAGAGTATTGATTCACACATTTGACTTGGGAAGTGTTTATAGCACAGAATGCAGCAGTGAGAAATGCTGCCACTGGTTTGACAAGCAGCATAAACACATGCATGCCATCCCTTATGATTGAAAAACTGTGCATCAATTAAATGGAGGAGGTGATATATGTAAAAAAGTGTGTTCTGCTGATGTCTAGTATAGGACATATCAGCTATATGATGCTATTTGTTGGCACTGTCTACTGGTGCATAGGTACCAGAATCACCCAGCAAACCTGCTGAACATCCAAACTGAAGTCAGTGACCTTCTTGTAAATACACATAAAGCAGTAGCCGTCATACTCTTGCTTTCCTTCCCTGCGTGGGCACTGTATAAGCAGGGAGAGTCCCTACTTCATGTGTTTGAAAGATGGTTTGGTGCAACGCTTTTCTTTTTCATGACATTTTTCATATTGGCTGTGTTCACTGGCACAAAAGGAGCAACTCAGATCAAAGAAGTAAGGGGCTCTTACATCTACACTATGTGCAGTTTGGGGAGGTTTCTTCAGACCTAGCAATGATTAAAATTCATACAGAACTGGTCTGTACAGCTACATCCCTGGTCAGGTGCTGGTACCTGTTTGGTGTCTGTCCAGAAAAGAGCATATCCTGTTAGATTCCCCCAAAAAGCACCCTCTGCAAGAGCCAAAACTGAATGTGATAGGCAAGAAAGACTGGGGTAATTGCTGCAAAACAGCCCTGCTGCCCTGAACCAGCACACAAACCCAGAGAGAACCCAAACCCGATTTACTTAGCCCCATCTTCAAGTAGACGCAGCAGCTTTATCGCTCGCCGTGCAACGGGAGTTGGGCTTCTCCCGTCTCGAAATCCATCTTACCGAGGCCAACGAGACCCTTAACGGAGCATCCTCATCTCCTGCAGGCCTGCGGAGCCCCTCGGGGGCGGAGGGGCCCGTGGCCCTCCCGGGCGGGGCGGGGCGGCAGCCGGCAGAGGGCAGCAGGGCCCCGCGCCTGCCCGGCGGACACTGTCCCCATCCCGTCCCCGACCCTGTCGCCGTCCCCATCCCGTCCCCTTCCCGTCCCTGGCCCGTCCTGTCCGGTCCCCGTGCCGAGCGAGGAGCTCGCCTGGCTCGCACTCCCCCGCCGCCCCCGTTCGGGTTCGCTCCCCGCGGCGGTGCTCTGGCGTTCCTCGGGGCCGTACGGCGGCACCGGGCGCGAAGGGGAAGCCCCGGGAGGAGGCACCGCATCCTTAGAGGCCCTTAGCTTCGACCAAACCTCAGCGGCACATTTTCTCTACTTGTTTCTTTGTTGAGGCAGCTGGATGAAGTAAAATGCTCTTTCTTGTGCGCTCTCTGCACGAGCCAGTGTTTTGAAAAAGTCCGGGCAACCTGCATTAAGCATTTTTGAATAATGTTTGGAGTCGGATGAGATTTGGCAATATGGATGACAAAAACCATCCAAAGCAGTCAAACATAACACGATTGCTCAATATGATTTACTTTTCTTAAATTCCTAGTTTAACCATGCAGTTTTGGAAAAAAATCCTTGCCAGGTACCCAAATCTAAACCCCACATTATTTTCCCACCTTTCACAATCTTTTACCATAGCAAAGTTCAACAATTATTTGATCCTGCAGGCCTTGCAGGACTTGCATGCTTAACTTAGTAATCTGAATTCATACTACTTCCAGCAGCACTGCTTACAGTGCATACCTTTCCGGATACGCATTTTTCTTTAATCACAACCCGAACTGGAACAAAATAAATACTTTTATCTGGTTGTTTTCAATTATTTATTTTTTACAAGACTTTGTTTTATAAGCTAAAATTCCAAGTACTACTGTCATTTTTAGTAAATGTTGGTTTCCAAAGAAGATTGATAGTTAAATAAATACTTCATGAACCAGATGAAAAACCTGGGAGCAGTTTTGAGTTTTTCCATTAAAGCGAATGGGATTTTTGCATGACCATCAGCTAAGAAAGAAAAAGAAACTAAGGGGAAACAAATCCTGCCAGAATGTATCTAACTTGCTATCAGGCAGCGTTTGAAACACTCTCTTTTTGCTCAGTGCCTTGTATCCTTCACTATTTTTCAAAATATTACCAAATTTAAATCCCAAGGTGCTTTCAGTAATTTCAGAACTGCTAAGTTTCCTGTTTAGAAATTCTTTTTAACATCCACTAACCTTCGGGCCTTATTTCTAGACTGGACTTCAATAAACTAATTCTATACATTGTAAACAGATTCCTAATCAACGTATACATGAACTAATAATACTTGAACTGGTAATAGTGCATGTTAAGGGATTGACAAGTTTTGCCTAAAACAAGCCATTACCAACAGTTGCCAATACAGAATGGATAGACCCCAAACTTTTATTCCTTCCTTCCTTGAATGATTTTTGTGTCATGCAAAATGGCATGCAATGATATCTGTGATGACTAACTTGCCTGTAACTATACCTTAGAGGACTGAACAACTAGATGAACAGAGGAGAGAGCCATGTCACTGAAGTAGTACTTCTCTCTGCTACGTCCTCCATAAAGAACTAGCATCAAATCTCAAAAGATAGTCAGCCTTCCTTAGATGTCTAGGCTGTCATCTCCTTACAGGTAACAGTTTACCATCTGATTGGCATGGGGAATTAAATGGAAATTCACAGCTGTCCAAAAGGAGAAGATGTAGAAACTCCACTGAATAATGACAACAATAAAACAAACCCCCCCCCAAAGATTTCAGGGTTTCATGAAAACAGTAAAAAAGGGAAACAGTATAGTTCAAAGGATATATTTTACTGTTGTTAAGTTACACACAAGAAGAAGTTGTTACCTTGGCATATGGATACTGAGAACGGAAAAAAGAAGATAATTGTGAGAAGATCAATGCCAAAGATCTCAGATAACACATATTGCCAGTCTCCACCTGCACAGAAGCAACAGCAACAATTCTGCAGTGTAGCTGCAAACAAATGAAGAATTTCCTTTTCTAAGTAAGTTTGGGAATGACCTGTTATCCAAACAATTTAAGGGAATCACCTGAAATAATTTTTGTGTAAGTTCATTTAAAAAAGCAGATCAAGTTAGTCTGGTAGTACAAGTTTAGTATTTTGTAACTTCTATGGTAAAAATAGTACAAAGACAGGAAATACAAATGTTTTTCTCCAGTTGCTGAGAGAAAACTAGATTTTTTTCACAATGTAGTTCTTACTTGTACTAAAACTGAGCAGGAGAATGCACACACCACAGCTTGAAACTTGGAGGATTTCATTGTTTCCGCAGCCCAGTGTAGTTTCTCTGCAAAAGGGTCTGCTGCCTCCTATCAGTGTGCTAACATGCTCTGCACTGGCTCACAGGGCTGCACGCAGTTCTGCAGACCTGCTCTGTGTTGCAACTGCTTCCTCCAAGTGAGCTCTGTCTGCCCTGTGGATAAGCTTTCAGGCTCTCAGACTTGACATAATCTAGGGTTTTACAGCTGGAGTGTACTATGAATACTTTGAATTGGTCAGGGCACAGACTTTGCATGTTCTGAGAAATCTTACCAGTTTGAAATCTTAATTTGTCCCAATTTAGAATGAAAACTGTTAAAACATTTCCTAGGAAATAGATATTCCACTAACGATGTCATTTGGTTAGCGAAGAACCGTAGCATTTCCAAAAAGCAACAATTTCTTCCAAGAGCGGTGGAGCCCCGAATACCAGGAGGTCCTTGTATTCCTGGATCCCTGAGACAAGGAAGAGGCCATCACACAGGAGTAGATCTGACTGAACGGAGAACTGGCAGCTGACCCGCCTTGCAGAGGACTATCAAAAGTTATCTGTATTCCATTATAAGGCTCACTGAGATAAGCTTTCATGAAATGTTTCACTCTCAATGAACCAGCAACTTCTGACAGAAAACATGCCAGCAGAATGGTGTTTCCAAGAGATGCATTCATAGCTGGATGACACAATGATAAAAACATCTCCGACTTGGCTAGACTAGCTGATCAGCATTAGTTCAGTGCTACAAGTCTCAGCCTCCTGAAGAAATAATAATCTTTGAGTCACCTTTTGTTCCCCTAGTTGCTGACTGCACTCCTTCAGTAATGCCACATGAGCATTAGAAGCACAGCACAGAATCCTTGTTAATGGTTTCATACTTGGTTAGAGACAATCTCTTGGACGGACATTTTTGCGTTCTACTTTGAAGGCTTGTAGTTAAATACAGATCATCAGGCTGCCCAGATATTCTCCTGATCAAAGCACCCTAACAAGGAATCTTGTCTTTTTCCTCAGGGTCCCTGTATCACGGTAATGGGAAAAGCACGCAAAGGATGGGGGAAGATTTCTCTTGAGCAGCTCTAGAGCTAAGTTTTGGAAGACCTTATTATGTTCCCAAGACTTCATACAGAAGATCTACTAAGAGAAGGTGTGCTTGATGTACATCACACCAGTTTACATTTGGGCTACCAAGAACTGTGGAGCAGGGTCCCCAGCTGGACGTAAATAATGTGTTTTAAATAAATGTCAGCAAGTGCAAGAGATATCTAACTTACCCACTTTAACTGCTATATTTCCTTCCATATAATGTTTGTAACAGCCAGAGCACAACCTCAAATCTAACCTGTTGTCTCTCTTTTTCGTTACAGGAGTAGCAGAAACTGTCATTTACTGGTAATACTCTCTCAGATTTTCCCATTATAAAATCTGGTTTGAGGTTTTTTTATACTTTTTCCAGTTTTTAACTGTTTGGATCAATACATACTCAGGCATTTGCAAAGAATGTGACAGAAATAAATTTATATCAGCAGCCTTAATTCTGGCATTTCCCAAGTCATGAAAGTTTTATTTTAGTGCCTTAATAAAAGCTTTGGTTTTGTACATACTTATATGGTAAATATTTGGCATAAAATAAATCATGGGCAGGTTACCTGTTTACCAAAACTCCACGGCCCCTGCAAAAGTAAACATATGTAAGTATGGTATAGGTTGGACTAAAATGTACCAACTATTCTTGGAACATCAAAGAGCCTGAAGGGAAAAGAGATGGTGGTTAAACAAAATATTTTTAAAAGCTAATACGAGTGAAAAATGAGGAAAAGGTCTTGGATTCACTGGAGTGAATGGTAAAGCACCCACAGCTATAAATGGTGTCAGGTTTTCATGCAGAAAATCAAGGCAGAAAAAAACTCCCAAACCCTGGAAAATCTGGAACTGGCTGGGTGCAAGACTGGATTCATTATCTTTGAAAGTCTTCAAATCACAAAACAACATTTTCTAAACAAAAAATATTTGGCTTAGTACAGACTGTATGTATAGAGGTTTTTGACTTATGTTATAAAGAACAACAGACTGAGAAATCTAACATTTACTTCCAAAACTTCTGTACCAGGACTTGTCAGTATGGAAGTAGGACAAGATGGTCCTGTTTATATTTTACTTTAGTTGACAGATTCTGTTAAGATTAGTTTTCTTGAAACTTTAAAAAAAAATACCCAAACCAAAACCAACTGTGTTTGGAATTATATACTTAATATTTTGAAAAGTTTTCTGCAATGTTCCTTTTAATCCATTTGTGTCTAACAGTTAGAAACAATTACTATGTCAATCACTGGCCAACAATGAAGAAATGAAATGTAACCAAGGTGAAATCTTCCAGTGGACATTTCAGACCAGAGACACACCAGCTGTGAATCTGATAATGTTTCTATTTTTTTTTTTGACAAACATACATTCACTGTTAAAAATGGGGACTTGAACCTGGAATTGAAAATGACAAAACCTTGAGTGTTGTCTATATTTCACTAATGCTGAAAAATATCACCAGTCAGTCTTGAAGCTGCCAAAGAGAACAAATAAGAAGACAGCTAGATAATCTTTATGCACACAACTTATAGCAGTGTAATTTCAAAAAAAAAAAAAAAAAATCTTGCAGAGCTGCAAGAAAGATAGGAATGCATCTTGGTGCCTTTTGCCTTCCGAGCAAAAATTGGAAGAAAACTTCAGTTGTAATAATTGCTAAGACGAGTTCTTTCTTTCTTTTCTTTTACAACAATTTCTAGTTTTCCAGACCAACAATGGGAGAAACAGCACAGGAGTGATACCATGGAGCACTTAGAGGTTTCCAGTTCTTTATCTTCATTCATCCAAGAACAACTGAGATTTTTGTGTAGAGGAAAAACCTTTCATACGTACCCAAAGGAAAGGGCATAGCTGTGAATGGCTTCTGCAAAGAAACCATTGTAGCAGTGGTCAATTTAGATCTGTGCATTTCCATATGCAAGCTTAGAATTTTAAGAACAGGGGAGTTATTCTTGGAAAAATGACTAAATTAAGACTGTTTAAGCTACTAAGTACTGTAGACTTGATCCTCATTTACCTCAAGTGAAGGAGCTCTACTACAGGTATAAATCAGGTGCTCTGTGTTTTCCTAGCTATTATAAAAGCTCTTGAAACAAACATCTCATATGAGCTCCTCTTTGTGCCTTTCTATAAATAAGGATTCACTTTTCTCCTTGATGAAAGGAACCACACTCTTGCTGTATAAGACAAGCAAATTAGCTTTCATGGTTCCTAGGGCAGAAATCTGCACAGTAACATGCCAGGCTCTTCTCAATAATGCTCCAGTGTCTGGTGGTCTCTCAAATACCCTTTGTAAACAGTTTACATTGATCTTTGCTCCAAGCTGAGAGACGTTTTGGGATCTTTTTTTCAGTATGGCTATTTGCCCACCATCAAGACCTTATTTTGGTAATCCTAAAAATAGGCTAGGATCAATTACAAAGACTTTTCCTCAACAAAGTAGTTCTAAAATAAATTTAAAGCCTAAGATTTTGGCAAAAAATCACATTAACAGTCAAACTGGAAATGTTTCAAACACTGATTGATCGAGACCCAGCTGAGTTTATTCTACTCAAGATAGATTTTCATTAGATAGTCCAAGAAGAGTGTTTGTTTTGGCCTCTGTTTCTAGAAATAATATTAACCTGGCAAAAAATGTTGTTTCCATAAAGAAAAAGGCTGTTGAGCAGGCTAAATATCTGTGTCTTTCTTCTCATGTACTACACTAGTTTCACTTACATCCTGTGTTTGTATTTTCAGGAGCTGCTTTAGAGTTTTGGGGCTGTGGTTAAATCACCTGTCTAGATCTGTGAGGTGCTTACCTGGCCAGAGTTTGTGAGAAGGTCACAGTCCGATGCAGATATGTTCAGAACACATCTGAGACTTAAAGTGCTCTGTCTCCACTATTCACCCATGACGATTTGATTCCTAGACAGTTGAGGTGCAGACTTCCAGGCATTCAGGCACAGTCATATACCTAATGGCACTCAAATATTTTTTACAGTCTGAGGCAACATTCAGCTCTCTTGACATTTTTAGGTGGTTTTAAATGCCACTACTAAGAGGATTGCAAATATCCAGTGGCAGATGTGAAAAACCAAATCAGGTCTTCCACACCCTTGTTTAGGTCCTTCGCTTCCGTCTCCCTTGCTTTAGTCAGTTTTATATGTTTTAAGGGAAAGAACAAGCTTCCTTACCCTCTAGAAATGTGAGATCCACAGTTACTAGAGGAAAAGAAGCTCAAAAGAGAGATTTAAACATATGGAAATTTTTCTTTTTAGTTGAAGAGGGTTATACTTTTCATTTCATATGATCCTTGTAGAGGAAAAGTGGTATGTAGTGTTGTCAAGCAAGACTCTCTTCACTTCATGAGACAAGAACATATTTGCAAAGTTATAAATATTGAAGACTTTTTTCTGGAGTCTGTTCACATAAATGGGATGTTCCTTTTGTATGCATGCGTCATAGGGCATGGAATTCTTTCTGCATGGAAAAGGAAAAAAACCTGAATACAGAAGAAAATTATGATTAAAGATGCTACACTGATCTCTGAAAATCTTATTACTTTTACAACAGTTTACCACCAAGGCAAAGTTTGCTTTACACAGTCTTCAAAAGAAACAAATCAAGTGCATACCATGTATGTGACAATACTGACTGCTTAAAAGAACCAGTGCATGCCAGTTGCTGAATTTACTTGGAATGCACATTTATATGTTCCAGGTTCACTTGCAATGTATGTTTTTCAACTTCTCTCTTTATCCAGCTGTCAACTCAAGCTCAAGTTGAGCCAATGAAGATTTAAGAAAATACTTGCTTCCACACGCTTTCCTTCTCTGCTGTAAACTGGGCATCATCTTCGACTCAGATATATACCCAGATCTTCCCAGGTCAGCTGTGTCTAGAGATTGCTGATTATTTTCTTGCAGCACCTCTAAAATAGGTGCTCTCTTTCCATATGTCAAAGCTTGAAGCAAGGCTTTCATTTCATATCCTTATCCATGGTTTCCTGATGTGGTCTTTCCCTTCCCATTTATTCTTTCTTGCTCTGAAGATTATTTTCTAGGCCCAATACTTTTATTGTATCATTTTGTCTCTGCATTCCTTAGCTGGCACTGGCTTCCCACTTTTATCAGACCCAAACTACTGAACTTCTTTTTCAAGTTCCCCATGGACTCTCCACACTCCACACCACCTCTCTTTTGTTATAGATTCATAAGCCCTCATCTCTTCTTTGCCCATTTATTAACATTTAGGACAGCCTCCACATTCTGTTTTTCACATCTGAAACTTCTAAAAAGTCTCTGCAAAAGGTTTTTTTAAATCCAGGACAATGTAGTACACATACTTGCTACTCTACTACAGCTACCTGTACTTAGAAAAGTTTCTGTCAGCTGGCGATAATCTAAATGCTACTGCAAAGGATTTTCATTTGAAAATGATCAAAAATACTATTGAAGAGTGAAGTGGGAAGAGCGCACAATTTGTTTTACTTTTTTGTTGTTGTTGTTGTTCAGATGTAGTACGAGAGATGAAGACTAGTGTAACTGTGGCAAAAAGGGAGCAGAAGCAGAAACCACAACATGAAGCACCGTGCATAAACACCAATCGCGGGAGACTGAACATGAGTATGGGACAAGCACTTCCTCAACTGATTCGCTGAAATACAGCCATAATGTGTCCTGCAACAAACTCTTCAAATTGCCACCATGGACATAGCTAGCACATAGGAACCCTCATCCTCAGGAACATGAAAGACTAGTAAAGCGTGTGATTCTGGCTGGAATACCTAAGCTGTTGAATGATTTCAACTTCTGTTGCTGGATCAAAGCTTGTTTTTCCTTATTCTCATAGAAAGCTCTGTTGTGGTCAGCAGATGGCTGTATCACTATGCCGGAGTACTATTTTTTGTTGACAAATGGGCACTCAAGCTATCATATGAGGGAAATATGACAGTACTTAATATATTAGTTATAACCATAGCCTAAAAATAATACAACTGTATATTGCAATGGTGCAGTGTAGATACATGAGTTATTCAAAGAAAGAGGAAGTAAGAATTCACTTCCTTCTCCTAAAATAAAAAAAAAAAGCTAACAAAGGAAGCACAATGCTATTGTCAAGTTCCTCTTTCAAACATTATTGATTCTATTAAACTCGAATGGAGCTCCTATTCAACTTGTATTCTATGGAAAAACTTCATTGCCAACTTCATCTGGAAAACACAGTTAAATTACTAGTTCTATCTCAGTAAACCTTTCATTGTCTTATGCTCTTGTGAATCAAGTGAGATGCTTCTAGAGTAAAAGGGATACAATTGGCCACGGCTGGGTTATTGTAATTTCTTTGCACAGTGGAAGAAGAGTGTCACCTTGGCTCTTGCTTGACTCATAGACATTTGGTTGCAGACCAGCACCAACTACAGGCCATGGAAAGCTGAAGAAGAAGAGAAGATAGAAAGCTCGAGGTCTCCAAAGTCTTAATAGTAATATTCAGAACTCAGCTGTACATTACCTGAATAGGGTAAATAATACCCTTCAGATAATCTATAATTTTATGGAGGCAAATTTTTATGAACAATATGGAAATAAACAAGTTCCCTGGCTATCTTATTTATCAGCAGCCTTGTAAAGCACTGAGCATGAGCTGAGACCACTGCTGCAGTGTTTTAAGCTCTAGCACGTAGCTTTTCTCTCAGGATTCATCATACAAGATTGTGGTAGGGTGGAAGCTAAAGAGTATTTCTTTGGTTAAAGATTGTCCTGTATCTCACACAAATCTAACATAATGTTGTGAGTTGGTCAAGACAGGTCAAAGCTGCCATGGTGTGGCAAAACTCTTAGCTTCAAATTTTTGCATTACATGTACTTTTTCTGTAGACTCAAGTTGCACTCCTATGACACCACTTGGTCTGGCTCACTGGGACCTACCAGAAAGGAGTGACTGTGTAGCCAAATTCCAGCTGTGAATTTCATATGCATGAGCTAATTTCATATGCACTTCCCTTTGAGGTGGGGCTAGAAGATGAAACTCTTATAAATAGTCTCCCACAGTTGCTTCCATATTTAGTACAACATCTTAAAGCAAGTTCTGCTTTCTACTTCTCCCTCTTCTGAGCATGTCCTAGGTTACAACATAAGATGTGACCAAAAGTATGTATTCTATTATCATCTTCACAAGCTGTTAAAGCAGGTGAGGCGGTGCTCGTTATCTTCTACCATGGCTCATCCCTGATAACTCCCTCTGGGAGCTATCTCTGTTTAATGGGCTGTCAAGGACCCACCGCATGACTCATGGAATTACAACATCCCATTGTGAGATGCTCCGCCCAGGGGGAGGAACCAAGCATTCCCACCTGCATATAATCTAGGGTTTGGAACAGCACAAGCGGTCTTTACCTACTGAATTCCCAGAGGACAAGAGCTATATAACTACCACTGGACCTTCAGAGGAGGACCAGACCTGTCTACAGGATCACCGCTTCAACAGAACCATTTCAAAGAGGACTGCAGCCACCACTGAATCGGACTGCTACCCCCACCCTGCCCGGCAGGGTGTCCGGTCGTATCCTGACTCTGGCAGTTTTGATGCCTTGAGTGGCCACCTAAAACTTGGAGACTAGACAAGAATAAGAGAATAAAAGGGGGTATTTATTTGAAGGGCCTTCAAAGGTACACCCTGGGCAGTCCAGAGGCTACACCTAAGATGGACCCCGGGTTATGGGTTCTTCACACTTTTATAAGTTTGATTCATTTGCATCTCAGGGTTAATTCTCCAATTATAACCTCAGTTCATGGTATAATTACCTCAAGTTTGTCCCCCTTTAGAGGCTTTCAGTTTACACATTTTGGGCCTGGTGTCCTTGGAGTGGAAACCTGCAGACCTGTTTGTTACGTGTAACCAGCATGAGAGAACAGCAGCTAACAGGCCACAAGAAACTTCAGAGTTACACACCGGGCAGTACAGGATTTGTAAAATGTAAAAGTTAAAACCTAAGGCATCAGTTTAGGCCAGCGTTTCTGTATTATTGCCTTGTTATGTACACTAGTAAAGAACTGTTATTCGTATTTTTCATGTCTTTGCCTGAAAGCCCCTTCATTTCAAAAGTATAATAATTCAGAGGGAAGGGGCTTACATTTTCCATTCCAAGGGAGGCTCCTGCCTTCCTTAGCAGACACCTGTCTTTCAAACCAAGACAGAGCACTAAGGGCCACACACCTAAAACATATTTTGCAGGAGCTATCAGGAACTTCTCTGGTAAAACAAAGTTCTGATGACTACTTCTGAAGGTTTCCATCTGTTCCTTGCAGACAGCATTTACGCTGATGGGAAACAAGTGATTATGCAAAAACTCTACTTTGCACTTCTTCACATCAGAAAAAACAGTACAGGTAGTTTACAGTGCTGCTTTCCTCATGCTATCCCTCACCCTGTATGCATATTACATCTGGACAAATGCTACACACTACACATATGCTCTAAGTGACAGACACAAAGCAGAAAACATTGCAGCCTGATACTGATGCGCAGCTACAGAAAATCAAATGCACGTGCAAAAAGATGTAACCTGGAATTTGTACTTGAAAACTACCTGCTGAGAGGAAAAGAAGAATAAGTAAATACTCATATTTTGGAGATACTTTCTAACAAGCAAAAAAATGCTGACAATTATCTCCTTAAAGCTTTGCATAATTAATGAAATAATGGATGGCTGGGAGGTGAGTGGATAGTGGAACAAGTTTATTTTGAACAACAGAAAAAAAATCTCAAAATAAAGTTATGAAGTTGTTCTCAACTACTTTATGTTGTCAAAATAACAATATTAAGTGTTCCAAAGGCTTTCCCTGGGTCTCCAGGTGATGGGGGAAGTTTTAATATTCATGTGAATGTAATGAAACTGTCAACATGTAGCAAGTAAAGGAGAACACTTAAACTTCATTTTAAAAAGGTGAAAGTTTAAACTGGTATGAATAGAAGACCAATTTCCATGCTTGCTCTCACACAAGCTAACACACGTTGACCTTTGGATGGAAGAAACTTCAAATGAACATTCTACCTGTATAAACCATGCTTACAACATTTTAACAATCAGGAAAGAAAAGTGCATAGGAAAATAAATCCCAGAGGAAAGAAGTGAGTAAGTAAAGGGTTGAACAGATTGCAATTAGTAAAATATATCATTAAATTATTTCTATTAATAAAGTCAGATGATTCTCTCTTCTTTTGTCTTCAAGAACCTCTTATATTCACTTCAGTAAGAAGCTTCAAAACCTTATTCATATCATGCTTAGTTTGTCATACATGAAATCTAACACATGCAATAATAAAATCAAATGCTCAGTTTAAAATGATATTTCTCATTAAGCTAACTTTTGCACACATTGCTCTGAGCAATATCAAAAAGCCTATTTTGTAAAGCTAAAGAAATTATGTTAATAATAAATGCTGACATTTTCAAAGACCCTCAGGTTACAATTTTCTAGTTAATAACAAGTATCATTCTGAACAATTTAGATGAGATTTCAATATTCCATGTCACGACATAGACAGGTTTCCTTTTAAGGGTGCAGCCAATTTCATTTATCATAAGATTAATAAAGCTAATAAATGAGATGTGTTAGTCAGGCTTTTCCTACCTCAGCTGCAATTTATGTTAGATGCTCAGCTCTCACAGTGAAGAAGGGGACTGATTTGAACAGATGTTTACAAAGAACAGAAAGGGACATGTTTATCTGCTATGTACAAACAGGAGAAAAATGGATGTACACAATGATATTTATATGTGAGAGCTGGAAAACTTAGACTCTGATCTAAAACTCATTGAGCCTGGCGAAAAAGTCTCCCTCGGGCACCTCTGACTTATTAATCAAGACCTTAGAGAAATTTTAACAGTGTAAATCCTGGATATCTAAATTGTTGCCCGAACATATTCTACATGCAGAAATGGAAGCCATTGATTGACTCAAGGCCCTACCATACAGAGAGGGAAAAAAAAATGGAAATCCATCTTAAAACTATGATGGTGGAGAGAATTCTAGTAACTAAGTTTTGATCATAGACTTCAGAAGTACTTCTAGTTTCCTGCAGATAAAAGTGTGAATTTACTGGCTTCGCTGCTAACATTTTCAGATTACAACATCTCCTTCAGCTTTTCATCCAGGTTGAGATATTGGTTTGTTTTGCTTTTGGTTTTCCACTGTAAGGACCAATGCTTTCCTCTTAATAGTTGTGGAGAAATAATTCTCTTCTCAGTTCTGAGTTGTTGAAAGAGGCTTTCAAAAGGATGGAAGAAAAGATGGGCAGAAGGATCATAGTGCTCTTTAGCACACTGAGTTTTAGCTTCTTAATTTGCTATAATTTTAAAGACCTTTATATGATGTTCTTGTTAACTAGCTTCTGTACTCAATGAAGTTGTACCTCAATTTGATTTACTGTGATTTTTAAAAATCTGCTTTTGGTAATTTCTCCACTATTAACTCTCCAATGAGAGCTTTCCATCTTTCTCGTAGGAAGTTTTAGGGTTTACAGGTCTTCTGCAGTATTTCACAATCACAAATGAATTTAAAAAACCACAACCTTTAAACAGAATTAATACTTACTGGAAGAATTAAAGACCTATCATTGCTACTTTCTTATATACTTTTTACTTTTGGCCTTATCATATAAGAAGATGCCAAACATTTTTCCGGAATGCCCTGACATTACAGTCTGACGTGGTGATGTGATTCACTTCTCAGTAATTGCAATCTCTTTAAGCTTTCTGGAAAAACAGAAAAAACCCCATCTTTCTTGATGAAAGAACCTATCTGGTGTACCACAGAGGATCATCCAGTCACTGTACCTAAGATTTTCAGTATTTGCGTGGTACTACTTGAAAAGAGGATACTCCAGCCTTTACACATCAGTTGCCTTAAACTCATATTTTTAATCCTATATTGTAGCTTGTATCTACGCCTTTATTCTCTATGATCAAAACTTTTGTTCTTCCACCTGGAAGTTATTTTGTTTGAATAACCACAAAACAAACAAGCCTTTCAATAGCATTCTATGTGTTTTGTTATGACAAAAGTTCTAATTAATACACTGATTTATTTTCCTCTTTTTTACTGTTGGCCAGGGGCACAATGGCTTGGTAATATTTTACATATCTGCACCCTCTCCATTCATAACACTGAGGGCTATGGGCTGATCCTGCATTACTCTGGGCAGGTAAGATCTTAGCGTAGTGTTTCATTTACCCTGTAGAGAAAATTAACATCAGTCTCTACAAAGTCGGGTCATTATTATCAGTGTATAAAGTGATCTCAATAAAGTTTAAGGGAACACATTTATGGTAAAATATTACTTTTTTTCCAATGAATTGCTTGTTTCCTGACACTAGAAACATATCTATTTGTTCCCTTTCAAAAACAGATGTTCTGCTTTAATTCTAAATTATCTGCTGCTTTATAGAAACTTACATTACTAAGACATGCAATCCAAAAGGATGGGGGAGGTTAATAAAGCTCTCCCCCTTCTTCCTCAGCGGAGGGTGTATAATGACAGCATATCTACCCAGTGATCTACTCACCCATGACAAGAAAAGAAAAAGAACGATTTCTAACTGCATGTGTTACATCTTGAGTCATGCAACTGCTGACTCAAGAAACACCCAGCTGTAACCTGGGTGGAGTGCACGTCTCCTCTTCCCATTAGAAAATTAAAAGCTTCTGGAGAAAAGCAGGCAGAATGTAGGGCTGGAATTCAGGGGAATGATTCTGCTGCACATTCATTTCATCTGACAGAAAACAAATTAGGAAGTTTTACTTATTTCCACCTCCTCTTCCCACAAACTTTGTTTCTCTCCAACATTAGAACACACACTGTTAATCAAGTCTGTATCTGCTGTAGCATTTCCCTCGCCACATTTCTTCCTTATGAATACATGATGGCCTCCACCCATCCCACTGGAGCACAACCCTCATGCTCCTGAACTCAGACCAAAAACTTCACAGATAGCACTCAAGATTTTCTGGGATTTCTGTTATTTTCTCTTTGCTTTCTAGAGGTGTGCTGTTCTTATCTCCACTGTTCCTCTTACAGGCAATGCCTGTTATAGCCAGGACACTTGGAGAGGACAGGAACAAATCTAGAGACAGAGCAAACAAAGGCTGCCTTGTACAAGCAGAATAGATGTTTTCTACTTTATCCTAACAAATACCCTGGTTATGTGTTTAACAACAGCAAAATAAGTGTGAAACCACTAGTGTGTTAAGGGTGTGACCGTGTTACTGGTAGGTCACAAATAGAAATGAAAATATATTTTCTGACGACAAAATGCACCATCAAATATTACTCCTTTAATATATGCAGAGTGTTCAGTGCTAAGTGCTGATTTTAAATTGACTTTGGGATAATTAAAAAAAAATAATTGCCAATGAATCTTTTGAAATTATATTGTTCCTTGACACCATAATGATACCAAAAGTCAAAATGAGCAACTGCAAAAAAAGTCAGCAAAGAGAATATGCAGTATCCATGGAATCTCAGACTCCCAAGCTCCTCAACTAGTAACTGTTTAATAACTATGTGCATGATTTTACAAATGCTATTTGTCAAATTTAGATGTATTTTCATGTGCCTGGCCAAAGATGAAGCTCTGACCTCACCAAAGACTCTGGTAAATTTTAGTCAGCTTGTCAGTGAAATAATTTGGGTTTTTTTAAATAACATGAGCAGAACAATGCACTATTCCCTAAATGCATTCTTAAATATGGCTGAGCTGTCTCAGCTGGAATTTTTCAAAGCAATTACCCCTTAAAGCACTGAAACATATTTGCTGTGCAAAACATGGTAGTAATTTAAAATGCTACCATCCTTCTGCTATAATTATTTTATCTCCAGCAGTGTTGGAGGAACGAAATGTGGGATTTTTTGGCTGCTTTGGAGCAAAATCTGGAATTTTAATACGAATTGCCTATAAACACAAGACTCAGCTGAACTACCTGGTGACTTCTCAAAGCTGAAGTAACAGAAAGAGGCGATGGTGACATCTTCACTTTTTTTCACTACACTTTACTGTCAGTGCTTTAGGTACATAAGAAAAAAATCTGCTAAAAGCATTGTTTTGGCAAAGTTCTAGACACTGAAAATAGGATTTTAAATCAAGAGAGAGGTCTATTTGCACATGGCCTACACTACTCAAAATCTCTCTTTAAC
This sequence comes from Mohoua ochrocephala, assembly GCA_013398855.1. Classification (NCBI taxonomy): domain Eukaryota; kingdom Metazoa; phylum Chordata; class Aves; order Passeriformes; family Acanthizidae; genus Mohoua; species Mohoua ochrocephala. The sequence continues at coordinate 333,073 of VZTA01012685.1, read as the reverse complement.
TTGGTGACATCAACCCTTCCAAGGCTGCACTGACACTTGCTTTTTTAACTTCAGTTGGAAACGTCTCGATTTTTTTTCCCCTCCCCATCTTTTTATGGAATTTAACATATTATAAAATCACTTCTACTCCGTGAATAACATCTAAGTTCCCTTCAAAGCAGCCTTTTCCGAAGGTGAGAAATTCCATAAAAATGCCATGAAAGCAGTTCGCTGCCTTGCACGTTACAGAAGATGTAGAGTCACTAAAGAGAGCGGGAAAAGAAACACAATTCTGTGCGAAAAGCAGAGAGCGCCTGACAGCGCTGTCCAGCCGAGAGCGCCCGGCCCGGCTGGGGCGGCCCAGGAGAGGCCGCGGGAGGGGAGGGCTGGGCTG
>VZTA01012685.1:241612-332600 GCA_013398855.1 Mohoua ochrocephala | reverse complement strand
GGGCGGCCCCACTTCCCTCAGGCAGCCCGGGCCCCGCCGAGCCGGGTCAGGTCCCGTAGAGCCGCCCCGCTCCCCGCGCCTCCTCGCAGCCTCCGGAGCCGCCGCCCGCCCGCCCGCCAGCCAAGGTAAAGCGGACAGGGAGGGATTAGCCGGACCCCCGAGGGCTCCCGGCTCCAGCCCGGGACCCGACGGGGCGGGAGGGCTGCGGCGGGGCCGGGGGTGTGCGGGGTTCCGCTCGCCGCGGTGAGGAGCCCGGCGGGGAACAGTGGGGCTGGGCTGGGAGGTGCGGCAAACCCCGCTCTGGGCAGCGGGACGGGAGCCCTCAGAGGAGGCACAGCCCCGCACACGGGCCTCCCCTTGGGACAGGGACCTTCCGGCGGCACGCGTGGCCTCGGGGGACTGAAGCGGGACCGTGGGGTTTGGCGCTGCGGTGCTAGGTCCCGGTGATGGTTGTTCTCCTCGGCAGGGTTAAGCTGCGTCAGACCTTCTCTGTGCCCAGTCCCTGGGGGAAGCGTGTAGGAGGTCGATCATTTGCAAGGCAGGGTTGCCAAAGCCTCCCTGCAGCCTCATGAGGCCGGTGGGGATCCCGAGGGACGCACAGTGCCCTGTTTCAGGGTCAGCGTTAGAAAAGTGAAGGCAGGCGGGAGAAAACTACAGACCAAGCGGGCAGAGAATCCACCATGTAAATGTGCTAACCTATTCGTCTTAAACCAAGCATGTAAGAAGGTGGTTATGACCAAACAGCCAGTACAGACTTCCAAGGAACAGAGTTTGCATCTCTCTGCTGCTGGTGTCTTTGGCTACATGGTTTAGGGAAAAACTCTTTTAAGTGTCGCCTGACTCAGAGAACGCCCATCGCGCATGACACCCTCGGCTGGATACCACGGAGAAGTAACTGAAATGCAATCTCCACAACTTTGGGGTGGTTTTTCAATCCCCCGTGCACCAAAAAGAGAAGTTAATAAATCCATTCATTGTCACACTGGGAAGAGGTATCCGATAGTGTCTTTTAGGCAGCATATGATCCAGCCTGTCTTATCTGTCATTAAAATTTTGATGCAGGAACATAGCCTACGAACAAAATAAGCAGGGTTCCACCAGACTTCAACTTTCTGAAGTCACTTCCTGCCCGAGATTGCTTTGATTCTGTGATTAATTTGGCTCATTTGTCTCTCCCTCTCAGAACTTTGGTTCAGAGAATTTTGGCAGTCATTTTTCCTCTTTGGTTCTAGTTCCTCTTTATGAACTACCTGACATGCGTGTTTTGTCATCTCTTCCAAACCTGCATCTATCTTATTTCACATATGAAATTTGTTGATTTTACTGTTAATCAATTACCCTGCTGCTGCACAACAGTGATGTAAATGTAGTCAGGGCTTGGTGTAGTCCATCTGTGTCTTTAGAGACAAATAGGTGAGCCCCAGTGCTCCACAGAGCTATACCAGTGACCTGCTCCACCTGTGCAGTCTCCTAATCATTTCTCTTCACTAAATTTACAGGTTTTTTTTTTTTCTGGTAACTTTGTAAAGAATATGAATTTAGGTTAAAACTTGATGTCTAAAACAGAGTGTTTAACTTTTTGCTGAACCTCTTCGGTTCCGTTTTCCCCTGTGAGCTTTCTAAGGAGACTTACATTTGATTGTACTTAATGCTTTGTGCAAGCATTGCTTAAAAATTGAGATAATTTGGTTTGAAATATGGCATACGAATGTCTTTGGGAGGTTGAATCAATGGAGCATTACAGATAACTGAGTGGTCCTTGTTTTATTCTCAGAAAATTCTGATCCATCTGGGAACACACATAACTGGAAAAATGTACTGTCTCTGAAAGGAGACATTTAATCATTCCCCGTGTCTTCTCTTCCTTTTTTAAATACCTCCTGTGGGTATTACAGACTACTCTGGTATTTGGAGGCAAAATGTGTGATGGTTCAATATAATTATTGAGTAAATTGTGTTTTAATTGTTCATGCTGGAATTTGTGATTATCAGTGTGTAGTATCTTCAAGCAGGGTATGATGCTTTTGAAGTGCTGGTTTATTTTGTTATCAAGTGTATTTATTGCAGCAGAGTTTGGTGTCTCACAGACCAATCAAAAGTCACTATACTTGGGCAGTGTCTAGTAGATTACACCCTGTAACTCATGCACCTGTAAATCAGGTGTAACCTTGATCTTTTGTGTAATTTATAAAGAGACTAACACATTTGGTAGGGTAACAATTTGCACAAAAGAGGCAACGGATGAGCCTGTTGTAACAATTGTTGTAACAATTTAACTCAGTACTGAGCCCCAAGATTTCTTACAGGTAAAAAAATTCACCCAACCCACTAAGATTTTGCTTTTGCTCTGTTTCACCTTTCCGGTTAGAAGAAATGTCTTAAAGCAATAACAGGAAGAAGAGGCAGAAAGCTTTCCTTCTCTTGGTCTGCCCTAAGTGGTGAAGGGAGAGCCAGGACTCGGGCAACCTGTGGATGGAGGGATCAGCTATTGCATCTCTTTGGCCCCGTAAAATGAGAAAACCACGGGTCTGGAGTACTGCGGCAGATGAGAGAAGGGGTTGCCTTGTTCAAGAGAGGACCTGTCTTTCTTGCAGATTCATGAACGTCTGACCATTGATAAGATGATCGGGGAACATGGATTTTCTTAAAAGCATGCTTCTGTTTCAGAAGCTGCTTTACAGGAATGTAGCTGGATTTCATTTTCCTGTATATTGTTAAGATAGCAAGGCCCTTATCCTTTCCTGCTCCCTTTGCAAACTCCATGTATTTTTCTTACTCACAGACCCTTTTTTCCATCTGTGGTTGCAATATATCTTGATTGTTTTGTTGTAGGTCAGTCTGACCTGTAGTGATGATGACTTCACATGGTCAGGTGTTGATCTGGGGTGAAACTGAAAATAAGACCTCTTATTTGCCTGCAGCAATATGGAAGTTTTAGCTTATTTCCTTTGGAAGGTCTCTAGTGACAGTTGTAACTTGCATCCATGCAGACCTTCCAAAACACTTCTTGGGCTTTAGAGGCAGGACTCTCCTCATCCAGCTGTAGACACGAGCATTTGAGTCAGCCGAGGTTCTGACTCACCTTTACAGTCTCTTACACAGAGAGATAGACACTGCTAAAACTTGGTTTGGTGGCCCAGTTTTAGACAGCAGCCATCAATCATGCTCTATAAAATTGCCTTCCTTTCCCTTCATTGTCTAAAAAGAGCTTGGGACAGCCAGGTCAGATGCAGCTATCACAGAAATGCTATCATATGTCTTTCCATGATTAGGAGTGATCCATGGCTCTTGGAAAAGCTTGCATTTGGGGCATTTCCTTATTGTCCAGCCTATTGATCCATGGCTGCCCTAGATATTAACAGTAGATCTGCCAGTGTAGATGTATGGTGTATGGTGAAAGAAAGAAACTGGGTGCTATGTTCTTCTCAGGTTTCTGTGGGGGAACTTTTGAGCATCTACAGCAGCACATAGGAGGTCATGTTCCTCACCACCCCTCAGGTTTAATTTATAGTATTGCTTCTGAGTTTTGAATGAAAAGGAAACACAGATGACTTTGATCTGACTTAGAATTTTACAGTGGGAATTCACAAACTGGTTTGGTAATGATAGTTCAAAAAGTTTAGGCCTGTCATTAGTTTCAAAGACTTTCTTCCAATGAAGTGACCTTTTAGATTTGTGGCTGACTAATTGCTCTCATATCTTTTTGCTGCCAGGAGCTATGCCAGCCTTCACACAGCACTGTTTCTTCTTGTTGAACATTGATTCAGCATGCTGTGAATTTCTGCTCAAATAAATAAGCGCTACAGTCGTTAGAAGTATTAGGTGTATTTTGGGGAGTAGATGCATTATGAATCCTAGAGGGAGAACAACGTTCAGGGTATATACGAAACAAATTTTTCTCTGCTGCTCCGTTTAGAAATGCAAACAAAAACACATCTGATAGAAGTTTTGCACTGGATACATCTCAGTGCATTTCCATTTTTACTTTCACTCTGTATTTGCTTGTAATCTAAAGCAGCGGATGTAAAAGTGTGGCATGTGACATCAATATTAAAGGATAAAACTCTCTGTGTCCGCTATCAGTGATGAGCAGACCCTGCATGGTTAATATCACTACCAACGGAAAGTCCTCAGTTATCCTCAGACACTCCAACTGATAAAATAAACATTTTGGTGAAAATCTTGTCATTGTACCTACACCTGTGAGGTAGAGTGGAGATGGAAGGGGAGCAAATCTGCCTTTAGCAGCATTGCTAGTCCATCAAGCACAGAGAGAATCACGAGGAGCCAAAATCAATCATACAGGCACTCACTGGATGCTTTTGCTGATAAAAATTGCAAATTACCTTCAGAGTCCCCAGCTTTAGGCAAAATGATGTGTCTGCCTCAAAGGCAACTCACCAGGAAAGGTAGAAAGCTCAGCAGAATGGTCAATTAACCTGTTGGCATCAAGTCCATGTTGGCAGCAATGAAGACGTGCTCCTTGGTGGCCTCAGTTGATCCATTTTGGTACTCTCACTGCATCTTCAGGTAACCCATACTGCAGACACATGATTACTTTACTCTGCCTTAGAGCAAGATTTTGATGTACTTCTGAAGATTTTTCTAGTTTTTCTAACAGTACTGAAAGGCCCCATTCCCTCACTTGCTTTGGGGATTTCACTGAAGCACAGAAATAAGAAGGATTTTCAGCCCAAAAAATATTTTTGAAAGGTGATGTGGTTTTTCTGTCTGATTGCAAATTTAAAAAAAACCAACCAAAACCAGTCAAATATACTTTACGGTTCTCTGTGCTTTTTGATGATATAGTGTATTTGAAATATCTGCTGTACATGTGCCTTGGAGGACGTAAACTTCTGAGATATTCTTGAGCTAGCAAGAATACGTGCCAAAGACATGAACACAGATAACATTCCCAAACACTTGTGGTTACAGCTTAGTTTTGTACTTTGGTGACCATTTCCTCGTGACTGAGGGGAAGGTGACAGACATAATGTTTGAGAGAGCAAATACAAATGAGGCAGTGGTTTTGGATGCCAGTTCTAGGAAGGGATTCAACATAAACTTAACTGCAGTTCTGTCCCATAAGGGGCCATGTTCTTACATGAAATTCAGCACAGCCTTTCATATCTGTCACTAGATTGGCCTCTTTTGTCTCCCCTGTGTCATCATGGAGTTGTTCTGACCAGATCAGCATTGTTCCATCCCTCCTCCACTTCTAGGGGAAAAAAGAGAGGAAGGTAGTGACATTTCCTTCTCATGGAAAACCTTAGAGAAATGGAAGAACGGAAATGTCACAAGGTTCTTCTCCTTTTGGTGCTTTTTCTTCTCATAACTGTTTCTTTGTGCAGTTCAGGGCTCTGTGGGCTGTGACAAAGCAACCTCCACCATACCAATACAGCATCCTGTCTGTGGTGACTCCAGGCTTCCACTTTCCTTACAGATCTTCATCTGAAACCCACTGCTTAAAGCTGAGTGTAATCACTGCGTTGTGTAGACTGAAAGAAGTAAATTTGCTAGGTGAAAAGTTAATGGTGGGCCTTGGAATTGTACCTGGCACTTCAGTCAGTAGTAAAACTGAGAAAGAGTTATAAAAAAAATCTTCATTTAATTTTTCTACTACTCGCTATGTTACTGAGCACGACATTTTGGTGAAATATCTATAAACTCAGAGCATTACTTGCTTTATTTGATTTTAATATATGAACTGTGTATGAAACAAACGGATTCAATACAATTTTTACAGATTGATCCTTTTGCTTCACTCTGTTAGAGCATTTTATGTTGGTGTGTTTTCCTTTCTCAGTGCTCCTTTCCCATACCATGTGTGCCATCCCTTAAGCATTTCTGGCAGTAATAAGAACATGTGATTATAAGAAAGAAGATGGTGATTTAGAGCTTTTGCCAATGATAGGTCATAGGAATAAGTTATTTGTATGGGGAGACAGTTGTGTCATGGACCCTTAAAGCATATCTTGTGCTTACCTAGTGGCTCATTGTGGGAGGCAGTGAGTGTTGGAAGAGATGAGCCATTGACTATCCAGCGTAGCAGTTCCTGCACTCAAATTCGGTACTGTAACTTTTCTTTCCTTTTTTCCTCTTCTTAAGTTTGTGCTATTATTTTCACTATTCCACGCTTAACATCCCTTGATTCTATAGGGAGTTGAGGAGGGGAGGGATTTTCCCTCATTTTACACCTCCTCTCTCATCTGTGGGCTTCCTTGTCTACTGTTTTCTGCTTGTTAGACAATCTATTAATGTAGGATCAGCCTACTTCATGGATTGTGAAGGTAAACATCAAAACTGCATTATTGTATTTTGCTGGCAATTGTTCAAAGTACAAGACAGTCTCTTGTTGTCATCTAAGTTCTGTACAGCAGTGTTGGGTAACAGGAAAAAACAGGAAGGAAAACATTGCACCAACATCATCAAGCTACAGATTATGGGAAGGAATGTGGAAACTATAAATTTCTGTTACTCAGGGTTACATTACTCTCTCGTTATTCTGCTCTGCCATCATGGCAGGGAGTAGGAGGAACTTAGAACTGAGGTTCATGTTTTCTGATAACTTGAATGTCTGCAGTTGTTTATACCTGAGTAAAGCTGAAGTAGACACATTATCAACACAAGATGGATGAGCCTGGATAAGCTGGTGGTTCATGAGCTCAGGGGATACACTTCCACCCAGCTTTCTGCCTTTTCCAGGAGAAGATACACTGGGGCAATGGAAATATTGTTCCTGTGTGCCATTAATTTGGCACAGAATAGGGAATTGTTTCTTCTACCAGTCTGTGTGAAGGCATAGGGCTGGAAATACATCTCCTCCTACTATTTTATTCTGCACAGTTTGTGCTGCCTGTGTGGCTCATGAGGAGAAAGTCCCTAGACTGGACCATTCTGCAGTAAATAATTCTTTGACAAAATAAAAAGAAGATGACCAAAACTGTAGCTGTATTTCTATAATGTTCTTAGACTTACAGGCCAGTCTGAAGCACATTGGCTGATGTGAGGATACTGTATAAAAATGAACAGAAGTGGCACTGTTTTGATTTCCATAGAAACAATCCCCTTGGGAGCTGACAGGAAGGTACAAAGTGAAGTTCTGGTACACAGAAATTGCTCCCAAGCTTTCTCCTCCCTGCATCTGTGCTTTACACCGGGTGCTTTTTGTTCTCTGCCTTTCATAAGGTGCTTTTAACTCACAGTTGCCCAGCTGCTTGAGTACATTTGGGATACATTTTCTGGAACCCAGGATCCAGACTGTGTCTGTGCCTGAGAGTTATTGTGGAGAGGATCTTAGTGAGTGAGAGGTCTCACACCCAGCCTGCATGCCATATCTTTCTACACGCCTTTACCACAGCCACAGCTTAAATGTCCTGTCTTCTCAGAAGGAGAGCCCTTTGCTAACCCCCTCCTCTGGCCTTGAGTAACTTCTTCCTGTCATACTATGAGTAAGCTTTTAGGTAGTCCCTTGTTCCTTTCAGCTTCACTTAAATGAGCCTCAGTGACCATTCACTAATCTTGCCATCCTGCCTCACCCCAAGAACAGGACCCATAGCTGCTCCTCCCAGACACCGCTCTCGGCAAGGGTGTTAAAGAAAAAAAGTATGTGTTTGGGGCAGTGCATGGGGGGAGAGGGGAAGGCTGGGGAGCACAGAGGTGATGGATGCTGAGGCAGCACAAGTGTAAAATACAACTGTCATCATTAAAGTGGAATAGTATAGTTTTCAGGTCTATGAAATCTGGGTCTTTCGAACTAATAAAGACTTTTTCCAAAATCAGTCCTCGCTGCAGGTTTGTTCCTGTAAAACATGTGACTTACCTGTGTATTTCCAAAATGGCAAGAAAGGGAACAAGCTTTCAAGAGGTTTAATTGTATAAATGGCATCGTTAAAACTTATGTCACAGTAGGATCTGTGAGTTTGTGGTGCTCTTATCTAACAATGTTTGTGTTTATATCTGGGAGAGTGATTCTGGAATTAGTAGAATATGAGTTCTAGTACCCCATGTTAACATTAGAGTAGGATTCTCACTTGATTGTATTTATCTGCCCTTTTAATTTTAATCCAAATCCAGATGTCACTCAGTTTTGAACTAATAAGGATACTTTGCAGTTGTACAGTCTTCCCGAAGCTACTAGTGTTTTAGTGTGTCACTTTTATTCCCTCATGAATGAAGCATGTCACACTGTCCCTGAGATAAATATGCAGTGTAACTTCAGCTGCAGATAAGCCTACAGTTATTGGCACACCAAATTTCCCAGAAGAATAGGGAATATTAGTAAAAAACTGCTTTCAGAGTTATCAGTGTGTGCAAGCTTTTTATTGGAAAATACCATCCTTATCAATGTTAGGTAAGTCCAGACTGGAAGCAGTCTAATTGCTTTTGATCCATTCTTTTCAAAAGATGAGCTAGTGTTAAAGCAGAAGAGAGTTACAGGGCCATGTTACGTAGGTAAGAAAGAGGAAAGTCAACATGCCAATTGCCAAATCTGATTGTGATTTTGAAACCTTGGGGTCAGCTGCCATTTCTGTTGTATCACTCCAAAACTTCAATTTCCATTCTTAGTATCTACTAGAATTAGTAACTAATTGGATTCTGTTCCTCTAGGCTTGAATTCTGCAGAGACAGATGTTCTCTTGTACTTTACTTCATAAAAGTGGGCCTAAATGTCTGTTAAGGACTTTTTACCAGATGTGATGAAATAGCTGGTTAAGGAACTTCCATCCTGCCTCACTTAGGTATCTATATAGAGAGTATACTATATATATATATATAGTATACTCACATACTACTGTGTGAGCAGTATGAGTTTTTTCTTGACACCTAACTGTAAAATCACTATAAGAAACCTAGTTAGATCTATTTCAGACCTGCAGTCAATCTGGCCAGAAGGTTATCCCCAGCAGTGGCTAGCATCATGTACTTCAGAAGGAGGCAAGAAATCTTGTGCTGGAAGGTATGGTGTAACCTGTGTATCATGAAAGCTTTACTCTGGTTCCACATGGGTGGAGTCTTTATTTTAGGTTGTAAAACACGAGGTTCATCATCCTTGCCTTAAGTTCTCAGCAATACTAACACTTCTAGCTCTAACAGCATGTAGCGAAAACCAACTCCTCAGCTTGCTTACCAGTTTTGATGATGAGTTTCACAGTTGCACTGCACATTTCCCTGGACCAGTTATTCAGACTTTCATTTACTATCTCATTGGTTTTGTGTTACAAGTCAGGATGAAATGGTGCTTCAGTAACTTTCCCCTAGGTTTTGACGCATTTTTTTAATCACACTAGTTTCACATCTGTTTTCTGTGACAATCAGTTACCCTCCTTCCAGCTTTTCACTTTCATCATGTTTCCCTAGTTTTCTTCCTTTTTCTTTCTTTGCTATGGGATGATCTACTTTGTGTGGTCTGTAGTATACAAGGGTGAATCTCTGATTTGAGCAATTTACTCATTGGGCTACTGGTGTGTCTCTCTAAAATGTTAAAGCTTTCTTCATTCCACTCCAGAAAGCATTTAAGCATTAAGCAATAGCCGGAAGTTGCAATGCTGTTAGTGGTCATCTGGATAGTCAGACAGTGTTCATTTTGGTGGTCCTGGTACTCAGACACTTACACACTGTAGTGCAGGCTGTGCTTTTATGCTTCTGTGTGACTTGTCAAAATATACTTTTGATATTTCTATCTCTGCTATTCACGTATGTAGCAGTTTAAGAATAGCAACAATACTTTGAATGTAATGAATGTGTCTGTGACTGTTCGCCAGATCACTAAGTGGGCTGGTTCCTAATACTGTTCATAGCATGAATCCACTGTACGTCTTTATCTTCTGACATCATGCTGTGCCTCATTCTTTTTTTGTTGTAGTCCTTTGGTTGGTTAAACTGCATCAACTCTACTGAGACTGAGTTGCAGAGATGATAATCTTGGTGTTTCCTGTTCAGTGTTTCACGAGGGCTTTCAACTTGTTTTCCGACTTTCAACTTTTCACCATGTGACTTAGACCACTCTTCCTGTGAAAAGGGACTAGCTTTGGGTATTTCTCAGAGCTATCAGATACTAAAATACTAACAGTTCAAACTCTGCTTGGTATAATACCATATCCGGGGGGGGTTTTTTTTGTATACTGTATGGTCACTTCTTCAGATTTCATTATATTTTTAAATAGGTTCTTTTTTTTTTTTTAAGCAGGGTGAATTTTGTACCACTGCCTGCCGAGTGTTAAAGATTCTATCAAACAATTCATTTTCCTATCTAAATTGGGAAGATAAAAAAATTCATCGATCCAGTGGGAATGGAGGACTTCTGATAAATAGTGGGGTGAATTAATGAGGCAATATTTATGTATTACATAAACCTGTGAGGGCTTAATATACATAAACTAAAAGAGTCTTGGTGGTTAGAATAGCAAGTTGAAGAGAAAATGTCCCAATCTCTTAGATATACAGTACAAGAAAGGTAGGAATACTAAATAAAGTAAATTTTTAAAAAAGGTTTTTATGAGAGCGTAGTGAAGATTTGAGAATGCAAAAATGGGGGAAATAAAAGACAAAGAGTACTTTTAACTGTGCTACTTCAAAAGGTGGTCCAGAAGGCATCAGTTTGAAAATCAATCACTTCAGAAATACGTTAGGCTTCACATATGTGCCTTCCCATGAAACCCTTCTCAGCTTGTTTATTCTTGACAACCGCAATTTCCTCATTTCATTTCAATTCTGATTTTTTTCTCTGCTTAAAATCTTTTGCAAATTATGGGAAAGTTACTGTAAAATTCCTGTTCTGTTTGGTTTGGGGTTTTTTTCTGTTCAGTTTATTGTAGTTGATAGTGATTTTAAGAGTTCCTAGTGTTAGTACAAAATAGAGAAAACCATGATAGAAAAGTTACAGTAGAGTAGGATTGGGTATGAAACTCAATTTTTTTCTGGGCACCTTGGTAAATCTTTTCCCTTGTTTTGTTAATAATAGCACATAGACCTGCACATTTCACCTTGAATTTCTGGTTTGAATAAATTCAAGGCTATTTATACAATTCAGAAAAATTTGCTGATGCAAAACGCAGCAACATCCAACAGGATAATTTCCAAATCTGCAAATTTTTTTGTCTGTTTATTCTTATTGTGGCAATCAAATAAAAGAAATGGAAACAAGTGTGGAGAGAAGTCAAAGAGGAGGAGAGTGGATGGACACTCTTTTGCAAGTCCACGTTACAGGGACTCATTTTACTATCTTTGGTTTTTCTAGCTCTTGACAAAATCTTTGGTGAATATGTAGAGTTCTTATACCAATTTAAGAGATCATTCAGTGTGTTCTAACATAAAAAATTTTCCAGTGTATTTTTTGATTATGATTACAATTTTGTCTTCCTAAACCCAATCAATAAAAATTCAAGAGAAAATAAAATACGAGTAGAGGCAGTGGCTTGGTGACAACATGACTATCTTTTTGCTTTTGTTCTTAATTACTGAGGAGGGTCCCTAGGTTTGATTTTTTTCCTCTTTAGACAGTTTTTATACTTCTCTTGATAAGAAGTTGCAACTCGAGTAATTTTTTTTGCCATTTTTATATTTCTATTCTGTAAAAATATAGTAAAGGAGGAGGATTTCAGTCTGTCAGAAGAACTTGTATGAAGATCTTTTCCTGAAAGTTGATCTAGCTAGTGCTTAAAAAAATCCACCAAAAACATACAAATAGCTAGAACTGATAAGATTTCCTTAGAAGATATTTTGATCTCCTAAATGAGAAAACAGGAAAACATAAAATTATTCAGTATTATTTAAACACTGATGAGATACTTGTCAGTATGAACTGCAGTTTCATTTTTTGTCACGTAACAAATGTATCTTCACTCTGCCTGATCAAATAAGTGCCATTTTATCTAGCCTTTCTACGAAAATTGATTCTCCAAGTGCCAGGTGTGTAGGAAGCTACACAGCTGTTGACTCAAATAAATGAATTAAGATTCAGTAATCATATGCCACCCAGCATACTGCTGAGTCTACAAAACCAGAATGTTGTGTACAAGGCTCTGTATGATAAGCGTGACACCGAGAGAGCGAGCCATCCGGTGTGGATTTGTCAGCTGGAAAGGAAGCAGATAAGATGACTTTAACTCTCCATTTGCTCAGTCCTGTGTGATGTTTGTTCCCTGTTCCTTGGGCAGAGCTGTGCCATCTCCGCTGCTGGGCTACGGCTGCCCTCAGCCCTGTCAACCACATCCTATTAAAATGTCTTTAAGAGTATCCACTTCCCAAATCTTTAAGTCTTTGATTTCTGGGATCTGAGAGAAATGTGAAAGTTCAAAATTCAGTTCTTGGTTTCCTGTGCCTTGTTTAGTTACATCATAATTCTCAAACAACAGATACTGACTTTAGGGTTCAGTGGCCTTTATAATTTATCCATGGAATAGTTACATGACTTAAGGTGCTCCATTAAAGGAAAAGCATTAAGACTGAAGAACGAGATACTTGCTGGTTTTCTTTTCTTGCCAGTCTTTATAGTCATTAGAGTTGTTGCTGTCCTCAGTTGATTGCTTTCTTGCATCAGCCTGGTCCTCATCCTGTGAGGTTCTGTGGTCGGTTGCCTTTGGCTGGCTACCAGATGCTTACCAAGCTGCTCTATCACTTCCCCTCCTCAGCAGAACAGGGAGAGAAATTACAGTGGAAAGCTCGTGGGTTGAGGTAAGGACAGGGACATCACTTGCCAACTACCATTGAGCAAAACAGGCTCAACATAGGGAAATTAATTTAATATATTGCTAGTTAATAAAATGACAGGACAATGCAAAATAAGAAGAAACTTAAAAAGATCTTCACCTTGCCCTTCCCTTCCTTCCAGGTTCAGCTTCACTCCCAGCTCTTCTACCTCTACCCACTCAAGTGGCACAGGGGCTTAGGGAATGGGGTTTGCAGTCAGTTCATAATGCTTTGTCTCTGCTGCTCCTTCCTCCTCACTCTGTTTCCCTGCTCCAGCATGGGGGCCCTCCCAAGGGAGACAGTCCTTCATGAACTTCTCCAACATGGGACCTTCCCCCAGTTCTTCAACAACTGCTCCAGCCTGGATCCTTTCCACAAGGTAGAGTCTTAGAGGAACAGTCTGCTCTTGTGTGGGTCCCCTATGGGGTCACAGGTCCTACCAGAAAACCTGCACTGCGTGGGCTCCTCTCCACAAGCTGCAGTTCCCACCAGGAGCCTAGTCCAGTGTGGCACACCATGGCCTGCATCTTCATTCAGGGCATGTCCACCTGCTGTGGCGGGAGGTCCTCCACAGGCTGCAGTATGGATATCTGCTCTGGCATGGTCCCTCATGGGCTGCCGGGGAGCAACCTGCTTCACCAGGGGCTTCACCATGGCCTGCAGGGGAATCTCTGCTCTGGCATCTGGAACATCTCCCCCTCCTTCAATACTGACCTTGGAGTCTGCAGGGTTGGTTCACTTACATTTTCCCGCTGTTCTTTCCCGCTGCTGTGCAGCGCTTTTTACCCTTTCCTAAGTGTGTTGTCACAGAGGTGCTGCCAGCACCGCTAATGGATTCATCTTTGGCCACCAAGTCCATCTTGGAGCCAGCTTGAACTATTGTCCCTCTCTGACATGGGGAGAGCTTCCTTCTCACAGAAGTCACCTCTGCAGCCCCACTCCCAAAACCTTCTCACAAAAACCAATGCAGGTGCACACAAACCCAGAGAACCGATAGGACTACTTATATGTTTAAAGTTTGGCCCTAGTTTGAACCCTGGTTTTATGTGTTCAATACCACAGTTCTCAATCCTTTACAGGCTTGAGCCTCTTAAAAAAATGATATTTCTAGTTCTTGTCTCTGGTAGTGTTCCATGGCAGACACCCTTTTACACTGCTTCTTTCCCTGCAAAGGAGCAGATTCATGAGGAAGAGGATTATTACAGAGGCTGTGTCTCCCCCATAGCTCAGCACCACCACTGTGTGATCCTGTCCTCACACTGCCCTCTTGAAACAAATGCTGCCGTCAACTGTCATGCAGCATGTACCCATTTTCCTTGTCTCAGTGCACTCCCTCAGATGTCTTGAGGTTAGGTAAGACTGGAGTTCTCTCAGTGCAGTAATATTTGAAAGAAAAAGGGAGAAATATTGAGCCAAAAAAGTTGGTCGTGTACCTAACCACAACCTGGTTTTGCACTAGATAATACCCAGTAAACTCCTGTAGTATTAGTTATCTAAGTGAAAGAAAGAAGGCTTTCAAGATGAAATTCAGGAATTTCTCAACATCACACTTTGTCTCCCCATCTCTCGTAGGCTACTTTTTTTTTTTTTGATGTTTCAGATACAGCCATGGTTTATTAGCTGGTGACTCCATATGAAATGTAAATGATAGAAGGAGGTCATTGGCACTTCTGATGAGCATAGATCCGAAGTGTGCGTTTAAGCATATGTAGGATAGAGGTTCTTGAACTGTCAGTAGTTACTTCTAAGGTATGGATTCAGGTTTTTGCAAGACATGAGGAATTGTTTTAAAGTTATTTGTGAATGCAATATGAAAGAGCGTTGTATATATCCTGGTTTCAACCATTGCTGGCTTTGAAATGAACTTCTAATGATTTATTGTTTGTGGATTTTTTTCTTTCAGATGGAGCAAACCTGTGATGATATAGATGAAATGTTCAGCAATTTACTTGGGGAGATGGACATGCTCACTCAGGTAAATAATTCTTTTTTTTTTCCATCAAGATTAGAAAAACAGCTATTATGTGTTAGAGAAAAGAGGGAACTTTTCTACATTTTTCATGCACTTCCATTCTGAATAAATACAGTTACATTATTCTGGTAAACCTTCAACTGAATTTCTCTGCTTGATAGTTAAAACAAGTGGCCTGAAGAATAAAGTATTATCAGTGCAGGGTAGGTTGTTAAAAAGACCTAACTGCCTGTGAAAGACATTTTCTGAAAAAAACCCCAGCCCAGCAATTTAAATTCCTCTGGACTTGGTCCAAAGAAAATAAAGGATTCTGTGAAAACAGGAAGAGTTTGAGTCTAAATTTTCAGGTATGAATGCTTAGCATACATGGGTAAATGGGATGTAGCCTGAGTGTCAGATGTGAACTTCGGAAAGGAAAGCAACATTTTGAATCTATGCTTAGAAGTACTCTTTAGATATGGCAAAATATTAAGCTGCAGTGAGGGGGGCATTGAAGAATTCATAGAGATATTATTGCCGATGCAGAATACACTCTTGAGAGTATAAAACAGCATGAGCCTCTTCCTAAAGCTGTAGTCATGAAATACTTCCTGCAAAAGCTGATGAAAGGAGATTTTTTATTTCTAGAAAAAAATCTACAAAGGGAATAAATTTGTTGTATTTTAATAAATGCATGATTGAAAACATTTAAGTTGTCATCTTGGATGTGTGAGTTTAGTTACAGCCTCTGTTTTGAGGGGGTCTTTTTTCTTGGTGAATCCCAGTGCTTGACAAATTAAATACCAGTAATTCTGAGGCACAGAATAGAAATTGTGTTTAAACTGGGTGAAAGCCAAGATTTCACATGGCATTCTTAGCTGTAAAATCACAATACTTTGTCCCTTGGTCCTTGGTAGCCTTTCTGCTCTTTAAGGGCTTTTTATAATTGTGGATATTTATTTTATATATTTTTATATTTATATAAAATAGGGAGGGATTTATGGTAATCTCATTTCATTATTAGGCCTTCACAAGAACAAAAGACTGCTTGGGGTAAATTTTACCTCCTCAGATTGGACACAGCACTGTTACAAGTGCAGATGATACAAAGAGTGCAAGAGAGTGAGCCTCTTGTCTCTGTGCTCCCTGGTGCAGTACTGGGTGGGATGGAGCGTTCCTGAGATGGAGACAGGCTTCTCCTTCTCTCTGAAGTTCTGGTATCACCTCTCACATCAGCATTGTATGGGACAAGGAGACAGGAGTGTCTGAAAGCCTGAAGACTTTCAGTTAACTGGATTGGATCTGTTCATTCCCTCAGACTCTTAACTTTCAAAACAAGACTGTAGATAGTTTTTCACATTTTTTCACCAGTCTGTCTGTTCCTAAAGTAAATGTAAATTATAGGTGCACACAGAGATACCTTTACATGGCATAACAGGGCTGAAAAAGAAATGCAAATTCAGAATTGGCCTTTTCTGCCGCATGCTAGGAATTCTCTATTTACACAGATTTGGAGTTTACATTGCAACAGCATGGGGTTTTGTTTGTTGTATTTGGGTTTGGGTTTTTTTCAAACAACAGGAGAAAGCAATAGCTGGGTTTCATTTGTATTAGTAAATAAAGCACTCTGGAAAGAAAATGATACTGTGGCTCAAATGTGTACACAGCTAAACTCTTTCAATACCCTCCTTCAAAAAACCCCAGAGACGTAAAAATCAGTCTGGCTTTGCCCACTGTCTTGATTAGAAAGAGTCCAATTCTCTGCTGTTTCATAATTTCTGAACATAATCTCAGAAACCAGTGTGTGTCATTTTGTTCCTCGAAGAAGAATTGATTTCATTAGATAAATTCAGGTAATTGATTTTCAAATGTTAATGTATGTAATAGTAATTAGATCATCAGATACTTGTTTTTTCTTCTACCTTAACAGAGTTTAGGAGTGGAGACTGTGCCACCTCCATCCCCCAAAGAGTCCAACAATGAATTTAGCTTTACAGTTGGTTTTAAGGATTTAAATGGTAAGTAGCCGAATAGACTCTTTCATGCCTTTTATGCTTGCTTAAAATACCTCACAGCAACAAATTAGAAGAAAATCTTTACAAACTCTTGATCAAAAACCCCAAACCAAAGAAAAGAACCCTGTTTTGCTGGAGGGGGAGGTATATTTTTGTGTCTCAATTTAGGAAACTTCAAAGGGAATAATTTTTTTGGGGCATTACTCAGTTTAAGTAGAAGCCAGACTTTTTAAAATGGTTGAGTGTAGAGGAAAACAAAAATGAGAAGTCTCCCAAATAACTTTCTAAAATGTAACCTTTTTAATGTAGAGATTTAACTTGGTGGAAGACAAAGTTTCCCAGTGTGATGTCAGAGCTGCGTACGCATTTCTGTCCTGTGGAAGTATCAGCTTCAGCTGCTTCCACTTTTCAGTGCTTATTCTCATTTTGATTTGCACTGTCACTTTTGCATGTACAGCTGCTTGCTGAGGCTGTATGGCAAACCAAATGAGGGGATTTATCTGAGTTTGAAATAAGAACTCTCCCTTTGATTTTGTTTGTGATTGAGGGTTTTCTTCCTTTTTTTTCTTTTTTGTTGACTGAGGGCTGGTTGTTTGCATTAGCCTGAGTTGGTGTCAACCTCTGGTTTTGTCCCAGGATCAGTTCCCTGTCGGGCTTCCTAAAGACTCTACCAGCAAAGTGGGTAGAGCTAGAGAGGATCATAAGCCAACTTTCCCCCTGTAAAGAAAAACTTATTAGATACTATATTAACATAACAGGGAGAGCAGAGTAAACTGAGATGGCCTAGTGACATGTTCACACACAGTCTGATGAATGACCTATTCTTTATTGGACTATATTAGCATTTTTGAGTGTCTACTTCAGTGCTCTCCATCCCTCTCAAAATCTCACTTGAAAGTTTTCCCAGTTTGTGATTTATTTATTTCTGGACTCTTATTTAATTTATTGACTGGACTCTTCAAAGAGATTTAAACCACTAATTGTTCAATCTTAAAGAACCCTTCTCTTCTAGAAAGCTAAATCATCCTACAGGCTTTTACTCCACAGAATCTCTTACACCATGGCTAGTTCAAACAATCACAAATTACATATGAAGTTCTGGTATAGGATTTTATCTCATATTCTGTCAGAGTAGAAAACAGACAAAAGAAGTTACAACGTTTCTATCTGGTTTATAAGATGCTTTTAAAAGAGACTTTCTAGTTTGTTCCTTGCTTAAAGGATCCTCAAAAGCTTGTGTGTGATGTACCGCCCATGTAGTATGTCACAGATCACACAATTACTGATGTGCTACAGATGATACCATGCAGTTTCTTGTGTCTTAGAATTCTCTGATTCTACTTCATGTTAATTTTAGAGTTGTAGAATAGTAATAATATACGGAGATATTCTTGATCTAGGCCTCAGTTACACGGTTTGTTGTGTGCTGTGCCAAAACTTGCTGAGCATTTATGTGTGCACTTACAGCCTAATGGGAGCTCATGGAATTTCTGACCTTCATATCACTAAGCATGTACCCAGTAACCTTGCTGGATCAGGGCCATGTTTTGTAACATCATAAGGGCCTGAGACTGTGTCACTGGAACTGAAACTTCCTGTCCTGTTTAGTTTGTATTTGTAGAGTTCCTTGTACTCTGAACTTCAGTATGACCGGATTAATGGCTGCTCCGAAAGCACGTTTATTTCTTGAACGCATGTAAAATGTTGTTTCCTTTCTCCTAACCCTGTAACCATGCCTTCTGCAATTTAATCTCTGCTGAACTGGAAAAAGTGCTTTGCATTGCACTCGCTCTCTGACACGTTTTGTGGTTTTCTTTACAGAATCGCTAAATGCCCTAGAGGACAAAGACCTGGATGCTTTAATGGCCGATCTTGTAGCTGACCTAAATGATGTTGAACAGAAAACTTTACAAGCCCAGAAAACTTCTTCTTGCAACCAGCAAAGTACAGTCACTCAGCCTTCAACAGGCTTGAATAGTGACATTTATTCTAAAGTAAGTCCCTACGTTACCATTACTGGACAGTTTGGGGATGATTTGCCGCCTCCACCTCCAGAACCTGAATCAGACCTTCCACCACCACCGCCGCCACCGCCTCCTCCTGAGCCACTTACCCAGGTAAGTCTGGGTGGAACCTTATTCTAAGCATTCACCATTTCTTGTCATTTTGCAAGTGGTATTTGGCACTGGAACGCCAGTGGATCTCCCAGATAGATTCATCTTGAGAAGGTTCTGCAATGATGAAATGTGCATGAACTCTGGAGTGAAATTTCTACTCTAGATTTTCCAGTTGTGGCCTCAGCGGTTTCTGCCTGTTCCTTGACCTATTGCCCGTTCCTTCGTCTTTCTAATCATCATTTTGATAGCCCAGTACAGGCATAAATCATTGCAAATGGTTGATTGTAACAGAAAACTTATCATTGAATTTTTTTAAGAAGCACTAATCAGTTAATATCTTCTTATAGAGAACTTGGTCTTGGCATCAGTGGAAAGCATGGTCAAAGATCTCTCCACTTTGGGAAGATGTTACTGTGTGTGTTCATTGCAGTCTGTGCTGTTTGTACTGATGAGAAAATTCTGTGGATGTTTCCCAGCTCCATCCCTGGCCTAAGTGATTTCTTGCAATAGGAAAAGCTGCTCAGTTGTGTAAACCCCAACATTTGCTAGGTGACCAGGTGCAGGGACAAGCACAAGGAGTACCTGTCCTAGTCCTAACACGGAATCACTCTGCTCTTCTTGGTCTTGTCTTGGAAGGAGGGATTGGAGACAATCTGCAATAAGGAAAAAATGCTCTTAGGAGGCACCAAAGTTATCAGTAGGTACCTATTTATAACTACTTACAAATAACTGGCTTACCTGTATCTAAAATTTCAGGCTTATCACAATCTCCTCCTTCTTGCAGAGCTGTTTTAACAACTGAAATGAAATGTGATATTTGTAGTATTTTTTTGACGTGAGGTTGTGGAGAGGTAGATAATATGAGAATTCTGCCTTGTCACAGCCCTGTGAGGAGAAGGCATTAAAAGAGTGATGCAGCCCCCCCAAAAAAAAGAATCTGAAATCATGAGATGTACAAATATATCTCTTTCAGTATTCATGGTCACAGTAACTATGATTGAGAGAAGATGTTTACATTTAGGGAACGGAAATATTTTAGGGAACATGAAAAGTATCAGTCAGTTTTGCTTAAAACCATGGTCAATTCAGTGCTGTTTAAAAGCCCACATGAACTGAATATGAATCACCTCAACATCACTGCTGCCCCTGTGTTTGCAGTCATACGGCAGACATATTCAGCAAAAGGAACAGAAAATTGTACAGGGAGGGGACCTTTCTGATGACATAAAAAGTGATTCACTGGATAAAGCTTCATTTGATGCATAGGACCTTTCAATGCTCTTTGAAGACTGAAACTCATAAACATGTAGGAGAAGCTTTGCCATTTTTCTGCATCTCAAAGCTAATGGTTAACTTCCTGTCTTAAAGGAATATCGGCATTTGCAAAATATCAGCTAAACAGCTTCAGAAGCTGAAGTATTTTATTTAACTAGTATGACTGACATAGAAGAGATGCTATCAGGATGAGTTCTATCCATTTCCTTCAAACACTTCCCCATCTTGATTTAGACTCATGATCTTTAAGGAAGTAGCAAGCTTCTAAGTAGTCTGGTTTGTAAGCTGACAAGTATGGTCTGGAAGGGTAGCTGGTTAGGTGGGCTGAGACTGGCCAAACTCAAGGGCTAGTAGTCAATGGTTTGCTGGCTGGTAGCAAGTGGGACAGCACTGGGGTTTATACTGTTTAACATTTTCGTCTGTGACCTGAGCGATTACATAAAAACCCACCTGAGGATGTTCTGAAGATGCTTTTTATTCAGGGCACTGACTGTCAAGATCAGTCGCAGACCTTCAATGCAAGGGGACTTAAAACATGAGGACTAGGCCAGCAAAATTCTCAGAAACCCAGCAAGGTACAAGGTCCTGCACCTGAGGTGTAATAACCATTTGGACAGTTTGGGAGATGACAGGCTGAGCAGCAGCCCTGCTGAAAAGGAGATCCTGCTGGATACCACAGTGAATAAGAACCATGAGTGAAAGATCATCTCAGTAGAGGAAACCGGCCTCTATTGGGAGGAGTATGGCCAGCAAACGAAGGGAGTTATTGTTCCTTTCTCTTGGCACTGGTGGGCCCACTCCTGGAATACTGCACTCCATGCTAGATGTGGAGATACTGGAGAGTGTCCAGCAGAGAGCTGGTGGAACGGCCGGAGGCGTGCAGTGATCAGAGGCCAGCAGGGACAGGCTGAGGGAGCTGTGCTTGTTTAGCCTGACAGAGGAGGCTGGGGAGGGATCTAATGACAGCCCAAAAATACCTGAAGGGTAAATGCAAAGCTGGTGGAGCCAAATTCTTCCGTGGTAGTGTTAGGTCACTAACATGGAAGAGGCAACTGCTACACGTTACAGCTTTGTAGTTTCAGACAGGACATTAGGGAAACATTTTCCACTTCAGATGGTGGCGTAGCACTGGAACAGGTGACCCAGAGAGATCCCAGATTCCCTTTCTTTGAAGGTTTTCCAAACTTTGCCAGGCAAAATCATGACTGACCTGATCTAATGTTGGTGATCATCCTGCTTTGGTCAGGAGCCAGACTATGGACCCTCAGACCTCTCTTCCAAACAGCATTTTTATGATGCTGGGATCTAAAGCTCACTGAAATCAACAGTGCCGAAGTTCTTTCCATTGAATGTTGTACTGAGGTAGTTCTTTATTAGCTGACATCTTGCATTACCTGAGGGTCAAACAAGATTTTAGAGTGCATATACTTACTAAAAACAACTGGAATTCTATATGAAAAAATGTAGCTGAAAGTCACTTCTCCCTCAGTTGAACTGTTCCTCTGAGACTGATCTCTAATGATATTCCCTAGTCTCTTTCCAGATTCAGGGAGTGTCAGAGAAGGAGAGGAACAGGTCATAGAAGCATTTCTAAGGAATATGTCTATAGTGTTTTATTTCCTCATTAGGGCATTGGTTCTACTTTTTCCTGCAGTCTTTGCCTCATTTTATGATACAGATTGTATTCAAATACTAATGGCATACCCACTGTGATTTACTGTCCACAAAACTGCCCACAGGGCTATTACACAGGTTGTGGTGTGAATGATGGAGGTAATAACCATTTAAAATTAATATGGAAATAATTTATTTCAAGTTAATATTCATTGTCTTGATTGGTATTTGTTTTGACGTGGCATTTCTTCTCAGTAGAATGAAATTCAGCTGTAAGTGGAATGTATTTTGTGTCATCAAAATCCACATTCCTGCTAGCCAGGATTCTTGATAAGTGATTCTTGAGCCAATCAAGGTTGAAGTTGTGTTTAACACTTTGGGTTATCCACTGTTATGCGCCTGCGCAGGTTCTGTGGTGCTGGGTGAGAGCAGCTGCTGCGTTTTCCACAGGATCCCTTCGCTGAGGGGTCCCGGGCAGGGCCAGACCCCTGCTAGCCAGCTGCTCCCCACCCAGGGCAATGGTGGCCAGCAACCACCCTGCACATTTGGTGGTTCTGGTGCCCCCAGAGGTGGAGAGGTGGCTCTTGGCTGGACAACCATAGGTTTTATTGTGCGGGACCCCAGGGAAAGGAAAGTCCCACATCAGTGTCCCAGGAACCAAAAGAGCGAACTTCTGTTCGGCTGGGGGTTATAAGGGGTTCCCACAGGGGAGTGGGGTAATACAGAACAGCCAATGGGGAGAGAGGGAGAAGGGGGCAGGTAATACAAAACCAACAGATGGGAACAGAGGGGTAGGAATGGGGGCCTTGGTTACATCTTGCAGGGTACATGAATATTCATAAGAGTGGATGGGAGAGGCTTCTTACAACAAACCTGGAGGGGACTTTCTTGGACCAAACCATAGTCCCTTGGCCTTTTGGCCCCTCCGCTACCAACTCATTGCAACAATCCACAGTCAAATAAAAATAGTGTTAGTCATTCCCAATGCAACCATGATATTAAGACCCTATTTTCTAACCTTTAGGTGTGCCAAAATAAAGAAGTATGACCTTTCTTTCAGGGAAGCATAGAGCTGTCTCATAAGTTTCCATCAACTCTGACATTTCTTTTTAAAACTGCCCTTAAGCTAAATAAAGCTTCTTCATGTGCTATTGACATGATGACTTTATGTGCTTCTGTTTAAAGATCCAGGAAAACGTGGTGATGATACTGTAGCAGGAAAACAAATCTTGTAGCTTGTCAAAGCATTTCTCTAATACTGCTAAAATTTTGCATCTGATAGCTTATTTCCTTTTTCTCTATTAAGTCAAAGCTTATGAAACCATGAAGGCTGTCAGGTGAGAGCTCTGTTGCACAGATTTATACAACGTGTGAACTCTGTTCAACACAAGTCACATGCAGGTGAAGCCTGAATTATACCTGCTTAAATTTTCATCAGAAAGCCTGCCCACACCACAATCAACCACTTTGGTTAAGATGCTTTTCCTGCTTGCTGCAGAGAGGTGTTAAGGGGAGGGCCACGGTGTGAGAGGCTGTGTGCTTTTCCCTTTGTACAACAGTCGGCCTCACTGCAGCAGCCACCTTTGTGCAACTGCTTCTGTTCAGCTACAGAAGCTTTTTTTGGATTCTCTAAGTTAAGCACTGCTGAGAAATAGCAATGCAAATTTCCACACCTGCAGGGAAAAATAAAAGAGATATTTTTAACTAATTGCATGGTATTTTTAGTGGAGAATTTGATAACAGGAAACATGCTTGAAGCAATGGTAAAACAAAAGATGTTTAGTTCAGCAGGAGGGATGTCAGTCAGGAGTACTTTAGCTACTGTTGAACATGCCTCAAAACTTGGGATAAATTAGATCTTTGCTCTTTCTTTGCTGTGATTCAATGATGTCTCTGTAACAGGGAAGTGGTGGCAGTGTGATTAGGCCTAGTTTCTTGTAAGTGCATATTCCATGAGTTGCAGCCAGTTCTCTTGGTGCAAAGACCACTAAGATTTTGACTTTGGAGTACCAAATGGAGGCTGAAGATAACAGAGAAAAATCTTTTGTGGAAGCAGGACAGGAATTTTCTCCCACAGTCCTTGACTGGAAGTTGGGTGCCTGTGAGTAGTGTAGCGCAAAATCCTACCCTTTTAAAACAAAGCAAACTAAAAGTAAGAGAGAACACGGACAGCAAAATTCAGCAAAGAGGCAAGAAAGCAAAGACAAGACAATCTTCAGTAGAGGCAACAGGGGTGTAAAGTTGAAAAGAAACCAAACCCTCCAGTAGTACTAAGAGTCCAAAGCAGCCCCAGGAACCAGAGTCACTTGCTGTCCAAAATTTTTTTCCAACTCCATATGTGACTGGAGGAGACTTCTGGAAGAGAGATGGCATAAAGGAACAGTTCCAGTCTATACAGCAGTCACAGAGGTGACAGTAGGCACTGGCATTTGGTACATGTACCTAAAATTCTCAGCACCTGGGGATCCAGAGTCTTCTTGGATCACAAACCTCGTTGATATTAAGAGAGAGGCATGATATTGATAGAGCTGCTTTGTAAACGGAGAGCTGGGTGATACTGAGATTTTGGGGATTCTTACTGTGGCATTCGGCAAAAGCTGGAATGAATTTGTGTGCTCTATCTAAATGTGTCTGTGTTAATACGAATAGGTCCATCAGTAGAATAAAAAGCCATGGTATCATCCGATTAATGGAGGTGTTCCTCTCAGTAAATATCTGTGCAGTAAGAGATCATATGTGGCAAGTGAAAGAATTAAAATAAATTAGTGTACTTAAGAGTATAAAATTATAAGTGGTGTAATTGCAACCAAAATTTTCAGTAAAATCCTACAAATTCTAGTTCTCTTAACCCTATTGAGAAAGGAATTTTCTTCCAAGCAGCTGCATCCGCAATGCTATTTCACTCTGGCTAGGTCTTCCTTCACCTGCTCTTTTGTATCAGCTGTACATACAGACAAACATAAAAGAGTCCAGTTTTCAGGCCTTCCTGTAGCATTTGAGGAACAAATCATGTAAGAACTACATGACTGAGCAACAGTAGGAAGCACTGGACTTGTAAATCAAAGCTTTGGCTGAAGAATATTAGGCCGAGGAAAGCTGGGGATTATCTGTATATATGAAGTTTGCTGTGGCGAGCCTTATCTTCAGGGTATAAATATCAAGAAACAACCCTTTTCCAGTAAATGTAAATTACTGAGATTACTTAACAAGAAATATACCAAATATCTTGTGTCTTTTCAGGAAGAACTAGAGGCAAAGGCTAAAGCTGACAAGATTAAACTTGCATTGGAGAAACTGAAGGAAGCCAAAGTTAAAAAGGTGAGCCTTAACATGTGAATGCTACCATAAGAGCTACCACCTAAGTATCTGCTAACATCCTTCTTCATAATGAACTTCTTACTAAAATGACTAGGCTTTTCTATATTTTATCTGTAAAGATATTCTGTGGAGCTCTTGTCTTCCACCTTGAGAGAAGTCTCTGGGAGAATGCTACCTCCAAGGGACTTATTTTTTAGAGGACTTGGAAAGCGCTGCGTCTTTTTCTTTTTTTCACTGTTGGGGCAAAGCTCACTGTTCTGATAAGTTGCTTTAGAGAAAGTGGAGTGTATGTGAAAGTGTTGCTTACTTATGCTGTGCTGATTCCAGGAGTATTAAACTTTTCTTTTACAGTGGATGTGGATTTAGCTAATCTCTCTTAAATTAATGCGGGTCTTCTTGCTAAATTTTTTCACAGCAGTGTAGTAATGTACAAGGATAATAGAAATTATTTTAGACCAACAAATTAAAAAGCTTCCAGCCAGCGCCTGCACCGTGCTGCAGTGTGCCATGTAATTACACCCACTTATCCTAAACTAGTGTTGCAGCTGAACTCAACAGAAGCTGCAGGTGTTCAGTAACTCTGAATAATGGATGTGAACTAAAAACAGTCATGACCTTTTAGTCTTGCTCAAAGGAGATGGGAAGTGCTGGAGCCTGCAGAGCTTCCAGGAGGAATGGAAGCTTCCAATAAATTTGGGAATGTCCAGACTTGAGATGGTTCCCACAGAACACTTTATGTTCATGTACAAATGCTACTTCTGAGAGAATGTGTTGGGAGGATTTCACCGAGGTTGACTTTGTAAAGCTCTATAACTAAAGTTGTGACTGCTCATTGGTCACCCTCTTTTCCTTGTAACGTCAGTAATTCTCCTTTGGGAGACTTTTTTTTCCCCAACTTTTTTTCCCACCCTGAATATTTGGAACCAAACAGTAGAAGTAAGGTTCAATCTTGTGGCTCTATCACTATAATGAAATTACTATGTCATTCTTGAATTCTAAATTGACAAAATATTGTCAAGAAAATGGTTTTCTCTCTTTTACCAAAAGCAGAAGGCAGAGGGCAGGGAGGATGGTGAAAAGCAAGCTCACAGCCCTGGACTTCAGGAGAGCAGACTTTGGCTTCTTCAAAGATCTGCTTGGAAGAGTCCTATGGGATAAGGACTTGGTGGGAAGAAGGGACCAAGAAAGCTGGTTAATATTTAAAGATCACTGCCTTCAAACTTAAGAGAGTTCCATCCCAGTGGAAGATGATCAGGAAGTGTCATGAAGATGATCAAGAGTATCTCTCCTGTGAGGAAAGCCTAGGGAAGAGATGGCTCTGTCTGGTGCTTCTCTATCTCTAGAAAAACCTCAAGAGAGGGTGCAAAGAGAATGGAGCTGGGCTCTCTTCAGTGCTGCCCAGCGATGGGACCAGGGGCAATGGGCACAAACTGAAACACAGTAGGCTCTGAACACTTCTTCACTGTGAGGGTGGCTGAGCGTGGCACAGGTTTCCCGGGCAGGTTGTGGAGTGTCCCTCCTTGGAGATAATAACAAACCATCTGGACAGGGTCCTGGCCAACAGGCTCTAGGTGGCCCTGCTTGCCCAGGCGACTGGGCTGGACGACCTCCAGAGGTGCCTTCCAGTCTCAGCTGTTTTGTGATTCTGTGAAGAGGGAAGCTGCATGCATGTTTCTGAGCAGTCAGTTATAACCAGACAAAAATCCCCCTTTGCCTTAAACATGTTAGATTATGCATGTACAACATTTCTTTTTCTCTGTAATCTGCCCACACCACAATCAACCACTTTGGTTAAGATGCTTTTCCTGCTTGGAAAAGCAGACTATGGCTCGGCTGCTTATTTTACAGAAGATTCTTCTTACAAGGATTGGATTCAAAACAAGTTCATGGTTTTTGTTGCATTTGGTTTTGCTTTTGAGAGGTAACGTAGATTTTCTCTTGGGGATCATAACTCTGCTTCTACTTGACCTTTTTACGCAGATCACCTCTACAGAACCAAAGCTTCTTATGCACTCATTTTTAAATAAAGAGCTATTTAAACAAGACTATATGGAAAAGTTCTCCCAACTCACCAGCAATGTACAGACCTTGTAGAGAATTATTCTACTGTTTTCAGTACTAATTGAGCCTTTTAAGTACTTTCTTATAATGTATTTCCAGTTCTATCACATGTACTTCAGCATTTTCTTGCATTGTTCCTCTCTGAAGAAAGTTCACTCTGTTTCTTGTTTAACAAATACTTCACCATATAAAGAAGTATTGAGTGTCTTAGGTTCATTTGGTCAATGTAAGTAACTCATGAGCGGAAGAGGAAGGGCAGTCACCAGGGTGGCCAGTGACAGAACCCTAGGGAATGGCCTGGAACAGGCCCCCTGGGGAAGTGGTCACAGCACCAAGCCTGACAGAGTTCGAGAAACATTTGGACAATGCTCTCGGGCACATGTTGTGACTCTTGGGGTTTTCCTGTGCAGGGCCAGGAGTTGGACTCGATGATCCTGATGGGTCCCTTCCAACTCAGCATATTCTGTGAACTCATCTGTTTTCTTATTGATGACTGTTGGACTATGGCCCATCTTAGTACAATCCAATTTCAGGTTATTCTGTTGGTATGGCAAGATTCTTCCATTCTTTTTCTATTTAAAACTAAATTTTCCACATTTGTAGCTTGTATTAAGGACACTCTGTCCTTTTGCACTTGGTTTCCCTATCAAGCATTTTCCTTAATTGCACATGTAGTAGATTTAGAGAAGAGATTAACTTCTTTTTTTTCTCCATAGCAATTTCACCTTTCCTGAAGTCATGCGTAGGACAAGGTTCAATTTTATTTTTAGAGAAAAGGTCTTTATTTTGGTGGCATTATAATGCGAAAACTTATGAGCTGTTTTATCCTCTCAGCTTGCTGTGGGACAAGATGCCTTTGAATCAGTAATAACCTTCAGCCTTAATCTTTCTTATCTGTGTTAGCAGATTCAGACTAGTCTTTTCCTTGCTTCTGAAATTAACTGACTCTTCTGTGACTTTGTTCTCAGCTTGTTATCAAGGTGCACATGTACGATAACAGCACAAAGTCTCTCATGGTGGATGAGCGTCAGGTGACGCGGGATGTTTTGGACAATCTCTTTGAGAAAACCCATTGTGACTGCAACGTGGACTGGTGTCTGTATGAGATGTACCCAGAGCTGCAGATTGGTAAGCGGTGTAGTGACGTAGTACATAGCCCATAGATATAGTGCTGGTAATCTTGAAAGAGCAGGTAAGTGTTGGTAATCTTGAAAAGATGATAACATTTCTCCTGCCCATGTGTCCCCTGGTGTTGGAGCATCACAGACTCTAAGCTGAGGAATTCCTCTAATGCTGAGGAATATATTTGGTCTGTTCTTGCTGTAGAAATGAGTCTGTTCAGCTGTGCTGTGACCTACGGAAGGCTCCTTGCTTGTCACCATTTCCATTATTTTATTTTACACAAAATGAAGGGGCCATGTGAATTTCAAGGCGATGACAAACCCAAGCACACCAGTACTCAAATATACTTTCTGAAGAGAGGATGCAGTGATGGAGTACTGTCAGCAGGCATATATTACGTACTGGCCAAACAAATGTCATTAAACAAGACTCTGTGAGAAGTGTTTCAGTCATTTCTAATGCTTTTCACTTGTGGTAATCACTTTCTTAAGTGTAGCTGTGTACAGGATATTGCTCTGTGATGGGGCTGCAGCTCTGCCGAGGGTAAGTTATGACTTATAGAGTAATTAACCTGGCCTCCAGGTCCTAGGAAACAGCTGTGAAAAACTTATTAATTGTTCTGTGCAGCATAGTGAGTCTTGTTTGAAAAAGGCTTCAAGGTTTCTTTCATTAAGAACAGAGTATTCTCTAAATGTGAATTATTTTAGAATCTTTTTATTTTCCAGACTGAAAAGGTATTGGCATCAAAAGGAACAGGAAAGTTGCCACAGCTTTCTTTCAGACTCACATTTGACCTAGAGAAATGGGAAATTGTCAAACAGCCTTTAACATTCTCCGTTTACAGTCTCCCGGCAGAGAGGAGAAAATGCACAAACAAAGTCAAATATCAATATTTCACTTTAAAAGAGCCCCAGGTGTAGTCATTCTGCTGAACTAGATGAAATTAATTTTAAAATAACTGGAAAAAAGCCTGATGGGTCATGAGCAAGGAGATGCTCATCTGCTTGTAAGAGTGGCACAGAAATTTACTGCCGATCTGTTCTTGCTACTTCGTTAAGATAATGATGCTGCATTCTTTTGTACCCGCTTATCTTAACTAAGGAAAGACTGGAAATGTCATTTGACCCTAGAAATCTCACAAAAGTCACTGAATAATTTTGGAGTGTTTTCCTGTCTTAGAAAGTTGCTCCCTTTTGTCCAGTGTGACTTGGATATACATGTCTGAGTATTAGGATGACAGCACAGATTGTTTTCTGAATCCCCATAGTCATGAGAAAAAATATACTTGTGTGTCTTCATAATCTGGATAGATGTTTGAATTTCCCATCATGCAATTAAAACTGAAGGTATTGGGGAGATTGTTTGCTACAAACATTGTGGAGTGTCCCTCCTTGGTTAGAATTTTTTGTAAAAATTACTTGTGCTACTTTAGTCCCAGGTAATGCTAGGTGCTTTTGGTTAGTGTTAGGGTATTGGTATAGGAAGGAATTACTCTCATAATGAGTAAAAATTATTTTAAAAGCCAGGACAGAAGAAAGTACCAAAGGAAATAAACCTGTATCTGGTTCAAGAAAAAAGGAAAAATCTATTAACTCCTGATGTAGTGGTCTATTACCAGGTCCAGATCTGCTGAGAATGGAGCCTTTTTGTTTGCAGAAGGCAGTTTCAATATGAGTGGAATGGTACATGTTCTTTCTTCTGCTTCCAATACACAGCAACATGTAGTTAATTTTGTTCAAAATCAGAACAATGTGAGCTATTCTTTATTCTTGTCAGTGTACTTCTTGGTTGTTCTAGATAGCTTTATTACTATCAGCACAAAGACAGAACTTTTCTGCACTTCATCTTTCTGCCTGCTTTCCATGTTAGAATTAAAGAGAATAAAATTATGTTTACTTTAAGAAGCAAATCTGAGCAGCAGATATTTCTTGCTGAACTGAAGGTCCAAGCTACTTTTATATCACAAGATCCTTGACAGGTTGTCTTATTTTGAAAGACTATCATTGCAAATAAAATAAACTACAATTTTAGATTAATTACATGTTAAAAGTCACAGATAATGTCAGTAGTGAGATGGTGATGTAACACTGGGCTGTACATACCTGCATGTATTTTGCAATAGAGACTATTGTCTTATAATAGGCATCCAGATACAACATTTTTTAGGTAAAAATAGTTATTAAAAAGACCCTCCTGAGGATGATAAAATCACACCTTTCATACAAGAAAATCCTGGTGCAGCAAATGAACAAACAAAATTATATGTGGCAAAAACTAATGTTACTGTCTGAGAATTATTTGATGGCTATCTTGAGCTGTAAAGTACTGTTCATCCTTCAAAGCATTAGCTGGGTTTTATATAATGCTTTCTATTGCCAGTGCATTGCAGAAGTATCAGTTGCTGAATGAAGTGTTGTGTTGTTGGTGTTAAAAGTTACCGTGTACATGTGAACTGGTCCTGAAGCTAATCGCATTCTGTGAATTTAATTAGTACACAACATAGAGGTTGGATGGGATGTACTAAAACCTCGTCAAAAGTAACAAGTGTTAAAGAAAGCCTACAAAGTGTATGCTGTTACCTCCTCTGATGCTAGGCCAATCTAGGCCACTGGAAGATGTGATCACCACAGACCACTGAAATGGGAGTAAAGCTGTTCCCAGGAAACTGCCAAAATCATACTGAAAGTTGGAGTTGGGTGAATTCCCTATCCCAGTACTGAATTTGTAGAAAAGTGCAGGTTGGGACCCTCCATAATGACCTGTCAAGTTATGCTGAATTCCTTTTCCTTTAAAGGGAGTTTTATGTTACTGTTCAGCTACTTTATATAAATGAAACTGAAGAGGAAGAGATCAAAGTTACCTAATCTCACCACACCCTGTGGCTTTCTTGAGTGGAGGACTGGGCAGACCAGGAAGGGACAGAGCTGACATTAGGTCTCTCACATCCCTGGTAAGGTTTCTAACTACAGAGATGCTGGTTGAACCAGTATATCTTCACATCAGTTCTCAGTCTGTCTTCATATTTTCTCTGTTTTGCTATTTGTGGTTTTAAATACAGTTGCTTGAAACCAAACATTTTATTTTCAGTGCACAGAATTCTTCCTGCTGACAAAAAGCAAATTTTCATTGTAAAAGAAGTAAAGCAAAAAGACAAGGAAATAAATTTTTAGGTTTTTTTTCATTTCATTAGCCAAAGTGAATGTATACACCTTCTCCCTCCCCCCAGTCTGCGATACTGCAAACATTAAAAGCCCCAGAATCAATCAAAAGCAGAAAGCCATGGAAAAACATGGGCGTAACCATCTACTCCTGGTGGGTCACTGTTTCCATCCCTTGCAGTCTTCAAGCAGAGAGATGCAGGAGGAATCCAGGAGCGTGGCACAGCTGCATAAGGCGTCTTCTGTAGCTGCTTTGCCCTTCCGTGTTACACGATTTCATGTGGATTTTGCACCCATCTGTGCAGTGGAAAAGACTGCTGGACTGTCCAGCCCTGAGTGAACATCAGATAACGATTACGTTCTTACACAGGAATTTCTGCAGGCTCAGGAGAGGGGAGAAACAGTTGAATGTCTTACATTATCTTCTCTGTCTCTCCAGAAAGGTTTTTTGAAGACCATGAAAATGTTGTTGAAGTGTTATCAAACTGGACTCGAGACACTGAGAATAAGATTCTGTTTTTGGAAAAAAGTCAAAAATACGCTTTATTTAAAAATCCCCAGGTAAGCTAACAAGGTATTTGGATAAGAGTCTAAACTCAGGTCATTTAGTCTGCATGCTGGCTATTGCATTAATAATTTGCTTTCAGCTCTGTCAGTTCAGAATTAGAGAAAGCAAAACTTGTATTTTCAGCAAAAAACCCACCAGGATGTTGAATGCAAGGATGTGAAAGTTGGAGTTTTCTATTTTTTTTCTGATTCTTTTATAGTCCTGTCTGTAGAGGCAAAAAACTGAAGCATGTAGTTCACCTCTAGCACAAGCTACTGCTTGGGCACAGCTCTTAGAACTGGGTGAGATGGCACAGCTGTAAAAACCTGGCCTTTGTTATTCCCACAGCTTCTCCACTACTGCTGCTATGAATATCAACATTTCCTCGAAGGTCCAGTTTTTGCCAGTTGTACATGAAACTTCATAAAGAGTATACCGAGTACTACAGAGGATTTACTGGATTTTGGTTATACTAAGGAGAAGAATTGGATGAACAGTAACTTGTGCACATTAGCTTTGTAAAGGAGGCTCTGCACGCTGAATTGCATCAAATTATTTAGATAGGCGTATACACAAATTGTTTTATTTCTTGTGCTATATGGTTAAACCTGTGTGTACAAACATCCTAGAACATACAGTTGCTGGATTCTGGGGCACAAGATCTTTTCCCCATGTCAGCTGACTGTTAGCTCACTGAGCATCTGGTTTGTTCCTAAGAGCTGCAAGAGAAAAATGAGCGATTCAGCATTGCTGAAAAAAATGAGTCAAATATGTAATTTGGCAGCAAATCTCACCAAGCTGCTCATTAGGAAGTTGGTTTTTTATAGAATGAGCCAATGTTTCAAATAAAACCTGCGGAAAAGAAGTTTCCTTCATTGACATAAGTATCCACAGTCAGGGAAGGAAAACTTATCCAGCAGTGTACATGGATTAATGCTGAGTTTTAATATGAAACAGCAAAGCCAACTTTGGAAATAAAACATGGTGGCTTAAAGTGTCCTTGTTTCTAGAGCACATAAACCTACCCAGCAGCAGAGGTTCGACTGCACGTTTGATTAGTACACTGTAGTGTTATTTGGGCAAGTGGTTTAGGGCAAGGCTCTGAACCTCAAACAGGAAGTAAAACTTCGATGAATATTCTGCTCTGATGAATATTGCATTTTGGTTGCAATGAAATTTAGAAATAAATGTGACCTAAACCAAAACCAAACCAAAGTGTAGCTCTGTCCTCGTGTCTCAGCTGGATCTGGACGCGTCTGCAGTCATTGAGCTTTAGCCCCTGTGTGATAAGCTCTAAAAGAAACAGTCTAAGGAAACTGCATCAGTTGTGACTATCACACTACTGAATTATTTTGCCAGTAACAAAGTCTGACCATCTGCCAGGCGTGGTAAACTCAAGGATTGTGAATGGGGAGAATAGTACAGTCACATCAGCATTTTGTGGCAGAAAGTAATTAGTACTGTACAGAGCTCACACTTGATACTGAAACATGGTAAAATACATGATCTGCAGTGAGTCCCTGAGAAGGTAAACCAAGCGGAAATGCTGAGTTGTGGGGGGTAGGGTGTATGATTACATAGCTGACTACTTACGGAAATTATGGTGTAACCAATGGGAAACTGAAATCTTGTGCTCTGAGACTATCCTCAGTATATTCAACCTCCTGCTAGCTCAATCAAGGCTGCCACATAAAACTCATTTTGGGAGTACAGAAATTGCAGAATGCTTTCTTTGACAGATTCAGTGGTGCTAATGCAGCAGCAGTTGAATTCCTTGTTGGTTTTATTTCATGCTCATTCTTTTGGAAGTGTTATGTGGAGACCTGACAGATTTTTAACTTGCAGATATTTTTCTGGTGAAAAAAAGGAAGCAAATTCCAAAGGTGGTGGCCAGGTGTCTACAGTTTGTTCTTAGACAAATCAGCGATACAAAATTTTCATTACAGAGATTTGACACAATTAAGCGCTTAAAAAAAGTCTTATAAGGACGGGCAGATGCCTTCCCTAAAACAAGTGGACCTCTGGAGAAGGTCTGTGACCTGTGCCAGTGTTTATTGTTTCTTTCTGTGAACTAGTTATAGACCTGGTATAGATTAAATATGTTTCATTCTCTAAGGGGGACGTGAGGTTCAGAAATGCAGGGTTTATTCTCTATGTGCTGGCAGTATGTTGCTCAGTTAATGCCGGTGGCTTTTTTTTGAAGACTGTCATTCTTGTCATGCAGCACTTGGTAGTATTTTTCTGCAGCTTTGTTTCGGAAATATTTTTAAAAGTGTTTGGAATACCTTTTAGAAGAAGCTTCTGCAAAATTCTCAGGTGTCCCCCTCACCATGAAGACAGGCACACTTTTGCCCTCTGCTTACTGTGGTACAATAGACCCTGCAGGGAACTTGCAGTAAAAGACTGTTCCACGAATGCCATCAATGACTCATCTGCAGAGAGGGAGAATCACAAGTCTGTGAATAAAGAGTGAAACAAAAATACATACTGTTACATGGGCAAATAAAGAGAACCTTTATAACATTGGAAAGGTCATATGGTTGAGTGATGCTGGTTTTCTCTTGAAAGGAAAGGTTGTCAGGTCTCAACACCTCTTTTCAAAAAAACAGAATTAATTCTCAGCTAAAAGATACTCTAAAAGGAAGGAAAATGAAGGAAAATGGTTGTTTTTAAGGTGTAGCTGAATCTAAACTCCTTGCTGTAAATGCTGGTCATGGTCTTAGAACACTGTATTTTACTTCTGTTTGCATGAACTTCAATTTCCTGTGGTTTTCTTTTGATGAAATCAAACAGTCAGGCAATGCCACCTGTACATGTGTTTGTTTGTTTGTTTTACTATTATTGGACAGTATTTATGAAAATTATTGAAAGTCTGTACAGTGAGTACTTAATGCTTTTGCTCCCTCATATATGAGCCAAAAGCCAGAACTACACCTTCCAGTGGAGAAGCCATACACTGAATTGATATTTTATTTCTTCTGAAAAGCAAGAGTTCTCAACAGTGTCAGAAGCAGGTGGAGTAACAATTTGTAATGTCCTTCATAACAAGACAGCTATAGCGAGTTTCATGCATGGATATTTATCTACTATCCACCAGGTGATACTTTTGTTTCTCACCAGCTTGGCCACATTTATGAATCAAGGTTTCCCTTTTGTCGCCACTGTTACGCAGTGACAAAGACATAAAAGAGCGGCAGAGAACCTGGTTATTGAGTATGCTGGCAAAAGTGCAAAGAAATAGAAGTGAGAAAAGGGAGGTGCTTTTTACTGTATTCCTATTGTTTAGTAATCTTAATTTCTCTCTCTTTTTTGGGGTTGCAAAAGAGCTTTGCCTTTAGCTTCATGTATTTTTTTTAGTTTCATGATCTTCAGAGCAATTATAGGTATCTTCTAACATTTTTAATGTGCAGTTTTCTGGGGGACACACCATGATATGACTTGTAGATATGACCATGTTCTGTTTTATTTTTTCTGCAAAAACCATGCTGCATTGAGTAGCAGTTGCAATGATCTGAAATGGGATGTGAGCTGGCCAGTTCTTGCCTCATATTTTGTGCAGGTTGGATGAGCATAAGCAGGCAGCCCATTACTCAAAGAAGGTAGTCATGAGTATGAAGCCGCTGCCTTGTTCTATGCACACTGATCTGTGCCGTTGTGGATTTTTCAGATCTTCTGGAAAATCAGTTTCAAGAGCTTGAAAGCAAAAATACAACCTAAGTGTAAGAGGAAGCAGAGGGAGCATGCTGTCTTGGAGCACCTGTTTTTTGCTATGTACTGACAACCAAGTAGTTGCTGCTGCATTCCTACTTGGATGGGTCTGTGTATGGGAAAAAGTGAAAGGTGTGAGAGAGGTGCTATTTCTAAATGAAAATTCTTTTTTTGAGTATAGAGACATAACCATTAATCAGAGAGTTTGATAGTGCAGTAGTTAAGGCTACTGTCTCTACCACGATCCAGGTTTGCTTTGCTTACATGCCAACACAGATGTTCTTGGAAACTACTGAAAACACTTTCTGTCTTCCACTGTTTGAGGGTTATAAAATGCAGAGAGATACAGCCTGAAATGCAGCCTGATTTTTTTTACCTGCCTTTCCACACAAAAGGAGATG
Organism: Mohoua ochrocephala; assembly: GCA_013398855.1. Lineage (NCBI taxonomy): Eukaryota > Metazoa > Chordata > Aves > Passeriformes > Acanthizidae > Mohoua > Mohoua ochrocephala. The sequence continues at coordinate 296,623 of VZTA01012685.1, read as the reverse complement.
GCTGTATCCCTAAGTGGAAAGGCGGTATGCATAGACTTGTCTTTTGAATGAAAGACATCGTTAATTCTCAAATCTGTAGATGTTTGTAGAAAGCTGCCCTGTAGCTGCATCTTGTCCCATTAATGACCTGACATCCCAAACCAAACATGCGTTTCCCAGTGGTGTCCTCACAGAGGAAAGAGCTTGCCTTTTATCATGACCTTTGACTACTGGACTTGAAATGACCTCCTCTGGACACATGTGGTTTGCCTCCCCTGGGATTAATGCTTCCAATCAAAAATAGAAGACCACACAGTGATAAAACAAGTACAGTGTACAGTCTTCTCCCCAGGTTTTTAGCCACTGACAAATAATAAGTACCATGTACTTCCAGATTTCAGAACAGAGACATAAAGGAGGTAATCAGTAATAAATGAAGCGTGTGTTAACAGGTGAAAGATGACAGTGTACATCTGTGTAACATTGGGTTAGGTGACAGAGCCCCGTTTTCCTAATGAAAAAGCCGTGGCATTAGAGATCCAGCATGGATATCCTTACAAACTTTCTCTTTTTGCTACTGATTATGTCAGTACAGGGTGGTCTGGGCTTCTGCTAAATAAACGCCAGATGCCTGAATGTGAATCAGTTGTAATCAGAGGAGCTTTGTTTTCGTATTATCAATCCACAGAAGGCTGACTGAGTCAGATGGTTGCTCTCCCCACTAGTACTAAAGATGATGAGTCAAGCCTTGTTGAGACAGTGATAAGGTGTACTTACTTTGACAAATCTTCATTGTGTATTTTAGGGGTTGTACTATGTCTTTATAATGATCTAGAGAAGAAGCCTTACAGCTTGCATGTCCCTCTACTTTCCAAATTCATCCCAGGGTCTGGAGGCCCAACCTAGCCTAACAGTGCCCTCTGAGGTTTCAGGGCTGCAGTAATGCTGCCTGTCAAGAAGAGCTGTTGCACATGCACAGAGCGCTGGGCTGCAGCTACTCAGAACAGTATCTTTTTTCAGAGGCATTGTCACTCAGTCAGATCTATGGTTCTGGACTGCATAGGCAGGCATCGCTCTCTGGGTTGTACTTGAGAACACGCTTTTAAGAGGGTTTTGTTTTGAGATGATTTGGAGTTTTTTCCGCTCTCAATATTGTCTTTAGATTTAGCTGCAAGGCTGTGGTCCTTAGTGTTTGCTTACCTTCAGCTGTGGACTAAAAATATGTCCAGGCAGTCTGAAGCCAGCTGCATTTCCTAGGATAACTGTCTATTGTATTGAACGTTAAAGTTTCTCATACCGTAGACGTGGTATCAGCATAGGCCAAATTGCAGGTGTCTGTGTTTCTGACCTCCTCTGTCTGACTAAATGTGAACTTTTAAGAAAGTGGTTTTTAAAGAACTGGTTTTGAGATCCAGACCTCTTCTGCTTCCTCTCCTGGTGCCCCTCCAAAAACGGTCTGCTCTGAGGCTTGCATTCTGGCAGACAGCTGGTCACAGCACTGCTTGGAAAAGAAGATGTGGTTGTGTGGAAGAGCTGGGTTTCACTTCAGATAAATTGCATTGCTGTAAATGTGGTCTGCTGGCAGGGCAGATTTCCTGCTGGTTTCTTTCTTTCTTATACTATGGCAACAGTGTGTTCCTTCATTTACACACTTCTTATTTGTATTTTGGTAATGTTTACATTTGTGTTGCAGTTTAGGTGTTGAGGAGTTCTAGGCATGTAAATATGTTGTCACTTTCTTTGAGACATGAAAAAATAGAGATGAATAGTCAGACAAACTGAAAAATTATAAATCATAAGAATTCTTGAGTATTATCATTCTGGCCTCAAGACCATAGATCCAAATGCTGCTTGATGCATCCATCCTTGATCTCCCTGCTGCCTTCACACCCAGCTGCCTTACAGTCTGCAGGCAGCCGGCTCTGCTTGTCTGGCCCTGCTTGCTGTGGAGCAAAGCCACTGCACGTGCTCCAGCACACAAGTCCTAGCATCCTTCCCACTTGTCAGAATCTGCACGTATGTCCAAGTGCTCTCCTTTTGTCCATGTGTACAATGCAGGTGGATGCAGACTGGTTATTGCTGTTTAACAGTGGGTGAATTTGTTTTTATGGATGAGCATGTCCTTGTGGCACCGTGGTTCCTTGTTTTAGGGGCAGGCAGGCACTGGGTCCTCTGAGGGCAGCTGCAGCTTCACAGCCCTCTGGCACAGAAACAGAGGGGTGCAGGCTTTACTTTCAGTAGGCTGGAGCATGTGTGCCAACATATTATGGTGATCATTTCTTCAGATTTCTTCTAGATTTTTGAGCAGTTTCTTCACTGCATAAAAGTACTTTGAAGAGCATGACTAGGGGTACAAAAGTAGAAAGTAGTAACTTTGGATAAAGGCTTTGGCATATAAGTACTTCAACTAAAAATTAAGAGCTGCGTTATATCCAGAGTGCAAGATATGAAGCAAGCAATTTGCTAAATTGGGTTGTAGGGAAAATGCTTTCTAGCCTTTTGATACTGCATTGTATTCATTTTATATCAGCATGCAAGCAAATGTTAGGTTCTCTACCTAATATAACCTGTAACAATATAGGAAGCAGTGAAAATTGGAATGATAAAACCCAAACCCATTGATCCAGACAAACAGCCAAAAACATAAGGCACTGGTTTTAATTTTTGGAGTCTTTATATACATGGGCAAAAATAATCTTGTATTACCTTTGAATCATGTTCAGACTAAATAATTAAAATTCCTGAGCAGGCAGGTGTGATTAAACTTTTCTGTAAGAAGAGTCCATAAGCATCTGTCTCTTGCACCTGCTGATTGGGTACTCAGTATTGAAAGACTCAGTAACTATTGAGTGACTTTGTAGCGATCTAGTTAATTGTATCGCTGGCTTTATAACGAACATGAATTTCTTTTGTGTCTTCATCAGAATTTCTACCTGGCAAGCAAAGGGAAGAAAGAAAGCAAAGAAATGAATGATAAAAACAAAGAGGCTTTGCTGGAGGTAAGCCAACTTATTAGGCTGATGATGCAAACATCGCCAAAACCCTGCCACCATTTGCATCTGCTCTGCAATAACAGCATTTAGTTCTTTGTGGGAAAGAGTGTAGCAACAGGAAGTTCTGTGATCATTGGCGTCTTTGTATCTCGGGTTTACTATGTAGACTTTCCTCTGCATCTGCTGCTCCTCATTAAAAAGGCAGGTTGTTAGGCCAGCCCTTGGGACTTCTTATTTTTAGTAAGGTTGATCAGTACTGAACAATTACCTTTAGGTTAGAAGTGGATTTACTTCTCAACTTATTAGCTGTACTACAACAGAAAAAGACCCATTCACTTTTCCAGAAAGTCTGTTTAATCTCTTGCCTTTCTTGCTCAAGTTTTGCTTCAGAGGTATGCTTGAAAGAGAAAAATCCAGAGCTATTTGAAACAAAAGATTACCACAGTTCTCCAGGCAAGCAGTTTGGAGCAGTTTGGTAAAAGCTCACAAAGGAAATGCTTTTCGCAGGTGACTGAGGACTCGCATTTCAAAATTAGTGCATCTCATGAAGGCACCAGATGTTAACCAGCAGAAGTCCTGGTGAATTCTAAATGAAAACATTAAGTGATAAGTGTGTTGGCATTAAAAATTACCCAACAGTAGGTCCTCCAAGCAAACAATTAGTATATCTGATTAAACAGTGTTTTAAATGCTAGCATGTATTTCAAAGTGAGGGTGGAGACTGAGCTGTTTTTAGAGCTCTGAGTAGTCTCTAAAGAATCTCTCTACCAAAGAGAGATACAGAACCTGTAAACACTGCAAAGGAGGAAAAACCCAACAACAGTACCAGCAACTCCGTTCTATAGCCTTCGCTGAGCACGTCTATGTCTAGTTTAAAGTCTTTGTAGGTTTTTGCTTGACCCTAACGGATGGAGGTTTTGCAGGCCTTCTTTATCAGTGTGAGCACCCAACATTAGCTTGGAAAAGTTTCCTTTGCCTGTCTAAGGTGTTCATCTCCCTAGTAACTGCATTCCTCATGTTCATATGTTCACTATCACAAGAAATGTCGTTATTTTTCAATGGAGCATTTTTCTGCTATATATTGATAGGACTGTGCTTAAATGGATTTATTTTGTGCATTATTATTCTTGTCGCACAGGAAAGCTTCTGTGGGACATCTGTCATTGTGCCAGAGCTTGAAGGGGCCCTTTATTTAAAAGAAGATGGAAAAAAGTCCTGGAAGAGGCGTTATTTTCTTCTACGAGCTTCTGGAATTTATTATGTACCCAAAGGAAAAACCAAGGTCAGGAAGCCAAATAATCCTTTTAGCAATGAGACAATTCATGGAGGTGAAAGTGTAGAACTCCCAAGGGGACATTTGAAGAGCACTGTCTGGTGCATCTGAGAGAGTTGAGGTTTCCATGGTTCAACTTGGACTACACCACTTGTGCAAATACTAGAGTGTAGTCACTGAATCCTGTCACATTTCTCTCTTTTTGATTTCTAGGGATAGATAAAAGCATTAATAAAATAGTGCTCCTCCGGAAGGCAGGAGGGTAAAGGCAAAGCATAGCGCCCGTCAGTTGGTGGTGTGCTGCTGAAATGCTTCACTGTCACATGGGTTCCCTGTGAAAGTATGTCTTAAAAAGTTGTCAAGTAAACTAATTTCTTGTCACAAAAAACATCGAATTTTACTTTGCTTGATACCGACTTTCTGCACCGGTAACCAGCACATGAAATGCTGTACTTTTTTGATACAGTGATCTGTACCTAGAGAATGTGTTGTGCCTTTTATGGCTTTTTAAGACGCCCTTTGTGTAGAAAGAAGTGAGACAGAAGCATCTACCTGGCTGAATCAAATTCACTGACGTTTAGTATTACAAAATATTTAAAGAGTCTGAATTGCCAGCACTGGATGCATTGCACATAAGGGCAGCTGGCTTTTCATTTCTACAGTGATGAGGTAGAACGGTGGATTCTGGGACTGGTGGTTATTTTTTTGTATTCTGAAAACCATTTTTGTTGCCATTTGCAGCTCTGATAATGCTTCATATTTAGAAATGCTGCTGCTGGTGAAGCTTTACTGTTACGATTTGTGCTTTGCAACTTAACTCTGCTATTGCCTGACTAAATTACAAAGGAAAAAAGTTTTTGTCTTGTAAAGGAATGTCATGCTGCTGCTCCAGGGACCTGTGTTTATAATCGACCCACAGTGAAATACAGATCACCTTGCTGCTTTCACAGCAAGTTATTTTGACTTTACCTGACCCTGAGATAATGGCTTTCATGCCTCAAATCAGGTTGTACACACAACATCCTATCAATTAGGATTTAGAATGCTGTTTAGAAGGCACTTAAGGTGGAAAAAGTATAAGAACAGTCAAATGCCAAGTCCATCTTGGACATTTCCTTGTAGCATGCCTCCAACAGTGACCAGTAGCACAGTGCCAAAGCAAGGCAAGCGTGTCCTGATAGTTACTCAGCCTTTTTTCATCATCCAATGATACCTCTTTCAGTGACTTTTCATCATGGTGCAAATGAGCCAAGGGCTTTCTTTTCTCAGGTGATAGGCTATAAACATAGGCTCAGATGGAGCCGACAGTCCCCTTGTAACAGCTGTTTAACACTTTACTGCCTGTTTGTCATTACAGCCTGTGTAACAGCCTGTGTACCCCCCTGCCTATAACTGAGCCATTTTTAGGAACTGTGTGAGTGCTTTAAAATCCCTATATTACCACCATGAATCTAGTTCTCTAAGAGATAGTCACAAGTCTTTAAAATGGTAGCACAGCCAACTGTTTGCTCCTGCCTCTGTAACAGCCTTCAGCAAAAGGATGCCTATGTCCATGTCTTAGGCATTCCAGAGAAAGTCAAGTCTCTTAGCTCAAATCTGTGCTTAATGGTGATCTAAGTGATTACAATTCTCTGTATTGGAACAGCTGAGGATCAGGTACACGTGTCTGTTGTGGAGACAGTAATCTCTGGGACATGAGCAGGATGCAGTAAGTTAAACATCTTAAAGCACTGCGGTAGAATTCAGTAGAGCTCTTCAGTTAAAGCCCTTTAATAATGAGAGTTCGTCCCTTGTCAGGGTGGTATGAAAAGTGCACGTGCACCTTGCACATCATTCAGTTGTGGGCAGAGTCGTTCTTTCTTTGAGGTACAGAAACAATCAGTTGGCAGACAACAGTATCTTCAGCTGCTGCACTTGTTTTAAAATTCATCATATATATTTGTGTTTTCACTTATTACAAAAAAGTAAAGAAGTCTGGCATACCTTTGGCACTTTGTGCTGGCTGTAAAATACATAGCAAAGGTGAAAATACAGGGGCACATTCAGATAATTTTACACACATGCTTGTAGTGGTTTTTGTTGTTTCAGGGTTATTTGTTAACAAACCAGCACCAGTCAGCACTGCTGTCTTAATTTCTTTCTTCAGCGTTGCTCTACTTACATCTCATTCAAAAATGTGCTGTTAATGGACAGGGTCACAAAACAAAAGCATCAGAATTACAGATAATTAAAAAATCCATTTCTGTTAATTGTGTTGCTATGTCATGTTAACATCGCACAAATACTCGTGATAAGCACCTTTGTCCCTCGCATAAAAATCTGTTCCTTAGAAGATAATAACTACTGTGTTCCTATTGGTCTTAATCACTATTGCCTGGTTCCTAAAGGAAAGGAACAACTCATTATACTGCACGGATCTGAGCACATTTAGGCACTTTAAAATGTTTGAAAAACCAAGGTCCACACACTCACTGACAAAATCTCTGGCATCATCGGCCGCAGTGGAGACAGAGAGAGAGAGAGAGAAGCTGTCTACGTCCAGTAGGAAGTGTTTCCCCACAAATCTTACTTGCAAACTCAATTTGTAAATAAAGCCAACTCAAGGGTATATTGTAATGAAAATATCATTAAGAACGAGAACAGCAGACAAGAACCATCATATGCATATATCATGCCCCCATATCATATCATACCCCATTCTTAGGGGTAGAGGGGGCTTGTGGTTTGTTGTTTTCTTTTTCCTTTTTTCCCCCACAATTTCCTGATTTCTCAGTTTAGCCAACAGTGCCCATGTGAAGTGGCTACTTTTGCATTTCCACTCAAAGGATTGCAAAAGTTACTGTATGCAGAATTCTTCACCAAGAAACATGCTAGCAACAGAAACCTTGTTACTTTAGCAATATATTGTGAACAAGCAAATATGATAAACAGAAATGGAATGATGCCGGGAAATTTGAGAAACTTCAAAGCAAAACAGATTAAATATATATTTATTTCCTGATGAGGGTTTGTTTGTTATATGTATGAAAGAAAAACAAGCTCCCAAAGCAATTTAGAACCCCAAATCTTCTTTCTCCACTCAGAGATTTTAGGTTTGGTTTCCTACTCTGATGTTCTCTTTGGTCATATTAGACATAAGCTAAAATCCCCACACAAAGCAATGAAGCACACCAAAACCAGAACAAGAGCAAAACGATGAACTGTGTTATAGATTATTCATAATATGTACTGACCCCCTTCCAATTTATATTTTAAGAAAGCAGACACTTAAAATTAATCTTTGTTTTCTCAGTCAGCTTCCTAAGAGTTACAGGAATAAAAATCGTTGGCCTTCATGCACTTGAAAAAGGTCCTATTAATGAGTTTCACATCAAAATTCAATTTGTTCTAACAATGATGGGCTTGGTTTTCATTTGTAGACGTCACGGGATCTGGCATGCTTCCTTCAGTTTGAGAACGTGAACGTGTATTATGGTTATCAACACAAGGTGAAATACAAGGCACCTACAGATCACTGCTTTGTCTTAAAGGTAATGTGTGAGAAAAATAAGTTCTGCAAATGTCACACAGTTTCTTTTACATGTAAACATGTTTAAGTTTGAAGCTCCAAGGATCCTGATGAGGTAGAACAACTCCTGCAAAGTCATGTGTAATTTCTTCTTTGTTTCGTTGTTATCAGCAACATTCATTTAGAACCTTAATTTTATAACTGGTAGTCTTATACATGTCTACCCTGCATCTATAAAGTTGTCTTCAAAACAGGGTTGAATGTGCTGACTGTTCAGGTGACTGGACGTGTTTGGGCAGATGACACCCAGGACAGATAATGAGCAGTCTGGCAGTCCCTAATTTTGATGTTATGACCACTATGGATTACACACTAAAAAACATGTCTACTTTTTTTGTGCTGTAGTCATACCTGTTGAGGGATTTGTTGAACTGAGATGCAAAATTTTGCAGGAATAGGCATCTCATTTGTCATATTTTATTGCACCGCTGTTCCTTGCCATCTCAGAAAAAAAAGTGCAAGAAACATTCACATCCGAGGTCGCTTATAGTACCACATTTCTAGCTGTAGTTGCACACTTAAAGCACTTTTTTATTCAGTTCCAAAATATCTGCTAGCCTAATTTACATACGGCCAAGTAGAAGCGGTTTACAGACACAGGTTTATTTTCTGAAACAGATGTATCTAATTAACACAGATGAACAGTTTTAATACTCTAGTCCTCCACAAAACACTCTGTAAGAAACACAGGTGAGCTTTCAGAAGTTAACAAGTAAGCATTGCTTCTGAAAAGTACAAACTCTAATGAAAAAAAAGGAAAAGGGGAGCTGATGTAAAAAATAAGGGGAAATCAATTTCCTAAACAGATGACTGGTCTACGAACTATCTGACTAATTTAGTAACAGTTGCATTCTGTTCAGATGAAAATAAAAGCATTGTTTTTGAATGTATGTAGCAATGTGTTTAACTGTTCACAATAGTTAGGTGTACTTTCTGGACTTACTGCCATCTTTTCTGAAAAGAGGTATGCTATTTACACTAGCAAAAAGTCACACTTCAACTGAGATTCTTGCTTTATTTCATGTGTGACGTTAGTGCTGTACCTTCCATGTGAAATGGGAAGAACGAGATCAAAAGCTCACACGGGAAAGCTTTATGTGTAGTAGGTTTATAAATGTGTGAAACCTACTTAGCAAAACTGTTTGCTCTGATGCTTCTAAAATGTGTTTGCAGTAGAATAAACATTGTATCAGTAATTATTTCTGAATGTAACTTAGTGATGGATAGATTATGCTACAGTGCTTGTTTTTCATTTTAATTACTACAAATCATCATTTGATATGTATGATTTGAATCATCATAGATTCTTTACCCACTCCATTTCAGACTTGGCTTTTTGTAATGGCTGACTTGCAGTGGCTGGAGCTGGTCAGGAAGTACGGGCAAATATTGTTATCTTCAAATCTTCTGTTGTTTCAAAAGTGAAAGTCTCCCACTTAGGGTGGCTTTCTGAGGGTGGTGCAGTGGAGAGTTTAACATTTATTATAATTTCTGTACATTAATTTTAATTCTATATATAAATAGGATATTAATTCTACTTTTTGAAGCCATGATGCTGAAATGAGTTCTCTTATATCCTTGTCTTACCTTTAGAGGTTGGAGCTGAGGATATAGTACATCTTGAGATCTGTGGGCTGATGGGAAGAGCAAAGTTAAATGTCAGTCTCTCTGACTGGATCCTTGGTGACACAAAAGTGTGTCGACAGTAACATAGAGCCATTTATCACACTTAGTCACATTTTCTTCCTGACTGGTTTTATCTGGAAGTCTCCCAGAAGAAAATATCTCTCTTACTGGGAGACAGTTGTCCTGACATGTCCAAGGAAAACAAACCATCATTCTTGAGATATTTCTCATCCTGCCATATTTTGAAAATGAAGTCCTCACGAAGAAATAACAGTACTGTTGCAGACAGGTGCACTGAGCAAAAGGCAGTGGATTTAATGGGTAAACATTTGTTTTTGTTACACTGAAAGCCTAGTAATTTAGAAGGAATTTGGGTGCCCACTTCAGTCCAAGCCAGTTGGAAATTTATTTACAGCCTAGGCCCTCCTGTGTCTTCCGAGCTCTTCCATTCCTCTATGTGTGCCTGGCCACAGAGGGCAGGGTAAGATTATCTGTCTTACAACAAATAGGGGAAGGTAATTGAAAGAGTAGCAGCCATAGGCCATACTAACTGTTCACCGAGGTGGCTGTAAAGCAAAGAAAATATTTTGAGGAAAAATGTTAGTCTGCAAGCCCGTATTAGCTCCAGCAAGCTGTAATGCCACTTGGCAAGTTTTTGAATAGTATACCACTACATTTTTTAAAGAATTGTTGCTTTCTGAGGACCCCCTTAGGAACTGCTGTGTCAAAACAGTGAGCAGTCATCAGCTAAGTTACTTGCTCTGCTGTGTTTCAAACATAACAAAAGAACCTGTCCAGCTCAGAGGCAAGAGACCAGCTTACACTTTATAGTGCAGGAGAAATGCAATGGCGTAGCAGCTTCAGCAGTACCTTGCTTCTGTGCTAGGTGGAAAATCCTACTGAATTCAGAACCATATTTTCCCAGCTTTGAGCACCAAGTTGAAAAGATAACATATTTATTTCTGACTGGTTAAGCTGTTGGCATCCTTACTTCAAGAACAGGGACATGCCGGTTGTTCATTCAAATGACAGCAAATGGCCAGTGAGGGTAGGCCGGCTTGGAGTTGAATATGGCCTCATACTTGAAGAAAATGTTCTTTCTTTTCCTCCAGTCCCCAGTTGTATGATGCACCTTCTAAACAAATAACTAGGCTAAACCCAGTAGCAGTTGTGCCTGCTTCGAAGGCCTTGTCTCATATTAGCAGGGAAAAAAGAGAAAACATTTCCTTTTGCCTTCCCCTCATCTTGGTCATCTTTATGGTGTGTCTTTATGGAGGGAAGAGCACTCAAGGAATGTTATAAGAATGAGCAGAGCATTCCTGCCATTTTTATATCTATGTTCCAGGCATTGCCAAGAATGTAAAGAGAATGTAAACGCTGTAACTAATGTTAACCACAACCCTGGTGACCTGGTTTTAGGCAGAACAATGAGATTTTTCAGGTTGTCTGACACAGCCCTGAATAATATGGGTGTTGCCTCAAAGTCTTCATGACATTTCTTCGAATGTTGCTTCACTTTGATCTCTCTAAATGGGATATAGGCTTTTTCTCCAGTTTCTTCTCCTAGGCTACAGTCAGGTACGGGGCTTGCAGAGACAGCGAGCCTTTGGTCCTAGGGCCTGTCCCAGCTAACATGCATCCAGTCACCAGGAGCTGGCAGCTCCCTCTGTCCTGTTTCTTTTCTAGTCTAGGTATTTCATTTCAACTTCAGTGATCATACCAGGGTTATGCAGCTAATGCTGGCTTGGGTACTGGTGTTAGTGTAGCAACAAGATCATGCACATCATGGGCAGGTTGCTTTTATACTTAGCCTGAAGCTGTGGTGGGTTTTGCAGCCTGTTCTATTGGAGCTGCACCTAAACTAGCTCAAATATAAATATTCTTATCTGCAGACCCATCCTGTAGGATATTCCTCTTACAGCTAGAGAAGCACGACGTGCTGTGATTGCTCCTCGTGTATCATTTGTTCCCATTATGTCAGCACCCCACTGCATATACGTTACCTCAGGACAAAAATGGGCTGTGCTTTGCTTATTTGTTAATAATCAAGCCACTGAGGAGATAATGGGCAAAAGGGTGGGGTGCCAGAAACAATTAAACATCAGAGTGTTTACTAGCAAAAGAGAGAGAATTTTGCTGAGCTTATTCGGAAGTTTCCTTTCAGGATGATTCAGGAGACAACTGCAATAACAGAACAAAGCAGCTACTTCCTCACATCAGGCAGCAGAAAGCCCAGCTGTGACCAACCAGAAAGAGCACAGCTGGTTAGTTGGTGTCTGAGAGCAGGGTCACCTTTAGCTGTGCCTGTGCAGCAGACCAGGACCGATTTGGCTGGGTCCTGAGGACGAGAGTGCAGCCTGGCACAGAGGCTCTGACGGACTTGGCTTTCAGGAATCCGTAGGCTTTGGGGCAACTATAAAACTTGAAGAACTGTTTTATATCCCAGTGGCTGCTTGGTCTGTGCTGAGCTCTAACCTTCTTAAATGCACTTGTTCTATACCACTGCTAAACAAGTCTTCCTCCCTCGAAGGAAGTCCCACATTTCAAAAACCAGAAACCACTAAAAGAGCCCTCAGCATATTAAAGACAGAGCCTCTAAGAAATACCTTTTGGACATCTTCTCCTGTAAGCATGCAGATTCTTCCTGTTTTGTACTCAGCCTAAGACTAATGCTTGCATAAATTTAAAGATCCCACCTCTCTCTTTAACATCAGACAAAGTGAGTCTTTTCCTAATAGAGACCTCCATATGCAGAGAAGAGGAAAGGAAAGGAAAGGGCAGCCAAGTTTGAAAAAAGACCCTCACACAAACCTGCCTCTGTCAAGGTCAGATTTGTCACTCTGTTCCCAGCACAGTTGGCAGGAGAGGGCCACAGCACAGCTCTCCCTGCCACCCTGCACAGAGTGCTGGCCACTCCTGGGAGAGCAATGGTGAGGGAACAAAATTCTCTCTCCTTTCCAGCAAAAATATATTCACACACTGCACACAGCAAGTAGGAATGGTTGGGTACCTCAGAGCCACCTTTGCATTTACAAATGTGTGTTTTTATATCTAGATTCCCTGCAAATTTTCTCATTCACCATCTGTTATATGTTTGCTATATGGGAAATGCTGTAGAAATGAGTAAGACCTTCAAGATTTATTTAATATTCTGAAACTGAAAGTCCACAAAAATAAGGTATTCCACCAGGAAGGAAGGGATCTGCCCATCATGCTAGCAACAGCACCTATTGCACTGAGCAGAAATTGTGAACGTAATGTTTATTTTGTGGGTTGTCTCGGTGTGTGCATGCGCACGCATGCTCGTCCAGGAGCTGATTTTGTCACACCATGTTGAGAAATCTTTCAGAGCAGACAAATAGCAAGGTAATCTATATGCAAATTCGCTGGTTTAGTCAGTCCGATGTGCCTGTGACAAAGAGTGGATTTAATTATAGTTTATTGGTGCTGGTTATGCTTGAGTAATCTGGAGGTAATGGTGCATAATGCTGAATTAATCTAGGATGAAAAAAATTGGTTTCCTGGGGATAAACTGAGACAAAGGTGAATCATCCTCTATTTCTACAGCTGGGTACATTTTCCTGTGCAGTCAAAACAGTTAACTTTTCCTGGCATCATTTGGCACCATGATTTAAAAAAAAAATTCTAATGATCCAAAGAATTTTGGAAGTAAATTTTCCAAAAGAATAGCTTGTTTGCAATAGCAGCATCATTCTAGCAGGTAATTTGGTATTTAGCCACTTCTCTCTTGATTCCCTTCTCCCTCACACCCAGTGTGCTCCGTGCAGGCTGAGTCATGTACGTAAAGCATTCAACACAAAGACAGTTAAAAAGGTAGAAGATGAGAATTAGCAGTGTTTGAGATAGAAAACACTATGTAGAACAAATGGCTGGTGCAGGAAACAAAGATAGAAAACAGGAGATTTTTTAGTTCTTTATGTGAAAGATTTGGAAATTGCGTTAGTATGAATGCTTCAGATAAGTGTTTCAAGAGTAAAATTCATTGCTCAGCTAAACTGAGAAAGCAAAAATAGGAATATTTTTTATTGCAGAACACTTTCAGGTACGTGGGATTACAGTCATGTACATGCACGGTTTTGCTAGGTTAATGTGTCAACAGTGGGGAGAATAAAGACAGAGAATGGACAGGGAGAAATTGAATATGATAGCTTTGGAAAATATTACTTCCTGCATAAAGCAGACCTCTTTGGTTACAATGGCTATTACATACATTTTTAATGACCTAAAAATTTTGCCTCAGGTCATTAGAGAAACGTAGGTCAAAAGAATAATTTCGTTATAATAGGGCAATTACTCTTTTATTTGTAGAGTTCACACATCTTCAAAAGATCAGTTAAGCATGATCATCTTCATGCAAGGAGTGCATAGCATCAGAATTTGACCACGATGAATAGTAGATTGCAAATCTGAACCATTTCAATGTGACTTTTGAAAGGGGCTGAGTATTAATTCTACTTTCAGTCATGGGAGCCAGAAGAGTCTCAGCTTTTCAGAGAAGCTAGTTCAACACAGCACAAGCTCATCTGTAGCAGTTAAGGTATCCAAAAGCATTGAGCGTTTTGTGAAAATTCGGCCAAAAGCCAAAGCTTGTGATCCAAAGTTAGTCACTCCTTATGCTTCTGGCTATTGTTTCTGCCTCAGAGACTGAGCAATGATCCATATATTTTGGGGCAAGGAATGCAATGAGATGCATGAATAACTTCAGTTTACTTTTCATCTTCAGTGTTGGAAGAAGGCAAAGCAAAAGAACATTTTATTGGGATAATCTCCAATTTCATGCACACATGGCCTTCAGTCATTTGTTTTGGCAGACACCATAGAAACCACATCATTCAGTTTCCATTTCTTCAGATTTTCAATGTGTTTTATCTTTTTTTCCTTAGGCAAAGAGTTTACTTTATATCTGAAAATGTTATCTGTGGACAAATATTTTTTAAACCTCTTCAGAAAACAAACTCTTTATATTCAAGGGCTTCTGCTTTTTTTATCTCTAGACAGTTGATACTTATAGAGGAGACAGTGGGACAGGGGAGAATACTAGGTTCTGTTCCAAGCCTTTTCAGTGCTTTTCTGGGTGAAACATGGCATATCCTTTTGCAGCCTGGCATTTTGAGATGCTCAGATGTTAATACCTGCAAAATCAGGCTCAATGATGCGATTAATTCGTCATTATTAAGAGTTTTGACATCGATAGATGAAAGTTCACTGTAGTCCTTATTATTTCAAAGCACTGTTCCATTTTCTTAATGTGAGAAAAATTCTGGAGTCCCTTTCTACTTGCATATTTCCACTTTTCTTTTAAACTATGACTTCTAGAGTTGTTGCTGTTTAAGCAGTTATCTTTCATAATCCATTTTGGTGCTGCATATTTCAGAGGCAAAGGTGCTAAACCTTTGCAGAGAAGATGTTTTCACTTTGCTGTCAGATGATTTTAATGATCTTTTCAGGACATGATATGCACCCTATAACAAAATAATTTATCTGCGTCTGTATGTGAGGTGTGGCATACTGAGGTTAGTGTTATTTTTCCTCAAAGTACAGTATTTGCCACATGTCTCATGACTGATGTTAGTGACCTCTGTTAGTCTCGCACAGAGGTTTTTACAGAGACTCTGAATCTAGTTTAGCAAGACCAGGCTCGCGTGGTGACTACAGCTGCTTACGTCTGTGCGCTGGACTAAACACTCTCCTGAGACACCAGAGCTGTGAAAGGAGGAAATTGGTCCACAAAGAGTCATAGAATCGTTTAGGGATCTTCATACCAAGTCAGCATTTCCAGGCACTTCCAGCTGCCTAGGTTCTTCTTTGAATTGCTTATTCTGAGTCACCATTTTAATGCACTATGTAGTAGATTTTGTCTGAAGTTTTTAGTGGAAAGCTGAGCTTGTAAAGGTCAGCATCGAGAGCGGAGACTTCTGCCATTTGTACTGCCGAAGCAATTCTGCTATGATACAGTTCCTCCGAGCAAGCAAATGGTGGGGTGGGTGGGCTGTGAAAATTCTTGGCTGAAACATTTTACCTTCCTACCTAAAGTAGTGTGCTTCATGCATCTAAAAACCACAGGAAGCCAAATGTCTCCATCTGAGCCACTTACTAATAATTTCGTATGGGTATAAACCTTCAGTGCTAAGCTTGGTGCTGCTGGTGTTTGTTCCTGTGGTCTGGCCTTGCAGACAGCCGCTGTAGGCAGCCTCTGCACTGGCAGCCTGGAACGGTCCTCCTTAGGCCTGATCCAAAGCCTGTGTGAGGTGAGGGGGATATTTCCAGTTGACCTCAGTGGGCTGTGGATCCGGTAATAAGTTAAACTTTATGTGTCCTTCATAAAGTTACATGTAAAAAGAGCCAGTGCTGCTGCTGCTGCTTCTTGGAAAAATGAGAGACAGTGCAGTTCTCAGCCGTAACAAAGAGATTATACAGGGTGCCTGCATGGCTCTGAGGTATCTGACCTTCCTTCTCAGAGCTGGGGGTTCAACAGCTTGCTAGTTTGGTCCCTAATTGACAGCATATATTTGTGACTGTGCACTTAATCATGGTTGCTGATTGGAGTAATTTAATCATGGAATTGATTGGGGCAATTTGGAATAGGTCCCACTGGTGAATATCAGTAGTTAAGATGGATTGCCTAGTGGAGACAATAGCCAGGAAAAGATAGGGTAAAGGGTAGCCAGTGAGTAACTCACATGTTATCCGGCAAGGGACGCTGTCACCTTGTTCACTGACAGTTCCCCCTCAACTTCTCAGGATGGTGAGAACCCTACAGTCTGAAAATATTCATAGTCAGGGTAAGGAGTGAGGTGAGGAAACTTGCTGATGATGTTACGTTATTCAGGTCATTGAGGAAAGGGCAGACTGAGGAATTCTAGAAGGCCGTTGTGAGGCTGAGGTTCAGTGCTTAGTAGTTGTCAGATATATAAATCAAGCATTAGGCATGATTAGGAAAGACATAGATGATAAAACAGCAAATGTTGCTTTACCATGGCACAAGTTCGTGGTTTCTCCTCACCTATGCAGTTCTGGTCCTCTCATGTCAAAGAGAATATATAATAAACTTGGAAAAGTAACAAGCAGGAGCAACAAGGCTAAGCAAAGGTAAGAAATTACTTTGACTTGAAGAATGAAGAGACTAGAAGCCCGTAGGCTGAAAAGGAGAGACGGCTTGCCGTGAGTATAATGCGGTTCTCTAGGCTCAGGAGTGGCATGGAAAGGTGTGGCTAGGGGTCAGGCATTCGGTGTCTCTTCCAAAACAAGAATGTTACACAAAGCTAGTGGCAGTCAGGTGCAGAGAACTAGGTGGTTCTTCATAGAGCGTGTGACAGACCCGCAAAAATTATTGCTAAAAGGTGTTGTGGATGCCGGAACTCTCTTCGCGCTCAATAAAAAACTGAAGTACCTGCAGTGGAACCTAATTAGGGAGAAACCCCACGTGTGTCAGAAAATCCCCGAAAATCCTTGTAGACAGACAGAATACAGAGAAGGAAGTATCATATATGCTTATCTTGTTTTTTCTCTTCCCCCTTTTCTGGCCTATCTCAGAGCCCAGATACTGGGTTCAGGGACCTTTGATCTAACACAGTACAGGTGTTCTTGCGGAACTAATACTTCCACAGGGTTCCCCAGAGGAGAGGTCTGCAGCAGCTCCTCTTGAGCACCCCAGAAGCAGATCCCAGTGGCAGGCCTGTGTGTATGTGCAGCACTATTAGCTTGCTCTATGCCACGACCTCCTCTGCCTGGTTATGCAGTGTGGACGTTCTTCCAGATGTTTGCATGAATCATTTGTTAAATGATAGAAGTCTTCTATTTTTTCTTGTAATAAAAACACACACTGGTAGGTGTGGTGTTTAAAAATGGGAGTATATGTGGATGCAGTGGACTTCTTGTCATGAAAAAGAAGGGGGAAAAAAAAGCTCACTTTTTTCCTTCTTGAAAGGTTTTGGGTGCCATCTGCTGGGTTCAGTAGGACCTTACACGCTGGAGCAAAATTGCTAGTTGCTGGTTGAACAGTGCCTGAAGAACTGAATTTGCCGAGGATTGCAGTGTCTTTGTTTGCACCTCCTGGTTCTTTTGTCTCCATTGGTGATAAAGTAACCCAGGTATATGGGATGTACTCTATCACACAAAAAAGTGCCTGCTTACAGTTTCCTTTTAAAGGTACCATTCAGGCTGAATTCTCTAATGATTTTCACTGTGTTTGGTCACCTAATAGAGAAATAGTGAGAGGAAATAAGGATTTTTGGGCTTTGTGTCCTAGCTGCGTATTGTGCTAGCAGAGCCCACTCTGAGCAGCCTTCAGGCTCTCTGAGGCTGTGGGAGACAAGGATAGGCAGATGCTGGGAGCTGGAGCAGGCTGTTTCTCCAGAGGCCTGGTTACTGCCTCTGTTTGAAACGTGACAGAGGTGGATAAAAACAAGACACAGCCCTGTACGTTGAGCTGTGTGAAAGGGTGATGTGTGAGTGTACCAAGTGGGTGAGGGTCCATGAGGTGGGCATGGCACCTGCCGACAGTGAGCTGACACCTCTGGGCTTGTAGTGTAAGATGTCCCTAGCTCTGAACCTGGGAGTGCCCCAGAGCAAGGTAATAGAATAAGATAGCCACGGGCTCTTCCAGGGGGCTGAAGCAGACTTGGTGTGTTCATTGTCCAGGGGAGATGGCCAGCTGTGTGTTTGCAGAAAATGGCCAAGAGTGTGACCTGTGTGAGCAGGTGAGTGCAAACATGCAGGGACCTGTAACATGGTTACCTGCAGCACTGCCATGGGATGCATCTGTCACTGTGAGACCTCTTAAGGGGTAATATCCCTTTGGTTTTTTCTTCCTTACAGTTATCTCTGTGGTATGTTCCCTCTCACTCCATAATTTGATGATAAAGGGCTTTGGCAGCAATAATGGTTTGTGTGGTCCCATCCTCTCATCCATCCCTTGCTACTCACTCTCTCGCCAAGCCACAATGTCCCTTATCCCTTTGCTGTACGTGAGGTCACGCTGTGTACTGCTGCATTTAAAAACATATAAACCAAAACTACAGCATGATGAAATGGGTTATATTTAACCCAGACCAGTTCCATTTTCTTTTTTAAATCAGAATGTGGCCCTCCTGTGCTGGGTCAGCACAAGCAAGGGAAGCCTGGTGTCTGAAGCGCTGAGCGGGGAGCAAGGGACACATGGCTGAGGAGCAAGTCCTCTGTATTTGGCTCTGCTTTTGAACCCCTGGATCACCCAGCTGTGGGCAGGATTTGGCCTCTGCACCAGGACGTCCCAGCCCACCAGCAGACATCTGTGAGGAGATGGCACCTACATGAGCCAGAGGCTGGCAGCACTGCGTGCCGTGAGGGACCCTGCCAAGTTCCCCCCATCCAGCACTGCTCTGCTTTGGGGGCTTACTGACACGTATAAACCCAGTGTCCTTGCTGCTAGGTGGAGGTGTGCTCTGAATTTTTAACTGCACAGGCTGAAAAGAGAGGAGTGTGACAATAGTGAATCCTTGGAGCATATTTAGCTGCTCTTTGTGCATTCGCAATATTTCACTAACTGTGCGCTTATAATTTTTAGGAATATCAATAGAAATGAACACATAAATAAGGGATAATGAAGCCTTTTTCCTTTAGGTCCATTCTTTTCTTTGCATATCGAGATGGCAGTATGTTATTCCATCCAAGTTACTAAAGACTTACATCCTTCTCTGCTTTAGCAGGGAAACCAAATTCCTTCAGAGTCTTAGAGAGAATGTTCAGTCCTAGGCAAGTAGGAAGTCTGGCATTTTGGTGGTCTTGGAGTTGTAAAGGTATGTCAACACATACCCATACTACCTTGATCAGCAAAGGAAAGAGATCCTAAATATTGTCAAAAAAAAAAAAAGTTTAAAAATTGTAGAGGTTTCTGATACAAACAAATGCAAAAGAATACTTCTGATGGTGCTGGATTTTGAATGATCCTCTGTCTAGAGCATATCACAGTTTTATGTATAATTTTTGCAAAAACAGCAAGAGTAAAGCAGAATAAAAATGTATAGGAAGAAAGCTAGAATTGAGCCCAAAGAAAGGCAGTCAGTTAAAATCTGTTTTAGCTGGAAGTTTATACTTAAACAAATTTAACATACTCTTTGAAAACTAATTATGTTCAGCATTCAGTCTGGGTGCCTCACATATGACAAACCACAAAATGAGAAACAGACTTCCTTCTAGTGTTTGTACATTGAGTGTTAGACCTAGAACCAGAGCAATTGTAGACTTCATTGAACTTTCTGTCACTGTTACAATTCTGAAGCCCTTGAATTCATATTACAATGCATTTAAATGATTTTAAGCAGAAGCTGCCAATGGCAACTCGTGTATAGTTCATAATCACCATTTTTTAATATTTTCTTATACTCTGTTTTTGCTGCCTTTTTTTTTTTCCAAATCATCTTCATGATGTGTTTTCACAGGGTCATTGTGTGGTGCCTTCAGACTTTTGTATAATGATTTAATTTCTGTGTTTGTCTTATTTTATAAATTATTATCTTTCAGCACCCTCAGATTCAAAAGGAGTCACAATATATCAAGTACTTGTGCTGTGATGATAAAACAACCCTGCATCAGTGGGTAACAGGAATAAGAATTGCCAAGGTGAGATTAAAAGTAAATTTACTTTAATATGTTTTCTGTAAAATCAGATTTTCCTCAGGCTACTGACTGTCATCACCTCAATTGGGAATGCTGTGACAAGAATGGACATTCATGCTAATTTTACCATAGAAACAAAGATCAGAAGCGCATGATGAGGATGGATTGAATGTCCCTGCACCTTAGCTATCAGTGTCTTTTTCTTATTAACACAGGAGTGAGTTCAGTAGCTATAAAACTCATGTGCTTATAAAACTTACTGCACAGCTATCTGGCTCAATAATAATATGCTGTGGCTAAAGATGTGCGAGCTCTGGTCAGTCCAGTTGGGACATTTTTCAGACAGTCCTACCCAAATTGTATGCCTCACTCTGTTCAAAAAGATCCTAATTGACAGCCCATTTTTCTTTGTACAAAACATTAAGGGAGATGGATTTATACATGGCCTTGCTATTGGCTGTATTTTCCCATACAGACCTGCTCCTCTTATCTGTTAGTCTGGGCTTTTTCCTGACAGTTCTGCTGCAGGGTGACATAACAAAGGTGTGGGGTGAACATCAAATTGATGTTGTGTCTTACACTGACAGAGCTGTTTGCTCTAGAGCCTGGAATTCAGTGTCTCAAGTCTCCAGTTTGAAAATGTAATACTTGGAAAGTGACTGGAAAAAGATACTTACTGAGAACAGTTGATTTTAAAGCCAAGGACTGTGTTTGGTCGTAGGGATTCATGTTTTATTGTGCTATTACAGAGGTGCTTTCCACCTGGCCCTACACAGAAAAGGGCACACTACTTGTAGAAAGATACTTTTAAACAAAACTAGGTAAGAAGAAGCAGGGTCAGAAAAGTTGTCCAAGAGCAAAAAGAATGTTTGGCCTATGTCAAGCTCATATTATGGTTTTGGTTGTGTTGCAGTATGGCAAGACACTCTATGACAATTACAAATGTGCAGTGAAGAAAGCTGGCTTGTCCTCTCGGTGGGCGAATCAAAAAGTGGTGGAACCGGCTGCCCCTGCAGGATCCTCATCAGCAGGTACTGACACTGTCACAGCAGATGAAGTCACATTTACTGGCCCTTTCTACTATGTTGCATAGTCTTTGTTCAGAAAAGCCACCCATGGATTCAGCAAGATGTCTTTTCATAGACAGGCCAGTGTAGCTTTGGTCTATGACTAAGCCCAGCAGCAGAGCTCTCACTTTACAGTTAGAACTTGGAGAATACAGAGACAGTTCACTGAAGATCAGTTTAAATCTGCATAACTTAGTAAGGTATTTTTCTGTTGGCATCTGAATCCTTTATCCTTCATCTACATTTTGCAGACTGAAGTTTGCAGTCCATGTCTTGAAACTTTCTGTTTGCCCATCTCTGCACTGGCTGTATTGGAGTTTTTCTTCCAATCAGTAAAAGGGATGAGTGGGATATTCTGAGATCGATCATTATAGAAAGATTGTTACAGGGTGAGCCACTCTCTTTCCTAGCCTTTCACTCATTTCCATGGTAGCAATGTGGGTGTTAGGGCACAAGAGTAAGAAAGGATTGGGTTATTTTCTAACCTTAGTTTTCCAGTAGCTTCATCATACTGCTGTTACTGATCTAATCATTATACAAATACAACAGTGAATGATACTAGCTGTAGCTTGCATGACTATTTTCAGTTTACATGCTTAACATATGCTTTATTAGGAAGGGTATGCTGGCCAAGTACTTACTGTCAAAAGACAGGCAAAGTCAAAATCACTGTTGGCAGGTAATATTCTGACTTCTCATGTAGACAACTCAACACCTTTCTAGGGCTTCAGTTTACCTTCTCTGAGCACATGTGAGATAGATAGTGGTCTTCCTACTATTCCTTAGAGTCAAATCCTGTTAATAAATACACGTCTGGGGTGGGGAGATCCAGTAGCAGACTGTTTTGAGATCGGGGAGGTTTCTGATGGGGGAAGGTGTTTTTAAGGGCTTGTTTTACTTCTCATTATCCTGCTCTGATTTTGTTGGTAATAAATTCACTTTCTATCTCTTAAGTTGAGCCTATTTCACCCTTGGTGATATTTGGTGAGTGATCTCTCCCGGTTCTTATCTGAACCCATGAACCCTTACTTAAATTTTCTCTCCTCTGTCCAGCTGCAGAGACGAGTGAGCAGGCGGCTTTTGTGGGTGCCTGGCATCCGGCCAGCATCAACCCTCGACAGGAGGAAGTTTACTTGAGTGAGGGTGGGTGGGACAGTCATGGAACATTTGTGTTCAGGTGCTGACAGCAGTACAGAGGTGGCTGGCCGGGGGGCTCCATGCTGGTGCTGCCATCTGTCCTGGATATGGGCAGGACTGAGGCCTTATAAAGGCTGTATATACATCTGTGTGGCTTCAGCTCCTTGCTAGAATCCAGGAACACTGCATGTGTTCAATAGAATATACTGCTAATTTTAATTAATGGATTGCATTAAATGGCTAAATAGCCTGGAAAGATTTTAGTCATGTATACTGTCTCTATGGAAATATCTCTGAAGGATCATTAGTGTTCTAATTGAGGCAAGTCACTGTGGTTCTGGGTATCTTCCAGTTGTCACAGCTGCCCTGTATAAAACCTGGGGCCTGACTATGCTACTAGAGCTGCCTGACTGTGAGCAGTGGTTGGTTTGTGTTTCGGAAATGGAACAAAACATGTTCTCCTTTTCAGATGGCTCTATAGCCATCTGAATGGCCTGACTTCAGTATAGGCTAAAATCTGCTATTGGAAACTACAGTCCTGTGTGAACTGAGCAGGGGCTGTACTCTGGTAACTTCAGTGGCAGCCAAGGAAGGCAGGTGAAACTTCTGTTCTCATATGTCATGGAGCCACTATTCCCTGGACACACTGCTGTAATCAGCATTTTTATGTGCACATATACCCCAACCTGTGTAGTCTGTGGCTCTGAAGTGCCCCAGGTGCATCTCAGTCAAAATATGTTATTTCCCTCTCTGCCTTGCTGTGTGCCTTTGGACACTGAAAAAATCAATGTATGTAGTGGTCCTGCACAATATCATGATGTTTGAAAGATGGAAGATGTTGCTTTATTCAGATGTTCCTTATCACTACAAGGATAAATATTTTGCATTTGGGTATCTATATTTTGCATTATTTGGACTACCTTTTTTTTTTTTTTCTTAAAACAAATGCTAATTCACCATAAAATTTTGAAGAAATTGACTTGTAAAGAATACTATAACATTTAAATTAAAAATAAATCTTGAGAATAGAATGCATGGGCTCACGTATTATATTGTCTGGGAGTCCATTAGCTGTCTGGCAGGAGATGATGTATCAAGTCTTGCTATCGAGTCTTGCATAGTTTATGAAATCCATCAACAGAAGAAGAAACATTACCGTGTCCCAGCCTTCTTTTATATCATTTTTGCCAAGTAGAACACCATACCTTGCACTAGATAGAGTGGATCTCTCTCTGCTCTCCTCCATTTAGTTAAATCTCAGTATGGCTGAGGGCAGCAACATCTTTGAGCAGTGTGAAGACCAAACTCCTGCTCTGCTGTGAACAGCAGACAAAGGGAAGTGAGACAGTAACTTGTTCCACTTGAGGGAGCAGAACCCCTCTGGGCACAGAACCCAGGGGTTTGCATCTCCTTCCACTGAGGAAGGAGAGCCACAAGATTGGTTTTATCTATTTATTGACTTCCATGTTAGTCCTTCAACACCACAAGATTGTAGTTTGAATGATCCAAATGGTACTTTGGATTAAACATGCTGAACAACATGCAGGCACAGGCCTAAAACCTGAGGATATCAGACCACCTTCTGTCATCCCTTGAAGCCTAAAGAGCCTTAGTAAATTAGGCACACTGCAGAGTTAGTCTTGCTTCTCTGCCAGTCATGTGATTTGTAGGCCTGGCAATAAAAATAATTTATTCTATTTCTTGTCATATTCATGGAACCTCTTTGCCAATCAGTAAAGTACACGTAAAGATTAAAGCCGTTGTTGTGCTTAGTCTACACTGCAGACAGCTAAGGATTCACTAACATCTGAGGAGTACATGAGTGGAACTTTACTGGATCTCAGAACTGTACATTATAATAGAGCTAAGGCAGTCGTTAAGGTTTACGGATGTATTTCCCTAGGCACCAGATACTGTCTAGCACTTTGACACATACAGCTTTCAAAAATGCTACACTAAACTGGAGAGTATTTAATCCTCATCAGACTACACAGGGGCCAGGGATTTTTTATAATTAAACTTGTAAATTTGCCATTTCGTCTCACATTCATTTATTCCATTTGACAGTACTGGGTTATTTATGCATATCCCTTACACCAGCAGAATTGGTGGGCAGGTGTTTTGCAGAGCTTTAACTTAGCCAGCTTCCAGATCCGCACTAATCTGAGAACACAGTGAAGTTCACAGATCTTTCTGATTCCAAATGGGGCAGATGTTTCAGAGCTGGGGAGATGCTTTAGCTCGTTTACTAAAGAAAGTGGATCAGCCCCTCTGTAGGATTTCGGACCTTCCACTCCCATGACTGATTGATATGACTCTATGGTGCTTTTAGTCTTTTTTTAGCCTAAATTAAATTTTTAAAAAAAAAAAAAAACAAAAAAAAAAAACAAAAAACCAAACTGGGAATGTAGTAATACTACAGTGCACTGCAAACTTCAAAATGCTGTTATGAAAGACAGGTGTTTTAATGTAAGGTACTTACAGATTTTAATGTAAGGTACTTTGTTTATTTTCCTTAAGTAATGAACTGAACTGAATATGAAAACTGAATATGAAAATCACAAAATGAGCTTGAAGTAGAAAACAGATTTTACTGAGTTATGTATAAAAACCCTGAAACAAGTGTTTCCTTGTGGAAGTTGTAAAGAAATTTTTATAGCCTTTTTCTTAGTTAGGTATTCCCTGATTTGGTTAATATCACAAAAACATAACACTGTCTTCCCTCTGGCTCCTCTCCTTGTCACAGGTACTGTTCAGTCAAATGGACAGATTCCCCAAATGGTTCGTCGTTCCAGTGCAGAATTTCCAGACACTCAGAAGAAAGTGGATACATCTGAAGTACAGGTGAGTAGTTACTACAGTTAAATGTCATCTGTGAATGAGTTCAAGTTTGTTTTCCTTCACCCACTGTCTTCCCCCTCAAAGTGCCAGTGAGAAGGATTTGTCTCCTGGGAAAAGTGGCTGCCCCTCCTCATGCTTTGCACACTGCAAACAATGTGTGTGTGCTGTGCAGAACCAGGAGCCTCTGATGGGAGGTGAAGGCACAGCCACCCACTGCTTCTGTTCTTCAGAACAAGCAGCCCTGAGTTCATGTAGCAGGAATAGGAAAGTGCCTGCTGGGAAAGTCTCAAAGTGTCTGTGCTGCCAGAACCTTGGTGCCGCGTTCTGTCTCTGCCAAAAAAAAGGTCTTTCCTTAGAAACACAAGGCATACAGTAGTGTTTTCAGTAGGGAACACTGCACAGCTGAAGATGAGCATGTAAGAAAGGAAAAACTGTGAAGAACTAAGGGGAAACATTACATGTTTTCCTTAGGCTCCAAATGCATTTCTTGGTTAAGCTCCAAATTTTGTGTACTTGCACCATATCTGGCTGTAAAAATATCATAGGGAACAGTATGAGAACCTCAAGAACATAATACAGAAAAAAAGTGTGCATTTGTTTGCAGTTCATTATTCAATCTCTCCATCATGCATAAAGTGCACAGGACAATTAAAATAAATTCCTAGGATTTTTCTGTCATGTAATTTTTCATTACATGTTCTACGCTTCTTGTTTCTGTCTGAGTTCCTCCTGTTTCTCTTTCCTGAACCTCACTTCCTCTGGAGCAGATCACATTCTCAAACTCAGCCAGCGGTTGCCTCCTCCTGTGTCTGATTTACTTCCATGTTTGTAGGCAAGGAATGAGGAAGAGGAGGCATGCATGTTATAATTAGCTCATGCCAGAATTAGTGCTGCTGACTGCAGTGATGTAGAGCACTTTTCTCTAGAAGCAGCAAACAAACAGGAGGAAGTAGAGATCTGTGTGCAGCCACTGGGCTTCGATCTCATTGCGGTTACAGACATGGTGGGATAGCTCCCGTGGCTGGAATGTTGTCATGAAGGGCCGCACGCTGTTTAGGAGAGACAGACCAGGGAGTGCTGGAGTTGCCCTCCATGTGAGGCACCACTTGGAATGTACCGAGCTCTGCCTTGGTGAGGATGGTGAGCAAGTTGGGAGCTTATGGGATGGGATAAAAGGGCAGACTAGTAAGGGTGACCCCATTGTGGGTGTTTGCTACAGGCCACCTGATCAGAAGAAGGAAGTGGATGAGGCCTTCTACAGGCAGCTGGAAACAGCCCCACAGTCACGGGCTGGGGCCTTTAGCTACCCTGGCATCTGGAGAAGCAAAACAGCAAAGCACAAACAGTGCAGGAGGTTCCTGGAAAGCACTGATGGCAACTTCCTGTCACAGGTAGTGGAGGATCCCACAAGGAATGCTGTGCTGCGTGACCTTATACTAACAAACAGGGAAGGCCTTCTTGGACATGTGGAGGCTGGGGCAGCTTTGGCTGCAGTGACCATGAGACTGTAGAGTTCAGGTATTGAAGGAAGAGGAAGCAGGACAGAAAGCAAGATTTCAACCAGGGACTTCAGGAGAGCTAACTTTAGCATCTTTAGGGATTTTCTTGGAAGAATCCCATGGGAGAAGGCCTTGACGGGAAGAAGGGTCCAAGAGAGGTGGTCGATATTCAAGGATCATTTCCTCCAGGCTCAAGGACAATGCAACCCAAAGATACCTCCTTGATGTTAGTCTTACTAACTGCAATTATTTGAAATTTTAAAAGTACTCATCTTCTGAGGACAGCATTCAAAGAAGCCCTGTGAATACTGTCAGCAGGGAGGTTTCCACTGTCAAACCTCTGCAGGCAGCTCCAGGAAGAAAATAAAATACTATTTTCACGTTTCAGGCAAAACGTACTCTACTTCATTTCCCTGTCTGCTATACTCTTCCCATGTGTTTTCACATCTTTTTATGTCCTTAGGCAGTGGCATTAGTTTACACGTTCACTGACCGTGTCTGTCCTTTTATTTTTCTGCATATTAAAGGCTGAAACAAATAATGCCCCTGTGCCTGGCCTGGCACAGCCATTGCTGAGGCCACAGAACGTCCAGAGCAAGAGGATCTCACTGCTGCCTCCTCCTCCACCCGAAAGGCGTTCATCTGCTATTTCTGCTTCACCAGTTCTGCCCTCCAAAGTGAAACGAGACAGTGGCATTTTCCTAACAGATCCAGAGAGCTTTCCAGCACCACCACCTACATTGAAGATTGATTTTCCTCCACCACCACCATCCGATTTCTGTGACCCACCTCCTGATTTTGTGCCTCCACCACCACCAGTCTCCAGCAGCAGTAATGGAGATGTGCCATTATGCCCTCCGCCTCCACCCGTCTCCAGTAAGCCGCCACCACTTCCAACGAAGAAACCTGTGCCACTTCCTCCAAAGAGGCTGGCAAACACAGGACAAGATGGAGAGCCACAGTCAGCAGGGCCACCTCTGATTGCAGGGGGAGGCAAGCAAGCAGATTTCATGTCTGACCTAATGAAAGCTCTTGAGAAGAAAAGGGGCAACAGCTCCTGAACTCTTGGAGTGGGTAGACTTTGAGGCATAGCTGGTTTTGTGTTGCATCACAGAAGGTCATGCTGGATCAGGCTTCTCCAGGAGGAATTCTCCTTCAGAGTTCCTCTTTGGGGGGGGTCTCAAGAAGGTGGGGCACCCTTTGTATTCCACTTTGTCTTTGTAACCTGCTCTTTCCCCCTGCACCTCACCATCCCCTGCTCTTAACTCCCATTCCAGCACCAGGCCAAGGTAAGAATTAGCTGGAGAGTCTTGTTTCCCTCCACAAGGACAGCCAGGGATGGTGGAGCAGCACTCTGGAGCCAGCCATTTCAGAAAGTGAAATGCATCTGCGGTGGCTGCCTTTTTAGTAGAATTGGAGTTGAAGGAAAAATACAATGTCCTCATGCAAATTTTGAGAAGTGGGAAGGAAGATCTCTTTTCACAGAATTGCCTTTAAAAGTTCTTTATCAGAAAACACCCAACTATGGGCAGTTTTCTTCCAATAAAAAGATACTTTAAAATTTTTTTTAAATAGTCTGCTTTAAAAATGAAAACCTCATCTAGGTTATTGTGAGATGCAAGTCAGGGCCACGACCATTTCCAGACAGTGTCACCCCAAATGTTATCCTGTTTCTATATGCAACTCACTCATACCTGTCAGCACTCACAGCTGCTGCTTTGAAATCTCATTTATATGGTTACCTTAGACAAAGAAAAAAAAATTATTTTGAAATCATGTATGCTTCCATGGCAAGCAGGGATTTTTTTTCTGTTGGTTAACATTTGTCTTCAAACTGTACCTAGAAATGATCTGTCTTGTGAAAGGCTTTGTAATTATCTTGTACCTAATAGGAATGTCTCCTCCTACATTTTTTTTCATTTGTTCTCCCCATTTAATTCTCTGTTGTTCATTTAGGAAGCATTCATTGTTAGCTCTTTAGTAAAAATAGCTTCTATTTTATATCTGTGCAAAGTGTCACAGTTAATGAACAGGCATTTTACTGGCAATTGGAACTTCAAATATTTTAAAGAATTTTTGCCTATACGTTCTAGACTTTGCTTTTATTTATTCTGGTCTTTGCCTCTTCTCATGCACACTTGACCTTTTAAGGTATCATCAGCAATATATTCCTGTATTTTGAATTATAAAAAAGCATAAAAAGCAAAGTGTGTGTGGTCTAAATAAATAAATAAATACAGGGGTGAGTATGCTGTGTTTGTCTAAATGGATTCCTAGATCCAGAAGTGGTGGTGGAGGCAAGAGAATGACAAGCTGGTGGCAGTGCCACAGCCTGTGTTTTGGGTCATCTCTGGTCTTATTTGTGGTTTAAGGTGGATTTGTCAATACTCACATACCTGCATAACAAGCTTAGCAGAAATAAGAAGGCTGTAACTATGTCTTCATAAAGAACCTCTCCCTTTGAAAATACTTATTTTTTAAGTATTTTACTTTGTTTTATTTTATTTTATTTAAAGCTGAAAACAATGTTTGGAACCACATGCATTTCTTCCTGAAATGATTTTGCTTTAAACACTGTGTTAAGCTGACAGAGTCCATCCAGTTCTTATTGGTCTTTGAGCTCCCTTGCTCTCAGCTGAACTGAGCGAAAAGCTCTCACCAAGAGAACTATGCCCACCACTAGCAAAAGTGTCACCTGCAAGTCTTGAATTGACATGCTGGGACATTCAAAAGGTATCTCAGCACCTTCAAAGTGCCAAACTGAGAAGAACTGCTCTCAAGACCAGTGCAAGGCTCATACGTTTAGTACAAGCCTCGGTTCAAAGTGCAGGGGGAAAAATACCAAAATACCAACTAGCTAAAAATAAGGTTAAAACTAGGAGTTTAAAAAAAAAAAAAAAAGAGGAAAGGATGACTGTTTCCCAATCCCTCTCCATATATAACTGAAGTAAGCATTATGTAGACTCATTGAAGAGCTTGGTGTCATTTTCTGACAAAGTATTAGGAGTGCACATTTTTGACATACTTAGGTGACAACAGCTGTCTGCTAGTCAACTATTTTTAAATCAAATGAATTTTATTAAATATACAAGCAGCATTCAAATAAAACAGAACATGTCCTTAGAAAAATTTTGCACAATAAGGTCACAAAGCACTGAGACTTTTGTATGGCTTTTCTAGCATTCACTCTTCTCAACAGAACGCTCAGCCTCCCACTCTATTTCCTCCCTTCTCTTTTGTTACAACACAATAAAATCAATTTTATACATTTTACATCCGCAGTCAATCATAATTCATGCACTTAATCTTACACAAAAGAAGTTGAACTTTCTTCAAAACAAAAAAAAAATCGAAGCCTACAGAAAACTCCAGAAATCAAGTAAAATGCTGTGATGATTAGACCTCTATCAACTACTTTGTGTATGTACATGGTTACATTGAATTTCTAAAAGGTAAGATTTAAACTCCATTCAAAGAACAAAGCTGCCTCCTATTGATACACAATTATCTGGCTTGATCTGGTACCAAAATATGCTGCAAAATACAAAATGGTGTTCCAATGCTGTAATTCAAAGTGTATAAAAAGAAATTGATCCTTCCTCAAACCAGGACACACGTCTCCCTAACCTAATTGCCATATAAATGGTCTGTACATCACTAGAGCTTACAGTATTTTAGCCTGCAAAGACCTGAAATTGCAGCATGTTCTTTTTAACCTTCCTCCATACCTGAAATGGAAGCAGTCTCAGCAGCTGTTGTCTCCTTTGGGCTCTTGTATCACTGCTATGGAAGAAGGACCTACTTCCATCAAAGCAATCACTTTTCCATCCGTCCTTAGGAGTAGAAAGGTGAGAGTTATGCAGGAAAGTCCTTAGGAGGGGGATCAGCAGTGCTGCCCCTTTGTAACTGTCCTTTAATAGAGAAAGAGGGTGACAGCACAAATACCTCTTTGATTACCAGCCTCAGTATTGTTATTCCCCCTCTCTTCCAGGATCACTGCTCTGTTTATGTAACGTGAAAGATGAAGCAGCTTCAGAACTGCAGGTGGAAGCCAAGGATTTTCAGAGAATAGATCATGAAACATGGTATTAATGTTTACATTGTCATAACAAACCATAATGATTGAGATCTAGAAGCGGAAGGGAGGTGGTACAAAATGCTGAGCACAATGTGGGCTCATTTCTCAACTTCTACAAAACATAGTTAAAAGGTAGTTTTGGGATAAGCACATGCTTTATGTTTTTCATGCGCTATTTGTTGGGCACTTTGAGAGTGGAAAGGTAGAAACTTGAATAGATTGTGGTTTAACTGCAGGACAACTATTATTTATTGACAGTCTCACAGTAACTGGGAAACATGTATTCTGTTTGAGGGAAACATGCAGAACACGGGATTTGGTACCATTAAGTCTTTAGAATTCTCATGCTCTTGCAGAACAGGCTCAGGCAGTTTGATCCCCCTTAAAAGTCAGTACTGACTATTATGAAATCAGAATCATGGTTACTAAAACCAGATGATGTAAAACCAGGGGAAAGAAAATGGAGATTTGCCTTCACGTAAACCAAGAAGACGTGACCAAGTCCGTGAACAAATTCCTGGAGAGGAGAAAGAGCCGACCTACTCTCTGCAGCCAGAGGAATATGTGAAACCAGTTTTCAGGGCTTACTTCATTCTTTCAGATGTTTTTTAAGAACCTGAAAAAAGCATCACAGGGAGCAGAACATGCCACTATGCCACTACTCATGAAACAGGTCCTTGTTTGGGCTGTTTTGGTTTCACCTTGTGATGCTGGAGGCTTTCTTTACCTGTAACTATGGGTGAAGCAGAGGCCCCCTTGCCACTAGGAGTATTTAACATGTACAAAACACTTTGAAGAAAAAATCAGTATAGAAATGCTTTGTATTTATGCATTTATTCCATGAGGTAAAGACGTACAGGCAGCCATGTTTGGCCCACACGCAACAGAAACTTCCCAGATGTTTGCTTAAACATAAATTGGAGTTCTTGCCTTTCACCTAATTGGAAGCTGGGGCCCAAGCTGCAGTGCTGCTGCATTTACTCTGCAGACACAAATATGTTCTTTACATCATCACTCATTTGAGTGCGACCCACCCCTCCACAGGTGGTAATGCTGATGCTCCCACACTTCCTCACAACACCGTTTTGCTTGGAATTGTCCCAGAAGAGACATCAATGCCAGGGTTCCAGTAGGCCAGAACACAGTGCAGAGCTGAGGGGCTTCCACAGCCCCCAGCAGCCCGCACCTCTGGCCTGGAGGCGGTGCCAGCTCCAGCACCAATCCCAGTGATGGCAGGAGGGCACTCACTGCCCGCACAAGGAATGCCAGCCCAGGCTGGACTTGTGTACATCTGACGCTTAGACTTCAGACTGGATTTTCAGAAAACTGTATTTAAATACCTGTATTGTGCCCCCCATTATGACACTGCTATTTACAGTTCAACAGCTGCATTCATATTTCAACAGCTGTATATCTGAGGGGAAACTCTCCTGAATAATTGTGTTTATTCTAGTTAAGAAGTAAAGGTATTCAAATATTCTTTCAGTCCCTGAAAGATTTTTAATAATATACATTTTTTTCCACATTTCAAGAAATAGATTTGTGAAATTTTAATTATACCACTTAATAGCCTCTATTTCAGAATCACTGGCACTCAAAAAATTTGGAGATCCTAAAACAATCCATTTTGGTTTTGGGAACAGACAAGGTAAGATCAAGAAGTAACAAAGCCCTCAAATAAGAGATTTTTTTACCTGTAAATTTTCTAGCATAACATTAGACCTGATTCCTGATGTATTAATTTTGGCTTAATTATACACTTAAAGTTTTGTGGAACTAGAGTATCAAACAAGAATAAATAACAAGATCCAGGACTCAAAGACTAGTCTCTCTTACTCAGAGGACTTCCATGTAACAGCTTCAGTAGAACTTTAAATACTTGCCCTGCAAGATTTCTGTTAGTCCCTTACAGCACTGGGTGGCTGGATACAAAAGCTACATTGACCTGACTACACACATAGTGAGATACTTCCAAGACAGTCCTTTTCCTTTTCCAAAATTCAACAGTGAATTTTTCCTGAGACTTCATATCTATACACCAATAATCTTTCTACTACTATCAAATAGATACTTTCAAAGAGCAGTGGTCCAGGCTTGATAGGCACCTGACACCAGCCAAGACACCAAAACTTATTCTGCAGTAAGTCACTCCCAAGACAGACATCTTTGCTAACTATTTAACTGAATTTCCTTTAAATCTCTTGTCAGTTGATTGGGACAAAACATAATCAAGATGAGAAAAGGTGTCAAGGTCTAAGATGATCCTCTGTGCCAGGTCTGCAAGACTTAACAACATTTATGTCTGCAGAACACAACTATATTTGACCAGTGTGTCAAGACCAGTGTGGCAAGAGGAAAATTCATTAAAATACTGCACTATTAAAACTAGCTTAGATGGATTTTAAATTGATCAGTCACTAAAAGCTGATCAGCCATGAATTTTGAGAGGTTAAGTGTGACAGTCTGGCAGAACTTAAATATTGGGACTCAGAGTAATGCACAGCTGAATGTGAAAGGCAGAGCTGTCAATGCCAATGTTATTTGCTGATGCAACCATACATAGTGATGCATTTCTCTAATCTTAAAGATTATAAATTGGTCAAGAACAGTAGTAGATTCCAGCCCACAAAGTCTAAGGGAGAGAAGTTCCTGTGGCTTGATCCATTAGTCCTGATGGAAGGCTTGAGCTTTGACCTTGATCATTCTTCTTGCTTGGTCGAATTTCCCTCAGGACGAACAGCTGACTTTGAGGTGCTTGGCCCAAGCTGGGGGGCGCAGGGAGTACCCTGCTCTCTCTGCAGCCTCCTGCCTCTGAAAGGGGTGTTGTAAAACCTGCTCCAGGAGCTGAACCTGGAAGCAATTAAAAACAGTTAAGTTTTTATACAAAATGTTTTCTGGTAAACAAGGAAAGTTTTCTCCACTTTGCCTTAGGCACCCTCCTGGCTCCAGAAACTATCACATGAATTGCAAACTATTATTAGTACTACTATTAATATGGTCACTACTATTGATGTTGTAATTCATACTATTAATAATTTGGTTAATATTTTAAATAGCAATTGGTGCTATATGGTACAATGTTGGTCAAAATGTACTACAGTTTAAAGTATAAATGTAAAAATTGTTTAATTAGTTATTATGCCAATTATTATTAAATCTGTCAAGAAAAAAAAGATAATTTTACCTCCGAGAAATCATTCAAATTAGCTTTTTGCACTGCTGATTCTGCCATCCAATTCCTAAGTATGTATCTAGGATTAACAGCTGAAACCAAGAGTAAATCATGTTAAATTTAGTTAGACGTAGTCAACAAAAGGAAAATAGTCATTGAAACACGTCACTGAAATCTTCAAGAAGATTTAAATTTGCAGATCAAGAAAAAAATGCATCAAAAGGAAAAGGAATTAATCAATCTACTTAATTCTGTGAGTTGCTAAAAGGATTTTTTTAAACTTGCACTATCAGTAGTGCTGAAGTGCCAAACAGAAATTAGAGTAGCACAGAACATGACATTGATACAGGAAGGATTTCCTGTTAGCAACACCAGCAGGCTTTTCAAGTTTTTTTCAGGAAAGCAGAGTAATCATCAAAATTGCCATCTCAAACTTCTCTCTACTCAATTCCTCTAATCAATTCATTTTTATATTATTTTATTTACAAACAATATATTAGGGAGCGCCACAGACATTCTTCTTTTTCACATCTCCACTGTCCAGTATGTACTTACACATATTAAAAAAGCCAATAAATACAACTGTCTATTGGGAATCCTGATAACTTCTACACAGGCACAACAATACCTTGCCCTAACTGCTAAAAACCAGTGTTTTACCACTTGGCAAAACAATTTGCTCTGGCTAAGTATTGGATTTAATCCAGTAAGTGGGTTATCAATAGTAAAGGGTGGTAACTATTTAAAAAAATTTTTAAAAGGTGAAAAAGTTAACGTATGACTCATTCAAAAAATGGTAATTCACATTAGAGCTGTGAGTCATTTCAGCAGGAGAATATTTGTCCCAGAAATAAATTCTTAACAATTGCAAACTGACAGGTTTCACAGTGGTGTTAAAAATATCGGTATTTATCACAAGTGACAAGATAATTAGGAAAGAGTAATACAAGCCAGGTAAGAAAAGGACAGAGCAAAAGAACTTTTGTGCCCTTATAAGCATGATCGGGTCTACTTTTTTTACATGCTTCTTTTGTAAAGAAATGCAATTATAGACTTGGATTGTCAAAACTTTTTGATCAACTCCAGAAGAACTAAGTTTAGGCAGTGCAAGACAAAGCACTACTAAGAACTGAAAACTAAATAAAGGGAGAAAAAAATAAAAATAATGAATAAGTGATCAACTTCAAATGATTCAAGGTAATGTACTTTATGAAGTGAGATATTTTATGACACTTAGTAACAATTAGGGAAGGGTGATGAATAACGAGGTGTTAATGCAAATATATTCAAGGTCAGTCAAAGACAGCAATACACAATTTAGTGGAACTTCCCAACCCAGATGAGAATCTGAGGAGCCAGGACAGTTTTGTCTTTAACATGAAGTTCTGGGTAAAAATGCAGAGTTGACTGAATTGAGCCAGATGTCTGCTGGAAGTTGTACTGACAAGGACAGCTGTAACAAGCAAATGCTTAAACAAACAAACAAACAAAAAACCCAAACAATTTTAAAGAGACCACAGAGGCATCTAAGCAACCAATTTAAATGCATGGATGTAAAAATGTAAAAAAGAACAAAAAAAATCCCAAAAAACTCTGTAAGAAATTTCACTGGAATATGGAGCAGGTAGTAAAAATCCAACAAGATTTGCTGATTTTAAATAAAACAATAACAAACGAACATCAGTAGCCTATTATAAATTTTTGCAGCTCTGCAGCATGAATAGAGAGAGATGGTTGATTATATGGAAGAAAACTAACTGAACCATGAATCTTTGCAAATCAAGTTTTGACTGCTACCAAAACTAAGACCATTAGCACAAGTGGGATTTTGGAGGCAAAACCTTTTCCATGTTTCATCTGTCTCCTGTACTATAAGATCCTCTGAGGTGCATGTGGAAAAAACATGATGATGGTTTGCAGAAGAGCATCCACAAACTAGGATCCTTTCTGATCTGGAATAAAACCTCAGAATGTCATGATTTTCTCTAAAAACAGATTCAAAAGATACAGAAAAATAGTAAGTGTGTAGAAGTTTTCTGCATTCGATTTTAGCTGAGGAGAACAGGGGAGCTTGAAAACTCAAAATGAGCAAAAGGCCTCAGAAACTCAAGAGATTAAGCTTCTTAACCCTATCAAAAACCAGTAAAATAAATCTTTCTTCTTGGTAGCTCTTTTCATATTAACTTTCTAAAAATGCATGTAGAATTTTAAGATGCGTTCTTTAAAATGGATAGAGCTTTTGTTAGAAAATGGGGATGCAAACCTGAAACCATGAATTGTGCCCTCTTGTAGTTTTACTATCTCATTACTGAAAGTCAGGGCCAGCTCCTGCCATTTTGCTGGCAAATCGATTGGAGCTTCAGAAGAAAGTGGCCAATCAATATCTAACAAAAGAGTGCAGCAATTTCCATCCAGCTTTGCAGGAAGCACCCTGCAAAGCACTGTAACAGTGAAGCCTCTTGAGCAGAGTTTGATCAGATCCTGCAGTTTCTTCATTCCCTTTTGGCCATTGATTTTCAGTTGCTCATTGTCTTTTATAGGCAAATTTCATAAATTTACCACAGCTTACTGCAGGTCAAAAATATCTCCCGCTGAACAGTTCTTGGAATTTCATATCCACTGTTTCTGCTGTGATACCTAACTGCAGTACCTTTGCCATTTTGTGTTTAAAATAACTGGGAGAATAAAGCACCTTCTTTTGCGTTCTATGACGAGACAGTCCTTTCACAAGGAGTTTTTTTTCTCTGGTTGATGGAAAGAAAAAGTGTGTCCCTATGAGAAATCTGAACTCTTTGTAGCATGTAGAAAGGACAGAGACAGATAGAATGAATGTATAGTGTTACAAGATTTGCAGCAGTGTAATGAGAGTTTCTCCTCTTCAGAAAAATAGTATATTTTAGTTCTACCCAAAAAGAAAAATACCTAACACTAAAGAAACATATGTAAATAGATGTTTGCCATCTGCAAGCATATGATTCCTTTGGATTGTTTTACTCACTTGTCATTCTTGTTCTTCTTTTGGTGTCGGAATCACCCTTGTTACTATACATGAAAAACAAACCACAAGAAGAAAAACAGAAAGCACTTTAGCTAGTGAGGGTTATGCTGACTTACTTTTAGAAATATCTTGTTTGATTTTCATTGAAATCATGAAGTGTTCTGCATTTGTGTTCAGCGGAAGCCAGCGTGAATCTCTAAGAATGATTAGACTTGGAAAAAACTGCACACTTTCTTGTAGGTTTTGTGTCTGGTATTGTTTTTTTCCCCTAAGAATTGTATTTACTGAATAACATTTCCAAGTACCTGATATGTATTTCTTTTCACTACTATTAGCCATGCAGACCATATATAACTAAGAAAAAAATGTTAGATTCTTTATTGATTTAACACGAAAGAATCTTGCATGTTCCTATCTATGCAACATCATGGTTTCCAAACACAATTTGTGTATTTGCAACTGTTCAACTTCCATCCCCTGTCACCATAAAGCAATGTTATTACATAGCAAATATATATATATAAACAGTAATTAAACACTATTCATTCCTATGTACTTGCAAATCCTGTTTGTGATTCTTGGACTGAATCTGTAGGACTGGTATTTTAAGAAAAATTGTTAACCAAAGAAATCTGATCAGGTGCTCAGCGAAGGACAAAGAATACAGAAGACTCCTTTCATGTCATTTTTATGTACCTGTGTGTCAAAACAGAACTGCAACAGTAATTACTGTTGAACCTAGCACAATATAGAACCATTAAGACAAAAAAGGCATATGAAACCATGTTTGGGTCAGTTTATTAGACCCACTAAAGACAATGAAAAATCACTGCAGATTACAGTTGCCTGCTTCTGGCAAATACACTCTGAACTGCAATCAGACTTACCTGTTTAATCTCAGGAGGTACATAGTAACCCATTCTGAAAATAATTTGTGTTTACCCAGATCCTGGAGAGCCCAGAACTCCTAAAGAGAAAGGAACACTTAATGGCAGGTAATCCGAATTCTTTTCCTGTTAAGCAAAAACCGAAGTAAGCAATGAATACTGTGTTTTAACCCCAGCTGGCAACTAACCCTCACATAAGCACTTGCTCATGCTCCCCGAGTGGGGGTTTAAAGTAAGGTTAAAAGTAAGAAAATGTGTGGGTTGAGATAAGAACAGTTTAATAACTGAAATAATTTAATAATAACAATAATAATAGTAATAATAATAGCAATGAAAAGGAAAATATCAAAAGGAGAGAGAAATAAAACCCAAGAGAAACAAGTGACACAAAAGAAAAAACAATTGCTCACCAACCAATGCCCAGCCAGTTCCCAAGCAGGGTCCCCCCACCAGCTCTCCCTCAGTTTATGTGCTGAGCATGACACCCAGCTGTGTGGGATAGCCCTTGGGCCAGTTTGGGTCAGCTGTCCTGGCTCTGTCCCCTCCCAGCTGCTGTGGACCCCCAGCCTCCTTGCTGGCAGGGCACCACGAGAAGCTGGAAAGTCCTTGACTTGGTGTAATCCCTGCTCAGCAACAACTAAACATCAGTGTGTTATCGGCATCATTCTCAATCTAAATCCAAAACACAGCACTGTACCCTCTACTAGGAAGAAAATTAACTCTGTCCCAGCTGGAACCAGGACAATGAACAAGAAAAGGATTTAAAAGGCAAACATATGATGACCCTTCAAGGAATTCTCTCCCTAAACATTCTACTAGGATCTTTCCCTCCGTATTTAAATTATTTCTTTTTGCTAGCATGATACATCCATATTAATCCATCTCTGTTATGACAAATTTTACCTAAACACCTCAAGCACTTCACCCCTGTTTTTCCTTGGCTTATTGTCTGACCTGTTTCATTTTTTAAGCTACATAACTACAGATTTTACTCTCTTCTGAGACTTGTACATGGGTCAGACCTATTTGTAGAGATTTTCTTTTCCACAAAAATTGTGCAATAAGCAAAATATATTGATAAAGAAAAGGTGGAGAAAAAGGGAAACTAAAGTCTACTGGGATAGGAGAAGACTGAGAAGAATAGAGACAGTAGGAGAGGAGACAGAACTTGGAAAAGGCAGACAGAAAGAAATCAGAGCTTGGAGTTACTGCCTCCAGTGATGGACAGCAAACACAAACCAGGCTTCCCTGGCTGACTACACTGAGCTAACAGCTGCTTCATATTCCTCAGCTGAAAGGAGCCAAAGCTCACAGACAAAAAAATTCACTTCAGAGAAACAAAAGATTAGGAAGAAATGGACATAGATAAAAGGAGGCAAACAGCACAGACTCAAGAAAAAAACGTAAGGGAAATTAAAAGCAAGAAGAAAAAGGTTTGATCCCATCTGGGTTTTTTGTTTTGGTTTGGTTTTTTTTTAAGGAATAAGAGTTAAAAATACAAGAAAACTGTATTTGATCATAAAAACGAGCACAGAAATGACTAAGAGCTGGGAATCAGGCAGGTGGATAACAGGCGAGTGTGAGAATCAACCATTTGTTCAAAGATGTGCAGAGTTAGGCTGCTTTAGGAGGAATTTTAGAATGTTTTCAGTTAATACTAAATATAAGGATTCCCACAGTGTTCCCAAATGATTCTGGCATTTTTAGGTCACTTTTGGTATGCAGCTGAAAAAATCTCAAGTGATGTACAAATCAATATGAGAACATATTTTGCTAGTGACAAAGTATTGGTGTGTAAATAAACAGAGGTGGAACTACTTTAAAATTGAAATTCTTTAAAACAATTACAACTTTTTACCAGCATAAAATTGTACTTGTTTTTCCACATCAGTTTTGGAACTCAGAATTTGTGGGCTAAATCATTTCATTGCACGGGAAAAAAAAGATCAGGTTGCTACCAAGTGAAGGCTGGAAATCACCCTCGGGTGTAGGAACAGGGTCACTACTACACCACAACCACTGGTTCCTCAGCCAACACCTTCAAAGATGGGGAGATGCAGTTGCCATAAATGGAAAAATGCCTTGGGTTCTATGACAAAAATACCTTCTCTTACAAACACACCCATCCTCTTCTCACCCCCCTGTGCAAATGATTAATGCCAAAGCTACAACTCCTGGGTTTTTTGTTGCTTACCTCTAGAGCACCTCAACTTTTAAACTCTTAATGGCTTCAAGTTCACAGAAAAGGTCAGGATAGACCTCTTACTTAACAGATGAAAACAAGGAAAACCAGAACATTTGGTCAAAACCACTTAATTATAATTGGGAAAAGAACCATAAACTCCTTATTTTTATTCTATATTTTACATAGTCATCCTGCTGCCTAAAACAACCTCCTAAGTCCACCTGCTCTTGTTTTAAATTGGCTTCAAAGACAAATCAGATGTTTGGGGAAGGCAATGAAGTTTCCCAGGCAAAATGAACAATATTCATCACATGGAAACAGCACTGTATTAAAGAATAAAAGAAAAAAAATCACTTTGCTCTTGCAAAAAGGCTATTTTCTTTCCAAATCAGTTTGCTTTTCAGAACCAGATCACAAGCTTCCTTTTCAGAATTTCCCCTTTGCTTTTTTATCCAATTACGACTTGCCTAGCATCTCACTCCAGTTCAAATATTTCAGCTATATTTCCACTTTTAAAGACTGTACTATATTCAGATAAAAAAATTTAAATACTCTCATGTCCTTTAAATATGGTTATACTTGGCCCTGAAGAGTAAGTTTAGGCTGAGATAGCAGCAACACAGGATGGGATACCAGGCTGAGCAGGACACAATAGCAAAATGTATTCTGACACTTTAAGTTCCATTTAAAACCAATCTCATGCTCAAGGAAGGGCAGAGGCCACTCTGGGTAAAGAGTTCCAGCAGGAGGTTATGATAAGATCTCACTTATCATTAGATACTGAGATAAGCAAATAGGCTTGAGAGCAGAGGTTTAGGCCACCTAGTAAACCCATGTCAGGAATAGTTTGGTTGACCTGAGGTTGAAATTCTCCTCATGAGCCCTGCTAAACTTCACATGATGTACAAAAGATATTCTTAAACAAAACAACAAAAAAAC
Organism: Mohoua ochrocephala; assembly: GCA_013398855.1. Taxonomy (NCBI): domain Eukaryota; kingdom Metazoa; phylum Chordata; class Aves; order Passeriformes; family Acanthizidae; genus Mohoua; species Mohoua ochrocephala. The sequence continues at coordinate 255,764 of VZTA01012685.1, read as the reverse complement.
AAAACAAAAAAAAAAAAGAGGGGAGAGGAAGAAAGTTCTTTGTAGCAGACCTACCTTAAATGTGAAGAAAATCCCACTTGTGTATGAGTATTTATGACTACTCATATCGGACCTGTACCAGAGGCTGAAAATCTGACGTCAGCATTCTTCATTAATGCACCTTTCATTAGCACTTTTCATTAACATATCCATCGTTACCAGACACAAGCTTAACAAGGGGTGGTAGCCTGACACAGGTGTATTAGTCTCTCTGTCCCTTAATAATGATACAATAACCTATTTCCCAGATGTATCATGGCTTGAGACAGCCTCTACTATACCAGGGCTATGTTCAACTTGATTTACTTTTTTTATATTAAGTATTCCTAAGACTGGGTGCTTGTATTTATACCTCAGGAATATGGAGCTCCTTTAACTGGTCTGCAGTAATTTCACTCAGCTCTCGGAATGTCATTGTAAAATCAGCCTTTGTATCTTCCATAATCTAGTGAAAAAAGATACTTCTGTGAGTGCTTTTCACGTGTGGGGCATCAGTTCAGATGTTTGCCAACAAAATTAACAAAGTAAACTCACTTTTAAGAGGAAAGCAATCAAAAAGTTATCATTCTCATTCTCCCCAAGAAGACCCAATTTTGTTTTGAATAGTTCTGTGAAACTGAAAATAGTAACAAAGTAAGGAGATTGGGAACATTATATATTTTATAGTACTGTGATTAGAAGGGTTAAGTTCTGAAAGTGCATACCGGCTGTGATAGCGCTCACCATACCCCTCCAAAATCTGGGAAGCTCTGAAAAACAAAAATGTCAAGTTCTAAGGAACTAAATGCTGCTGTGGGTATAGTCCTGCTGGACACTAAATAACAAAAACTTCTGCCTGCTGTCTCAGAAACACTGATATTCTGAATCATCTGGGATCTGTTCTTCATATAGGAATCTTTACAAGAGGCTATTAAAATACTACTTTGTTACTTCAGGAGGATGCACAGTCTTCCTAAGTGTCTTACAGAACAAGCTAGACAAACTTAGAACAGAAAACGACAGGCAAAAGTCCTGCCTTAGTGAAAGGAGAATGGATCACACAACATCTAATACCTCCTGGTGGTCCTATTTTACTATTATTTGTGACCAACAAAAACTTTTCTCCCCACCTTCCAATCTTATTCTGGCCAATAATTAATCCAGAATCAACTTCCAGTTACAAAAAAATAAAATATTTTAAAAGCTAATCCCTTTCTTTCCTAAGCATATGGTGATTACAGGGTCTCTCATCTCACTAGTTCTTTTAAGCATTAAGATATTTTAAGGATTACTTACAGCTGCTTTTGCCTGGGATCCAATAAAGGTTTTAGAGCTTGTAACAGCTTGCTCAGATTAAACAGCCCAACACTTGCCTGATTTCCTATTTTATACCTCCTTTCATCATCGGATGTGTTTGGAACAAAATCTGTTTCAAACAAAACATTACTTTTCCGTAACAGAGTAATTACAATAGACAGTCAATGTTAAAAGTTTGAAGTACATTCATTTTTACACTTACACAACAAACTTATAAAAGACCTAAAGCTGCTAAGTATTTAAAATCAGATCACAAGGATGCTTATTTAAAGTGAATTAACTCAAGATCTATTATTTGCAAATCTAAGGAATACATCCTTCCCAGATAAGTTCCCATGTGTCAAAAGCGACATTTCTGGAGATACAAAATAAATTCAGATGTTTAAACAGAAAAAGACCATTTTTGCATCAAAAACACTTTTACACTTAAAACCAGTATTTTTACTACATATAGTGCTACTATTTAGCACATAGGTTAAGCAAACAAATGTCCAACTAGATTCAGGATTTAAGTATTTCTGGAAAAGTCACACATCTAATAAACATGTATTTAATAAGCCACCTAAGCAAGATTTGTTTCAGTTGAACAAGCAAGCTTTGTAATCACATAAAAATTAGGCCTAATGTGTTCCAGTATGCAAATCCATTATCTGGGAGATAACAAATACCTGCCATACAAGTATCCAGAAGTCAAATGTATGCCTATCTACAGCAGCAGTCTCTGAGGGGATCAGAGGGAACCCCTCGCTCAGATCAAACGCAGATAAGCTGATCAATGCACACAGCATTGCCCGAGTTCTCAGAGGACACTGACAGCAAATGGAGCATTAAGGAGGAGACTTGTAACTCATCTGTCAGATCTGGTGAGTGGTTCAAATGTGAATTTCGACTCTAACGCCTCTCATCCGGCTCTAGGGTGCACTGTCTGGCTGGGATGGAGTCAGTTCTCCTCACAGCAGCCTGTCCAGCGCCCTGTGCTGGACTCGTGACTGGAACAGTGCTGATAACACAGCAATGCTTTACACACCGTGATAACACAGCAATGCTTTACACACTGTGATAACACAGCAATGCTTTACACACCGTGATAACACAGCAATGCTTTACACACTGTGATAACACAGCAACGCTTTACACACTGTGATAACACAGCAACGCTTTACACACTGTGATAACACAGCAATGCTTCACACACTGTGATAACACAGCAATGCTTTACACACTGTGATAACACAGCAACGCTTTACACACTGTGATAACACAGCAATGCTTTACACACTGCTCAGCACGGCTGGCACAGCATCAGCGCTGTCTCCATTCTCACTCTGCTACCCCAGAAAGTGAGGCTGGGGTGGGCAAGAGGCAAGGAGGGGATGCAGCTGGGACAGCTGAGCCCAGCTGACCAAAGGGATATTCCACACTTATAACAGCAATAAAAACCGGGGGTAGTTTTTCCAAGGCAGCTGCTGTTTGGGGACTGACTCGGCATCAGTCTGGTGGTGAGATAGGGTGAGTGATTGTCTTTGCATCACTTGCTGGTCACCCCTGCCCTTTTTTCCCCCCTTAACTTATTCAAATGTCTTTATCTTGACCCATAAGCTTTTTCTTAGCCTTGCTTTTCCAATTCTCTCTCTCAGCCCGCAGCAGGGGTGAGTGAACAAGTGGCTTGTGGGTCATTAATTGCCAGCTGGGGTCAACCCACCCTATAGAGAAAGATCTAAAAGCAAAAAAGCCCCATTTTGTTCAATACAATAGAAACAATATGACATTTATTCTCGTAAGTCTTCCTTAAATTGAGGCTGCAGGCATGAAAACACACAGCAAGATAACCACTGCTGATTCTGAAGCTTATTCAGTTGCAAACGATAAACAATATTCTAATAATACACATTTATGTACATACTGAACCTGTATCTATCAATCCCAGACTGACTGAGTTGAGACTTTCAAATAAAGGTTGCCATGACTGTGTAGGTTTGATTTCTTTTCTTCCAACATACAATCAGCTGCTGTGACTATAAAGCTAAAGCTTGATGCATGCAAGGTTACTGTGTTCCACTACTGCTTTTGGCTGCTTCCAGCAATACATAATTTTTGGTTTTCTAGGCTTCTCTTGTAGCATCTATTGAATTGATGGTGTTCAAGTGGAAACAGCCTCATGGAAATGGGTTTAATAGTAATATTGCATTAACAAGACTTTTAGTCCTTGAATGCAACCCTAGTATATCATAAAACTGGTCACTGATGCAATTTTTTTCCCTAAAGTTCTTCAAACAGTACACATGCTTAGGGTTTTTTTGCTAATAATGATAGGAGTTTTCATGCAATGAAAACCATATAATTTAATAGAAAAAGATTATTTAAGGAAAAAAAAACCAAAAAAAACCCCAGCTGCTACACTCACTTGGGTCATAGGAGTCCATAAATCCAAATGGACCATAATCTATTGTTATGGATAATAAACTGAAGTTATCTGTATTGCACACACCTACAATTAAATAGAAAGGAGAAACAGAAGTTAAAATTCCACCTGAACCCCAGTCTCTAGTCAATTTGCTGTGAAATAGATCCACCAAATTTAGAGAGCTCTCAGGGGGGAAAAATTGCCTCGTCCCTCTGCGCCCAGCCCGTGCCCTGCAGGACACCTAAGTTCCTGCTCCTGTTTTGGGGTTAATCCCACAAATCTGCAGCAGAGCCGGACAGCTCTGCCTCCCGAGCGCTGTAAAAGGCCAGGGCTTCATGTGGATGGATCAAATTCAGAGCAGTTAAACTTGTACATGGCATCAATGTGCTGCCTTTGTACACTGCACTGTTGCAACAGCTCTGAGAATTCTTGCTTCCGTATTCTCGTCCTGTCACGGTTGTGCTTTGAAGGATCAGACAGTGTAACTCCTGTTACAAAAGCCCCTTGTATAACAGATAAAGCTGTGGGCGAAGACATCAGCAGAACTGAAGACCAAGGTGACAAATAGAAGTAATTTTTAAGTATATTACTATAAAGTGTCCCTCCCCTAAAGCCAATGCCATCTGGCACCTTACCATGTGCAAACCCCACAGACATCCACAACGCAATCAGATTTGCGGTCTCTGACACGACTGTAGAGAAAAATTCCTAAAATCAAATACATATTTTACTTCAAGTTCTCTGTATCAAAAACATTGAAAAACATAAGCATTTTATTCACTTTAGAAATATGTCATATATTTCAAATTTTTCAAATTTATGTCTCTGTCTGTCAGGACTTGTCATTCCCATTCTAAATTATGTGAGTACATAATAACCTTATCCAGCAAAGACAATAGTTAAAAATGTATACACAGATGCCCTGAAAGAAATTAAGAAGCAAAATTAAAAAGGAAAAAAAGGAAACAAAGACACTACTACTAGGGTGTCTACTGGAATATACTATATATACTACATTTACATTAGCAAAAGCACACTTCATCACTTCATGACCACTGTTCACTGAAAACCTGAGCAGTAAGAGAACAAAAAATAATAGAAAATGGAAGCTTCACAATAAACATTCCCATAACGAAAACCGGTAGAAAATGTTCATATTTGACTTTGAGAAAACAAAACAAATGAAGAAGCACATTTTTACTGCAGAGAATTAACAAACTTTTGCTAATAAAACCTGGAACCTTGCTTAAAATTTTAAAATCCTGTAAAACTTGAAATTGTGAAGACCTTCCTGTAATTTTGTTTCACATGCTTGTGGAAAATAAAAATGACTCTTAAAAAAGACTTACCAGATATCTATTTGAATCATTCATAGCTATCGATGGAAAATGTTCCTGGATGATAAAGTCTAGCAATCTTCTGTAACAGTAGAAAAAGAATTCTTTGCACAAAACCGATACTTTACAACAGATCATTAAAAATTCTTGTTTTCAAACAGCAAAATGCTGATTTACAGCTTGCCACAAATAGTTATTAAAAAACGCAGTCTATTTATTCCAATGAATACTAGATTAAGCTCTTCCAAATGCTTAGAGATAGGCGGTAGTCATAAATACAACTGGAGACTTCCACATAGAGTTAAAATTATTCCCACATTAAACCTACAGAACACACCAGGACCTGGTTTTGCACGCAGCAATATCCATTTCTTTTGGAAAAAATGAGTTTGCATTTCCAAAAAAACAGTATAAGATTACAAAGAATAATCATTCTACATCAGAATTCTCACAAAGAAAATTTTATGGCTGAATTCTTATGAAGTAGGGTTACTTCCACAGTAACTGGCCATTCCCAAAACAGTGCTCCACATTCCTACAAGACAGGCTTAGGGAAATGGGCTATATGCATTAAAAGTTGCAGAAAACTGAGAAATGTAGGAACTTACACTTTCAACTTACAAATCTTTCCAAAATAAACAACTCCTCCCTAGCGCTTAGTTACTAGAACTATTTCAGGTATAAAACTTTTCTCATTTTATAAGATCCAGGCGTTCAGAAACATCTTGGGGGTTTTACCCTTGTGAGGTAAGACCTTTGGTATGCTTGTATAAAAATAGCAGGTTACCTTTCTAAGTTATGTAATCTTACTTGCTAAATAATTTATGTCTAAATCCCAACTGTGTACATGAATTCTAATGTAATTTGATTGTTGAGAAAACTATTACAGTTACTATGAAGACTGAATTCAAACCTTAGTAAGTCCAGTTCCCCAGAGTGAGTTAAGATTTCCAAGGATCCTATACGAAACCATGATTTGGCAAGTCGTAGCACTATTGCACCTTAAAAATAGAGACAAATGTGTTTAAATGTAAACAGAGCATCAGCAAAATAAAACAGTTCCACAGCAAAAGCCACCATGTGTTGTTTCTATAGACACAGAGTTTATATATGCACAGTTAAACTGATATTCTTGTAAGTATGCCTAACACATAACAGATGAATATGTATAATATTATTTTAGTACACATGCATTTTAATGATAAAGCTTCATTTGCTTTACCAGCAATCCCAGGCAAAATTCTGTTAGTGCATTAATACCAGAATCTCTCCAGAAATGCTAGCCTCCAAGAAAGAACACAAACAGATTTCTCCCCATGCTGTGCCATCTCACTCTTTTTCAGAGCAGGTGTAGATGATGTAGCAATGACATGGCCACAATTGCATTCCACCCATCCTGGTATTGCTATCGAAACAATGGAAAATTTCCCTAGTTTTCAATATCCTGTCGGTAATGGGAAGTGAAAATCAAAATTATATTCTTGCAATACGTATGCCACAATCAGAGAAGACCCGTTCAGAGGGCTTCATTTCTTCAACCAAGATATGTTTCAGACTGATTTTCTCAGGAGAGGTTTTATATCTTAATAAAGGAAATTAAGCCAATTTATTATTTTTATTACACTTTTTTTTCCACGGAGAATAAAGTTGCAATGTTGTAACACACTATTTTAAAATATGTTCATTACCTCTTTCTTTCTTAATATTTCCATTGTAAAACTGGTCTCTCCACACATCATCATCACTTACAACTAAGCTGTAGCAAACAAGAAATGAACATTAAAAGTTATCTCAGCAAAATTAATTCATAATGAAGATCAAAGTAGTATTTTACATAAATTCATTTTCTTCATAAAAAGAAAGCTCTTTTTGGTGGCACAGCTTTGTATTTACAAATGACACAGGCAAAGAAGATGCTGAGGCTTACCAGGGTTCGTGACCAAGATGCATGTATTTTGTATTTAATACAATGTTGTCCAATTTCATTACTCTCACTGTTCTTGGGGAGAAGGCTGCTCTCAAAAAGAGCAGTGCATTCACTTGGAACCTCAGTGACAGATTAGTGTGATTGTAACATTAACTACGTCACAATTTCCCTGGGGACAACATGGAAATTTTGAGGACAGGGAAATTAGAAACCAAATTGTTGCATCAGATGGAAGTTGCCCTTTACATGAGCCAAAATTTTCTCAGAAACTTTGGGGACAGAGCTGGGACCCTTAGCAATCACTGCTACTGGTACTTGGATTTTTAAAACCAATCTCTTCCTTTCATTTGCCTTAAAATTCTGCACATCTATACATTTTTATGGTTATCCAAATATTGAGGTTTGTGAGACTTCAGTACACCTTCCTTTATTTCACAACTTACATTAATTCTATGAAATAAAATACATAATTTCATTGTATTTTCTGTTCTATCAGGAAAAATCAATCCTCACAAACTATGCAAGGGCATCATGCTCCTCTAAGGTTAACAAGCAGGAAGTTTTCTCTCCAAAGCAACTGGGATTACACTGACAATCCAGCTTGGTGCCATCTTCTGAAAGAGATCTTATCCCCTCAATAGGCACAGAAAACTCCTTCTTCGAGAGTCTAGCAGGAGGATAATTTAGCTCATTTTGTGTAATTCTTCTTCATCTTTGCTTGTTGATAACTGGAAAATATTATTCTATTCAGGAGAGACAGGGACCTGTCGGAGTGGGTCCAGAGCAGGGCCAGAAAAATGACCAGAGAGCTGGAGCACCTTTCTGTGAGGCCAGACTGAGAGAGTTGGGGCTGTTCGTGGGGAGTATGGGGAGACCTTATAGCACCTTCCAGTCCCCAGAGGAGGCTACTGGAGAGCTGGACAGGTACTCTTTACCAGGGTCTCTAGTGACAGGAAGAGGGGCAATGGCTGTAAACTGAAAGAGGGCAGGTTTAGATTAGATATTCGGAAGAAGTTTTTTACTTAGAGGGTGGTAAGACACTGGAACAGGTTGCCCAGAAAGGTGGTAGGTGCCCCATCCATGGAAATATTCAAGGTCAGGTCGGAGGAGGCTTTGAACAACCTGATCTAGTGAAGATGTCCCTGCTCATTGAGGGGGGAATTGGACTAGACCAGTAAAAGTCTCTTCCAACCCAAATTACGATTCCATGATTCAAAATATAGTCAGGTGGCATGCTATTTGATATTTAATGCAGTCACTTATATCTGCTACCTATTAGGTAGTTGAAGACAGCAGAGAAGACAGAACCAAACTTTTCTTTGAGGTACACAGCAAAGAACAAGATGCAAACCTAATATTCCATTCATAAATATGACTGAAGACAGCCACAGTGTTAATTCCCAAGAGTTAAACTTTGGAAGTACACTAGATTCTAGTTTTACATACTTGAGCATTGAAATTTTAGAAAGAATTCAGTTGAACCAAAAATGTGGGGTATGTATATAAACATATATATGCAGAAAAAGGTCATGAAAAGAAACAGCATGAAGTCTTACATAGTGCAGTTGCTTGCAACAGTAACTGTGGGTTTGAAACTAAATTATTGTTATTATATTCAGTATTTTTGAAGATACCTAGTAGCTATTCAGACTGAATGTTCTGTTAACTGCAAAGAACAGGCAGTGAATTTTTTCAGGAGGGGAAAAATATACAGAAATCAATCTGCTCCTTTTACTGGAGCTGTACTGATACAAGTAGAATTAGTGAATTTTTTTTAAAAAAATAGTCATTTGAAACCAATTGGTATGTCTGTAGGATTAAGTACAAAAAGCTCTGATATAAATGAGGTGGAAGAAGAAAATCTTAACCCTTCAAGAGAAAACAAAAAAAAAATCAGAAACAGGGAATGAACCTCAGACACCTACAAAATACTGTGTGCAGCAGAGCACTAGGGGACAGAAGGCACAAAAGTTGTGCTACTAAACTTTACTGTTTTGAACAGACCTCTGCCAGAAAGATTGTTTCCTTTTTACTATGTAACTCTTAGCAGGCTCTGCAAAATTCCTACAGAATACCAGCACTCCTGTTGCTGACAAAAAATCCATGGGGGCATCAACATTTAATTAGTAAGGACATGCAACACCTGAGAGCTGGCCAGGTATCTGAGCAGCCACATAAACACACATTCCCACTAGAAAAGTAGTTCTCCAACGGTCCCTGTAGTTGGTAAGTGCCATTACTGGAGAGAAGGCAGCAGCAGACCAGCCGTACACTCAGCCACAGGAAACAGAGCACTGAAATTACTCTTACACCAAAGAAGCTGGAACAGCACTCACAGAAGGATGGATGGATTATATCCCTCCCTACCTGGCTCCCACCTAAGCGCTTGACTTTACACTCCCGAGTGCTCTCCCTGCTGTTCTGCATGAACATCAAGCCCTATGCAAGTAAAGGCCACTCTGAAAACTTTGCATGTTGGCTGACTTTGCTGACCCTAATGCGTAACACCGCTCACTGGCAGTCCCAGTATGTGACTAAAATGGGACTGTATGAAGTGTTCTGTATCTGGCAGCACAGTCATAAACTGTAGCATCCCATTGGGAACACAGTACTTAAAATTAATAGAGCAAACCAACCTGCTGGGTGTTCTGGGATAAGCCATAAGGTTTTTCCTCCCACTTCTGCCAAGACTTGCCAAGACCTCTGTTAAGTGCATCCCACCAGCCTCAGTACAACAGCTCCCCATCGGGAAGAATATGGCTGTCACCTGGGGTTTTTCCAAATTAAGTCTTGCAAACAGTCTGCAGAGCTTGTGCAACAGTTAAGAGAGCCAGGCATTTAACCAATCTGCCAGCAGAGAACTGAAGCACACTGTGTGCTCAGTAGAATTTGTGCACAGCAAAGGGATAATTTCATACTGGTTTTGCACTGAACAATTTGTTGAGACGACAGCAAAGAGAGGCTCTAACCCGCCAAATGATTTCCTGCTGATATTCAGACAGATTTAAAGTTCTGCGTTAACAGACAACAGCAAAGAGTCTCAAGATGAAGTCAGTGAATAAACCATCAAAAATGTCATTTACAAACACTGCACTTCAACAGAGCAAATGAGTTAGAACTAATGTTAAAGAGATTTGCAGACACTTTGCAAATACAGACACCTAGCCATGTGGCAGCTGAGTACAGGCCTTTTCTGCACAACGTTTGCTTTCTTTGAAGCCTGAAACACTGCAGTACAGACTTGAGACTACTTGGAACACAAAATGAACTTGGCATTTTAAACGTGATCATCTGAAAATACTCAGTTACTTGATTCTGAGAAAATCATCCAAATGAATGAATGTGTTAGTCTCCTTTGGTTCAGACAGAATTAGTTTTAAATTTTTTTTTTACAAAATCTCTCTCTGCTCAAGGAGTGTTTGCATAGAGAAAGAATTGAGAGCAATTGCCTACATTCAGTTCTACCTCCAATATTAATGTTTGTTCATATGACTGACAATTTTTCCCAGCAATCTTAAAAATGACAGTACTAAAAACCCACTTTAAACATTTTCCTAGTTGGCCAGGTTCTAGAATTTGGATTAACTTTATAGAAATGAGTCTTTACTACACTAAAGTTAAGTTGGATTTCTAGAATCCAGCAAACTATGTGATGCAATTAATTGCTGGAGCTTACTATTATTGGAAAGTTTTATCCAAAAATCTATGGAAGGATGTATTTTGTTCTGATTGCATACATATGAAGAGATCTATCATCTTGGAAACTAACTGTCCTGCTTTATTGATGTTCAGTGAAACTCAGTCACAAAATTAGCTGTAAATTAGGACAGTGGGAAAAAGGAAAGAAAAATACCTAGCAGCTCTGCTTGTAGGAATTCCAAGATAGTGCATGGCCTCACTACACAAAAACTCTCGAACAGAAGAGCGAAGCACAGCTCTCCCATCGCCATTCCTATGGGGAACAGAGAAATAAGGAATAGGGCATAAAATCAAGGCAAATTTCAAAAAGAAAACATTCAGTTGCAGAATAACTGCAACTTACCTGGAGTATGGGGTCTTTCCTGACCCTTTTAACTGCAGTTCCCACCTCCCACCATGCCTGCAAAAATACCATTGGCATTTCTAACAGCAGACCTCAGGTTAACCATGAATCAGTTAAATTGAACACGGAGTTCAGCCAAACACTTAAAAAGAAGTCACACCTGTTTGTATATACTCCGATCAAGTGGGCTCTTCCATCCCCCAGCTGACCTGCCCAGCTACCAAACTGACAAAAATTAAAATCAAGTTATTGTCCTCTATAATTTATAGAAATTAGACTTGAAACAATACAGATTACATGTAGGTCCTCACAAAAGACACATTTGCTCACATAGTCATTAAAATGTTGATCCCTAAAGCTGTATTTCCACACTCACACCAAAAATGAATCAGAAAACCACAGGAAAAGAGTAACGCCAGTAATCCTCTTTTTTTTTTTACCTTGCAGCTATGATGCACAGCTACAGACCTGTCTTTTTTGTATAATGAGCCTTTAAACCCACATGGCTTGTTTTGGTTTTTTTAATTGGAAATTACAAATCAAATTCTACCATTCTTCTCCATGAATAATCATAGCCATTGCAATGAAACTTGAACCTTAGTAATCATGGTATTGCAGTGAGGCTCTGCCCTTCTTCACTTCTCTCAGCTATGAGTATCTATCACGAATCAGAGCTGGCTGGGGTGCTAGGCAGACTCGGCAGCTAATGAAAGTTAAAAAAATAATTTGCTTCAGGCATAAACAAAAGCAGAGAAGGTAAACAGGGTACTGTGGAAGGATATTATAGTTCTTTTCCACCTGCAGCCCTTATGAAGAACGAATCTGCAATCATAAGGTTAGCAAGTGTTCATGTACTCACAGGCAGATACTCATGTACTCACAGGTATTATCAAGGTTTAATTCACAAGAAAAGACCTACACAATTCCACCTGGAAGAACGAGTGCCATACTTACCTGGTGACCCCCATACCTGTGGGCCAATGGAACAGACCCAAATATCACTTTCGCACCACTGACGAACTCCAGAAAATCCGACGATCCTTTGACAGATATATCAAGATCCAAAATATTTTCGAGAACATCCTGGAGAAAAAAATAATACTTGAACATGATCAAATTTTCAGTGGTAATGAACATGTTTTCTCTACAGATTTCATTATTAAAAGACATCTCACAATATGTTTTAAATGCTCTGTTTGTTTAAAGTATATATTGAGAAAATGTTTCACAATAAATAGCATATGAATATTAAAATATATTTTAGTACACGTATTAATAATTTCAACTAATTAGAGAGGAATAAAAAACAATAGCCAACCTTTGAAACAGCTACAAGACGAACTCTAGATTTAAAAGGTGTAGGATAGACAATTGAAAAAATGCAGTTTCTCACATTACGGACATAATTTTCTTGGATCACATCAACTGGAAAAGGATCTGTAAACATGAAACAGACAACAAATGTCTTATAAAAAACAATTAATCGCATTATTCTTAATAGGTTTCCTCTTAGATCCAACCAAAATGCTTTAAAAACGATTAAAACTTGAACCATTACCACTTTACCAATGTATATTAAGCCTCCATGAAAAGCAAGCCAAATAAATTCAGGATTTTATTGTTTGGGATTTCTGAAAAGGACTGAATTCTGCAGTTAAAGACCCTACCAGGGCATTCTAGTTTTAAGATCTAAACCATATCGAAGCATAGATTGAACTGACTGTGACTAGAACAGTCTCAGGGCAGTTTCATGTTGCACTCAATTAGATACACCCTAAAAGATATTTGCACGAGACAGAGAAGTTCAGCTTTCCCCACAGCTGAACAATGTGGTGCAACAGATTTAAGTCACTGTGCACCAGTAACCGCTGTCTACAGCCCATATTCAGCAATGATCACCAAGCAACCCAAGAAAACAGATGAAGTCTTTTCTGAGCAATGTAAACAGTGAATGAAAGGGTTAGAAGATGTAGTTCTTGCTGTAGCATAGCGTGTACTCAGAAGCTGTGCTTCATTCTTCCTTCAGACCTACTCTGCACCCTTTTCCATGGTAACAGAGGGCAAATATGGTCTTAACAGTGTGGTTTACCATCATTATGGATTTTTGCTTGCAACAATCTTACCATTCCACATTAATTGTAAAATCCCAGTACCTCATAGTCACTGTTTTGTAAAAATTTTAAGTTAATTAGCATCTCTGGAGCTTTGCTGCTAGCCATGTTTCTCACTGCCTCTAATGACAGATCCTGTTATACCCAGCTGCCACAATTTTATCACTATTTCTAAGTGGTCACAAGTAATTGTGTCACCTGATGAAATTAGTTCTGTAATGTTATCATATCATTTATCATTATGATTACAAGCATTCTACGTCCGAGAGCTAGGAAAGCTAGAATGCTTTGTGTACTACCAGACAGCTGTCAGGTTACCAACTCTGCACTAACATGTAACTGGGCCTCGGAAAAAAAAAAAAAAAAACAAACAAAAAAGAAGCTCCTAATGGCCAATCTAGTTTTAGTTTTAAAAGCAGTATTTGACTGTGTAAATCTGTCTGTCTTTTCGCTTAGTTACTGGCTTTAGTAGCTGCTACAACCCACCAAGCAAAAGCGCCGGGCAGGGCAGGAGTGCACTGGGAAAGGGCAGGACAGGGACACACAGCCCCGGGAAAGGGCAGGACAGGGGCACACAGCTCCGGGCAGGGCAGGACGGGCACACAGCCCCGGGCAGGGCAGGACAGGGGCACACAGCCCCAGGCAGGGCAGGACAGGGGCACACAGCCCCGGGCAGGGCAGGACAGGGGCACACAGCCCCAAGCAGGGCAGGGGCACACAGCCTCGGGACAGGGCAGGCCATACCTAGGAGGCTGTCGGAGGACAGGGCCCAGGCGCAGAGCTCCGCCGCCCGGCGCCGCGGGCACTGACCCGGCTCGGGGCGGGAGGCGTTCGGGGCCGGGCAGAGCCCTCGGGAGCCGCACAGCGCGGCCACACAGCCCCAGGCCAGGCAGGCGAGCAGCCAGGGGCGCCACCACATGTCCCCAGACCTCGCTTTCAAGAGTCACCTACGAACCCGGCCTGAGGTCTCCCGCCCTCAAAGAGGGCGTAGAGGGT